>JARGCV010000631.1:262500-377500 GCA_034064705.1 Bothrops alternatus
AGACAGACAGACAGACAGACAGACAGACAGACAGACAGACAGACAGACAGACAGACAGACAGACAGACAGATAGATAGATAGATAGATGGACGGACGGACGGACGGACGGACGGACGGACAGACAGACGGATGGATGGATGGATGGACAGATGGATGACAGATGGGCAGGCAGGCAGACAGACAGGCAGACAGACAGGCAGATAGATAGAAAGACAGACAGACAGATTTGTCAAGGTTCGTCTGCCCCCATCCAGCTCTTTAGATTTCCTGACTTCCTGCACCCATCAGTGCCGTAATTGAATCTGTCCATTTTGTTGACAATTGTCCTCTCCTCTTTTCATTGCTTTCACCCTACCCAGAATTATGGATTTTTCAAGAGCCCAAAATAAAGTGATACCTGCTTGAAATATATGCTCTTATGTTATTGCTTGTTTTTTTTATTGTGACTTGTAATAGATTTGTTTAAGAAAACTAACACCATAAGGTCAGCAAGAGGAAAATGTATTGCTTGTTCTTAGAGGAGACATTAAGTGTAACGGACTCAACTGGAACTCTGGTTTTGATTTTGTGGCCCTCAATCAAGGCAGAGATCCATCCTGAAAATGGTCGAACATTTGCAAAACACTACTCCAAAATCAGAATGGAAGATTTTTTGTAAAAGTCCCTCCCTCCAAAAAATTAAGATTTAAAATAAGACATATTGTCTTACCACCTCTATCTGTCCTAACACAAAATCAGTAAATTATGACCTAGTCATTATCTTTAATATAATGTTGTAATTGAGGGCAACTACTTAGAAATGTGAAACTGGTTCAAAATTAAAGAAAATATCACCCTGCAAACAAAATCCATATTTATGAAAACGTCACACTTTAAGCAGATTTGAATATCACATCTTATCCTTTGTGAAAGAAAATGAACTTTCTCCAGCCAATAAATGTCATAACGTTCCTTTCAGGTCACATTTTTTTCCCCCAAATGCTAGATGAAGTTTCCTAGGAGATTTATGGGGTGGGGAGGGGATACAAAATGTATTCAATAATAGCTGGCAGAAAGGGAAATGGCATCACGATATGGAAAACAACCATTGGGGATAAATTCTTGAGTTAAGAATTTATCAGGTGTCATTTTCGCTGATTGCTTCAATGGCAATATATTAGAAATCATATATTGCCATAAAATTGGCAGTCTCTCTTAAGTCTGACTGCAGCTATCAAACAGGTTATTTTTTTCATCATGAGTCTTAGGGAAGTATTCTGAGTGCTTCATAATAGTTTTAAAAGTACTGTGGGGACACCTATATAATTTTACAATAATCCATCTTCCCCTCCCCCCATCTGGGGGAAAGACAATGTTTTTATTTTGCTTTTCTTGGTCTTGGGCTGGGAAGATATATCACACTGATGAACATATTCCTTAGCTTCTTTCAGAATTTTGCAAAGGCAATTTACCATCATTATCGTAAACATATTTTTAACTATCATCTAAATGCTTCAACCCAGTACAGTCTACTATGCAAAATGAATTCTAACATGGTTTGTGCTAACCTCATAAAGAAATAAATGGATCAATTAAAATGATCAATTAAAACAGTCTCTCGACAGCAGGAACAAGATTAATCTGAAGAGCACATTGCAGTTCCAGTAGAGAACTGAAATTAATGCCACTGCTGAAACCATCTGGAAGAAGGCAAAGGCAAGACAGTTCTGTAAGGTTGCCAAGAAGATGACATGGCTGTGGCCGGGGGAGGGGGGATCATGATGCTGCCCTCCTACAAAAACCTGAAAGGAAAACTGGCTTTTGGTTGTGTGAACTGCACACAGGTAGAGAGCGTACTTCAGTTTAGCTAAGGACTGGGCAGAGAAGAGTAACAAAGGTCATTAATGGGCTGGATCCTGAAAAATGGTTGCATGAATTGGGTATGTCTAGTTTAATGAAAAGAAGGACTAGGGGTGACACGATAGCTGCCTTCCAATATGTGAGGAGCTGTCACAAAGAGGACAGGAATCAATCTATTCTCCAAAGCACCTGACAATAAGCAATAGATGGAAACTAATTAAGGGAAGAACCAATCTTAAGGGAAGAACCAATCTAGAACTAAGGAGAAATTTCCTGACAGCTAGAACAATTAATTGGTGGAACAACAAAAACACTGAAGGTGTTTAAGAAGAGACTGGACAGCCATTTGTCTGAAATGGTATAGAGTTTTTTGCATGAGCAGGGGGGTTGGAGTAGATGACCTTCAAGATCCCTTCCAACTCTTTATTCTGTTATTCTGTTACTGGCAATGGGCACTAAGCCTTTTTCTCCCAAGTGTATTCTTGACAACCATTATTCGAAAAAAGGAACATGGAAGGAAAAACAACATCATACAATTTTTGACACTCTCAAAAAGAAATATTCTGCACCTTCAGTTGTATATAAGATGAGCCCCTTCATTACATCTAGAGATCCATGCATTTTTCAACAGATATCCCAAATCTAAATAAGATCCACCAGCATTCTTTACTGTAAAGTAGTCACTGTATGTCATGTTGGATTAAATGACTGGCTCCAATAGATTAAACATGGAATACTGTAGCCAATTTTGGTCACCACATCACAAAAAAAGATGTTGAGAGTTTGGAAAAAATTCAGAGAATAGCAACAAAGATAATCAAAGGCCTGGAGATTAAACCATATGAAGAATGGCCGTGGAAATTGGGTTTGGCTAGTCTAAAGAAAAAAAGAAACAGGGGCAACATGATAGCAATGTTCCAGTATTTGAGGGGCTGCCACAAAGAAGAGGGGGGGTCATGTTATTCACCAAAGCACCAGAAGGAAGGACAAGAAACAATGGTTGGAAACTGATCAAAGAGAGAAGCAACCTGGAATTAAGGAGGAATGTCCTGACAGTGAAGACAATTAACCAGTTGAACAGCTTGCCTCCAGAAATCATGGGTGCTCTATCACTGGAGGTTTTTAATAAGAAGCTAGATAGTCACCTGTCTGAAATGGTATAGGTTCTCCTGCTTAAGTGGGGGGCTGGACTAGAAGACCTCCAAGGTCCCTTTCAGCTTCTATTCTATTCTATTCTATTCTATTCTATTCTATTCTATTCTATTCTATTCTATTCTATTCTATTCTATTCTATTCTATTCTATTCCATTCCATTCCATTCCATTCCATTCCACTCCACTCCACTCCACTCCACTCCACTCCACTCCACTCCACTCCACTCCACTCTACTCTACTCTACTCTACTCTACTCTACTCTACTCTACTCTACTCTACTCTACTCTACTCTACTCTATTCCATTCCATTCCATTCCATTCCATTCCATTCCATTCCATTCCATTCCATTCTATTCTATTCTGTTAAACTGGGAAATTTAGTTTGACCATTTCAGGCAGCTAGCTGATGGGTTTCAACAATGTCCATTTATTCTAGTTCAAAATGTCTTTATAAAGGTGTTTCACTTTTCATCCTGATTCTGCAGATGTGGTAAATCTATGACATCATCAACAGCTCTCTCTGAGCTAAGAAACAAGGAGGTATTCCATACACCATGGGTGTCAAACTCGCTGTGTCACGTGACATGTCACAACGTATCATACCTTTTTTTGCATTGCCAGAGCTGGGCTGGGTGTAGCCTCCATATAATGCAACCGGCCTGCAGGCTGGCAGTTTGACACCCCTGCAGTACACTGTGAATTTTGAAACAATTACAATTAACAAACTGGATATTCTATAGGATACAGAATTAAAGAATATGAAAGGAATAGCAGTTGAAAGCCATAGGACAGTTATTATTGGCTGCAATCAGTTATTGTTATTGCAAAGCTCCAATCAATGGGCTTAAAGAGCATAACATCATGTAAGAGATTTTTTTTTTTTTTGAGAATGATGAGGAAGACATCAAAAATGTATCACCATTCAAAGACTTTAAATCAGGACTCTTCAAACTTGGCCCTTTTATGACTTGTGGACATCAACTCCCAGAATTCCTCAGCCAGGCATGCTGGCTGAGGAATTCTGGGAATTGACGTCCACAAGTCATAAAAGGCCAGGTTTGAAGAGCCCTGGTTTAATTAGTGAAGGAGGAAGATTAGCAGCTGTTTCCTATATTGAGATCAGCAACTAATTGTGTATGCTAAGGATGTGATTTCTGTTGCCAGGACATTTTTCAAATCTGTTCCAAAGAAGCTTGCAGCTGACTGGCAAAGTGTGGTCTCTCACACAGCAATCTCCAGAATCACTTCACCAATATCACATCTTTTGTGCTGTCTAAGTGAACTAAACAGGTGTGGACCACTTGATGTTGTGACTCCCTGCAACCGAACAGCTGCTACAATTAAATAACTGGATTTGATTAGGTCTGTTAAGTTGTACCAGCAGAACTGATGCTCTAATTCCAATAGAACACACAGACAGAATCACAGTTTCCACTGGCGATCAAGCCACATCTTGATATTCTCGATCAAGCCACATCCAAAAATTTTATGAGATTCCTGGAAGTTTGCCATTCAGACGAATCAGCCATCAATAGACACCTGGAGACAAATTCAATTTATGTGCCATTGGAAGAGTACAATCCAAAACCCAGGAATGAAACAAATAGCATAGTATATATTCAGCCAACACTCAGAATAAGCAGGAAATAGCAGCAAATAGTCAAAGAGGAAGCAATAATCTAAGCAATACAATTAAGGAGATATCAAAGACTGACAGGCTGTGTTTCTGTATATAAATGGCCATTAAACCCCTCTTCTTTGTACTGTTGTAACCTAGCTTGATAAGGAAACATCTTCAAGAAAACAGCCAAGTTCCGAAAGAATCAAGAATACAATTGATTTGCAGGACTATGTAAGAATTAAACAATGTCAGGATATAATTGCAATGTTTCCTTTCCCATATTATCTCTGGCTTGTTGACAGGAAGGATATGAATAAACCAAAAGGCATTTATGATTGGATCTTTACTGAATGTGCCATTGATGTGCTGTATCGCGGGGTTTAAAAAAATCATTTCATTGTTGGAAAACAGCCTTTAATTAAATTATTCATAATGTATGTGTTTCAGTGTAACTAATTGAACATCAGCAATCGCCATATGAACAGAGGGGGAAAGGCATCCTGAAAGGTTAAGGAGAAAGATTTCCAATTGATTGTATTCCTTTGGTCTGGAAATGAAAAAACAACAACAACTCAGTATATTATATGAAACAATGTTGAATTGTGCTGGAAGCAGTTATTTGTTGGAAAACAATGGGAGGGAATCAATGAAGATAAGTTCACTAAAATCCTGACTGTATATTAAGATGGAAGTGGGGACTGTATCATTGTTAATCCTTGCTCAAGCAAAAGTTGAAATAAATAAACATTCTTCCTGCAGAAGAAAAAGATTATTCTTCTTCCTTGCAAAAGGTGGACAATTCGAGCAAAGATAAGTACCAATGATACTAACCTCCCCAAAAAAACTGGAGCATCATTTGAGCATCATTGGCACTGACAAAATCACCAGCAGTCAATTGCAAAAGGAAGGTTTACCTCGAATTGGTTATCTTCTTCTTCTTGTTGTGCCATATCTGTTATCGGATGTTGGCGATCATGTTGGCGATCAGCAGCCACACAAAAAAGTGCTGCTGAGTTTTGTCCAAACCAATCCCTTAGATTTTGAAAGCCACGATGTTCTTCTTCTTGCCTGGACCTCGTTTGCCTTCAATCTTTCCCTGGAGGATTAAATGGAGTATGTCATATTTTTCTAGGTGTCGCATCACATGTCCGAAATATTCTAATTTTTGTTTTTTAATTGTTTTGATGATTTCCCTTGGCTTTCCCAGGCGGCTTATCCCCTCCTCGTTTCTGATCTTGGGAACTGGTTATACCCTGTGGCAATATCTTTAACACCATCACAGAGCAATATCTGCTTATCAAAGGCCCTTGGGAAAGACTCCATAGATCAGGAGTGTCAAACTGCCGGCCCACGCCCACCCCATTGCCGGCAATGGAAAAAAGTCGCAATATGTCACGACACATCACGTGACATTGCAAGTTCACACCCTTGCCATAGATGGACAAAAATGCCAAATCCAAGTGGCTGACTATGCAACTAACCCAGCGGTTCTCAACCTTTTGCAGGCCGCGACCCCGACCTGAGCTGCGCATGCGTGGCATGACCCCGACCTGCATTGCGCATGCGTGGCACGATGGCCTACATCATGCATGCACGGTGCGATGGCCCGAATCGCGCATACGCGGTTCTACCCCGCACATGCGCGGTGCTGCCCCCTGCGCCGGCCAAGGGAAAAATGGGAAAAAAATGGCGGACTGCGGTGTTTGGCGACCCCTGTGAAACGGTCGTTCGACCCCCAAAGGGGTCGTGACCCACAGGTTGAGAACCGCTGAACTAACCACAATAATATACTGCTATTTTTGCCTAGACTCCTCAGCTTGAGGATATGATGACAAGACTGTCTTTTTATAGATATATAACCTTTATTGTCATTTTTCCCCCTATGGGCACAACGGCACACATTAACAAATGAAATATAGTTGCTTCCTCTCAAAGTGTACACATGCATAACACATTTAAAACATACTATACACAACATATGTATAGACCTACACCCTTGCATATAAGTAATATATAAATATGATTCACTGTCCATCTGGAATACATAACGGAAGGCGGGAGCTTGAGAGTTCACAAGGTTAGTAGTGTATGGGATAAAGCTGTGACAGAATCTGGATGTTCTTCTTCGGATACCACGGAGCCTGCTTCTCCCAGAAGGTAACAAGGAAAAGAGGTCGTGAAGAGGATGTGTAGCATCCCAGACAATCCTGCAGACCCTGCTCAAGCAACACTTATGTGCCATGTCCTGGATGGGAGGGAGGGAACTGCCAATGATCTTTTCGGCCATTTTCACCACTCTCTGCACCGCCTTCCCGTCTGAAGCAGTGAGGCTCCCAAACCAGACTGTGATGCTGTATGACAGGTTGCTACCGATTGTCCGTCTGTAGAAAGTGGTCAGGACAGGGGAAGGAAGATGTGCTTTTCTCATGCGATGCAGAAAATGCAAGCGCTGCTGTGCCCGCTTCACCAGTGTCCAACTTTTGAGCGACCAAGCCAGCCTACTTGTTAACTGCACAGATGAGGGTTTGGTGTCTTTTATAGTTTGGCAATTGGTACTTCCTGAGCTAGTTATGCTTCCTTGTTCATAAATTTGCTAGACTCTAGCAAGTAACTCTAGAGGAAGCAAAGCCAACATTATTCTGATTGGACTCCTGTGGTTCATTGATAGTGTTTGCACTTAGCAGAACATAACTGTGGTCCAGAGCCATTAAGAGTATTTATGTATTAAGAGAAGAAGAAAGATTTATCGAGAAAGCAACATGCTGTGGTAAGAAGCTTGCATCTCCTCACTGGGGGAAAAAGAAGAACGTGTTTTATGCTTTCTGTAGGAATTAGGATGAGTGAGAAAAATCAGTCTTCTGATCAGAGAGAAGATAATGAGAGACAATGAAAACAATGAAAGGAAATCTCGTCCTTGTTATCTCTACTCCTAATATCCCTTGAGTGTGCAAACACTCAACAAGACTGGAGCATCTTTCAAACTTTCCTTTGACAAGCCATCTGACTGAATGTCTCCAGTGGATGATTTTGGTCATCTTTGAGGTCCATACAAAATTGTTTCTTTATAATACTTTGCTGAGTTGTACTGTATAATTTCTACTTAACGTTATTTTTAACGTTGTCCTCTGACCTCTCCTTTTACAGATATGTGAAGAGAGTTACAATTAATTAGGTTTCATTACTGTTGCCACAAAGTAGAGCCCTCACCTGGGATGGAAGATAAGGCTTCCAAACAACAGTGTGTGAGGATGAGATCACACTTTCAAAATTGGTTGCAGAGGGCTTTCATTTTCCTAAAACATCTACCTTTTTTTTGCTGGCCTCTCTGTGAGTTGTGAACTAGGCTACTTTCTTTCTGAATCTTGATAGTGCCCCGAATTGAACAAATCTGTTTAGGCTGTTTATAATTCACCTTCTGCCTGCTTTTTGATAGGAGAATAATTTGGGGTGAATAATGTACATAAAATGATGGAAATCTCTAAATTATTTTTCAAGAGTTTATTACATGGTGTGTTTCAAATTCAACATGAAGATTGTGCTGCATTAATTTATAATGATCCTGCAAACGTCTCTGCTATGAATCTTTCCTAAAATAAAATATCCACTAAACTTCATTACTAAAACTGCCTTTCAATTTTAATGAGAAACCTTGTATTTCCTGAGTTTCTTGCATTGTATCAAAAGTTTTCAACTTTCCGCATTTTTTTTCAAGAACTAGCTTTCTTTGCTTGTTTGTTTTTAGGGAACCTGAATTCTTAACCTTTCCTTGATCCATCAAGGTCATATTTTCACTGTATGGGAAGGCTAATGAAATTCAGTTTAGGAAATAACAGGATAACAGAGTTGAAAGGGACCTTGGAGATCATCTACTCCAACCCCCTGCTGAAGCAGGAGACCCTATACCATTTCTGAGAAGTGGCTGTCCAGTCTCTTCTTGAAAACCTCCAGTGACGGGGCAATCACAACTTCTGGAGATAAGCTGTTCCATTGATTCCAAGTTCTAACTCTCAGAAATTTGCCCTTATTTCTTCTAGATTGAATCTCTCCTTGAACAGTTTCCATTCATTGTTTCTTGTGTGGCCTTCAGTTGCTTTGAAAAATAGGTTGATTGCCTCCTCTCTGTGACAGCCCCTCAAATATTGGAATACTGCTATCATACCACCCTTGGTTCTTCTCTTCACTAGACTACCCACATTCCTAGATTAGCCATACCTAGTTCTTGCATCATGTTTTAGCCTCCAGACCCTTAATCATCTTTGTTGCTCTCCTCTGCACTTTTTCTAAACTTTCTACATCTTTTTTGTAATGTGGTGACCAAAAGGATCAGATTAAGGTGTGGCCTTATTAAGGCTTTATAGCGCAGTACTAGTACCTCACTTGATCTCAATTTTATCCCTCTGTTATTTCAACTTAGGATTCTTGTTGTTGTTAATTGCGAAGTCGTGTCCAATCCATTGTGACCCCATGGACAACGTTCCTGCAGGCCTTCCTGTCCTCTACCATCTTCTGGAGTCCATTTAAACTCACGCCTACTGCTTCGGTGACTCCATCCAGCCACCTCATTCTTTGTCGTCCCATTCTTCTATTGCCCTCAATCTTTCCCAGCATCAGGCTCTTCTCCAGTGAGTCCTTCCTTCTCATTAGGTGGCCAAAGTATTTGAGTTTCAACTTCAGGATCTGGCCTTCTAAAGAACAGTCGGGGTTGATCTCTTCTAGGACTGACCGGTTTGATCGCCTTGCAGTCCAAGGGACTCGCAGGAGTCTTCTCCAGCACCATAGTTCAAAGGCCTCAATTCTTTGGTGCTCAGCTTTTCTTATGGACCAGCTTTCACAGCCATACATTGGAACTGGGAAAACCATGGCCTTGACTATACGCACTTTTGTTGGCAGGGTCCCTCTCATAGTTCCTGCTATTCAGAAGGGTTTCACCTAATCTGTATCTGTACTTTTGTTTTTGTTCCCTAAGTATAACACCTTACTTTTTTCCACAGTGAATTTCATTCTGTTGGTTAGGGAAAATCTATATAAATTTATATAAATTTATGGGGAAAAGATAAAGATTAGGTGTTTGTTTGTTGTTGTACACCTTGTATACCTAAGCACCTTATCCGTACGGCTGGGCAAGATTATGAGTTTTATAATCTGGAATTTGGAATCAATCCACTGTTGAGGAAGCAAAGAAAGAAGGAAGGAAGGAAGGAAGGAAAGAAGGAAGGAAGGAAGGAAGGAAGGAAGGAAGGAAGGAAGGAAGGAAGGAAGGAAGGAAAGAAAGAAAGAAGGTATATTAATGATGGTTTATCTATCTGATCCTTTTCTAATTTATTGTTAACGTTGTTACAATTTTAAGACTTGGTGTGTTAAGGATTCTTTAATTATTTATACTGCTTTTATGAAACCGTAAGCCACCCCGAATCAATCAGCAGTGAGATGGGCTGCATACACATTTAATAAACAAATAAAATACTTTAATAATGAGAACAGCACTCCCTTCTGATAACCAACTGGGAAAATTTAGCAAAAATAAGTATGGAAATTATTCTCAAAGGTGTCTCTGTAATTGAACATTTCATGTGTTTTATCCAGGAAAGCAGAACTAAAGAAAGCAATTTTTAAAATGTTATTCACCAGCAGAACTGTAAATGCAAGAATCTTTAGTCTTGCAGACATCCAGCTGCAGACAAAGAGTTGTTACTACATTCTCAAAATACTGTCAGGAGAGGATAAACCTCAACATCTTTTAAGAGTTACAGTGATGTTAAAGCTGCGATGACATTATCCTGCAAATTATATAAATTGTGTCATTGGCACAATGATGTCATCACTCAGTAAATTTTAATTGCTTTCTTTCTGTACCCTGTGGACATCAAGGAGGACAAATGTATCATGGCTGAAATGAAAGTTTCAAATAAATTATTTGGTCTGACCTCTTTAATTTTAAGAGTGTTGGATGTTCATTGACATTGATAATTGCTCTATCTATCTATCTATCTATCTATCTATCTATCTATCTATCTATCTATCTATCTATCTATCTATCTATCTATCTATCTATCCAGCTTCCATCTAACCATCTAGCTATCTATCCAGCTTCCATCTAACCGGTTGAAATCTTGCCCCTAGCCAGTGTATGTCTGTGTGTATGTTTGCTGAATGAATGGTTCTTAATTTAGGGGTTCTTCTTTTTATATATTTATTTTTATAAATGTACTATTTAGTTTGTATTGGATTTCTATTTATGCTGTAAGCCGCCCTGAGTTCCCGGAATAGGGCGGCATAGAAATTTAATAAATAATAATAATAATAAATAATAATAACCATTCATCCATCCATCTATCCATTATCCATTCTCCCAGGTATCCAAACAAAACTGAGCCACTTTGAATAATGTTTCATGGCTCTTGACTGTTACTTTTTCCCAGGTGATTGACTGAATTGGAACCATCAGATTGCTTTATGTTTCCCTTGGTGCTTCAACAGGCTGTGTTCACTTTCTTGCTCCTTATTTCAGCTGTCCTTGCATCATAAAATGCAATACCAGAATGAAGGAAAGGATCAGAATGGAGTGAATCAGATTTAACATCTCCTTGAGTCTAGGTTGAAGCAGATTCTTTATTGAATTATGTCCATCAACTATTATGATCATCAGACAGCAATGTTATTGTTTGTAATTTATAATTAAGTGTACACCATATCAGACAATCCACGCAATGCAATATTATCATGTGACACTTTTAATTTTAATACTATATGTGAGCCAAAATATCTTATATGAATCCTTCCAAATTTAAAAGTGTGCAAAATCTGGAACACAATTTGTAAAAGAAGCATATGAAGTGTACATGTAAACACCAATGTGTATGAAAATGCATTCTATTTAGGAAAATCCCACGTGATATACCTACAAAACAGACACAATTGTATAATGAGTGTGATAATTAGAACAAATGTGCCCCAACGAGAACAGCACATTTTTCATTTTTTTCTCTGTGTTTGAAAAAAAATGCATTCTTAATATAAAATATAAACGGTGAACTAATAACACTGGCAAATTTGATAATTTTGCTGTTTTGAAACTTCATTAAAGGAGAAGAAATATCCCTAATATATATATATATGTGAGTGTGTGTGTGTTTTCTGAGGTTTTCGCGGGTGTTTGTATGTAGGTCTTTGGTTATTCGGGTTTTCTCCCACGTGAAATTGGAAGTGTCTTGGTGAACTTGGTATAATGGCCATTGATCAAGCAGGTAATCTACCCTTCAAAGAAGGAGACAGATTTTATTAATTTCCTTATGTTGCTGAGAGATAAATTCCAGGCCTAAGGAAGAGAATCTGTTTCATCAGAAACAGAAGAAATGGAGGAAGAAAAAGTTACTTTAATTGGTCTGTTGATCTGTGGGGGAACCTGGAGGCCAAATGTTAATTAGCTCCCATAGAGAGACTGACATTTTTTCAAATGTGCCATGATAAGTGGAGTCAGCATATATGATTTTATTCTAAAAGGCCATTCCTTTTATTAAATAACCAGATGGACATGATCACTAGCTTTAAATTGTCTGCTGTCACTGAGATATCCCTACATTTCAAGGAGAATAAACCAGTAGAGTTGGGCAGAAGCCATTGGAAGAGAGATAGCTTGATTTGAAAGATCCTCCTATGAAATTTGGGTCATAAAAAAGATGTTGAGACTCTAGAAAGAGTGCAGAGAAGAGCAACAAAGATGATCAGGAGACTGGAGGCTAAAACATATAAGGAATGGTTGCTGGAATTGGGTGTGTCTCATTTAATAAAGAGAAGGATGAGGGAGGGACATGATAGAAGTCTTCCAGTATCTCAGGGGTTGCTATAAAGAAGATGGAGTCAAGCTATCCTCTGAAGCACTTGAAGGCAGGACAAGAAGCAATGGATGGAAACTAACCAAAGAGAGAAGCAACCTAGAACTAAGGAGACATTTCCCGACAGTGAGTACAATTAATCAGTAGAGCAACCTGCCTCCAGAAGCGGTGAATGCTCCAACACTGGAAGTTTTTAAGAAGAGACTGGATGGTCATTTGTCTGAAATGGTAAAGGGTTTCCTGCCTGAGCAGGGGATTGGACTAGATGACCTCCAAGGTCGCTTCCAATTTTTTTATTATTATTATTATTATTATTATTATTATTATTATTATTATTATTATTATTATTATTATTATTATTATTATTATTATTATTATTATTACTACTACTACTACTACTACTACTCAGGTGACCATAATCCTAGCTCATATGCCTCCAAGAAGATACAGCATAGAAAAGACATACAGCTTGGATATAAGTTTCTTTCTGCTACACCCCTATGCTAAGTAATTAAGGATTATATAACCGTGGTACAAAACATCTGGAGGACACCAAGTTTCTTATTATTCCTCTGAAGAATATGAAAGAGTTCTTGGTAGCAAATTGTAAAAACATTAATTGAATGGAGAAAAAGAAAACAAAAACAGAATTGTTTCTTCAACAGAGGCCTAAAATGGTAATAATAGAGACTTCATGAACTTTAGAATATAGTTGTTCTTGAGTAAAGGTGTCATCAAGGATAAGGCTCAGTCATTAACAACTGAAAGAGTATGCTCCATCAATCTCACCAAAAACTTCTTACAAGCAGAATAAACATAGGGAAATGCAACAATGCAGGGCAGTTTGTTTCCTTTTCATCTATGCCAATGTGACAAAGTCGGATAGAGTGGAGGTATTCGCCAGTCTCACAAATCAGGAAATGTGTCCCTTTGTTTGTGTAATTGAGAGGCAGCAACAACTGTTATAAAATAACTAGTAGTGAGGTTTGCCTTTGGATATCACAGCCATTTTTTTATTTTTATTTTTCCTTTTTCACTTTACAAAAACAAAATACATTTTTCTTTAACAGTACTGTGTCATATATCTCTTACATTTATTTACAGTTATTTACCTTTATTCTTATACATTTTTATTTCTCTGTTCTAACCAATTGTACCACTTATCCCATATCTCATAAACTTCTGTTTGTTCATTGTCTTTCATTTCTAAGGTAAGCTTGTACATCTCGGTGCAATCCAATATCTTATGGATAATCATGTCGTTTGTTGGTATATTTTCACATTTCCAACACTGCACATAAGCAATACATGCCACTGTTATTATATGTACAATGATGTGTTGGAGTTGCTTTTTTATCTTTGGATTAATTATACCTAATAGAAATAGTTCAGCTTTGAGTTCAACTTGTTCTCCTGTTATCTCCTGTAGCCCTCTCCTTATCTGTTCCCAATATTTCCTTGCTTTAGGGCATTGCCACCACATATGGTAGAATGTTCCCTCCTTATTTTTGCACTTCCAACAGTATTTTTATACATCTTAGCCAATCTTGCTGGTGTTAAATGCCATCTATAGAACATTTTGTACTGATTTTCTTTGTATGCTGTTGACAATGTTAATTTGCAATTTTTGTTCCATACTTTTTCCCATTCTTCTAATTTTATATTTTGGTCTACATTCCATGCCCATGCTATCACCATATTTCTTCTTCCATTTCTACCTCTAGTAAGTATTTATATGTTCTTGTTAGAAATTTTCTTTCCTTGACTATCAATATTTTATCCAATTGTTGTGGTACCCATTGCATTCCATATTCTTCTAAATCTTTTCTATATCTTGACTGTATTTGTAATTATGGCCACCAATCTATAATTATTCCCTGTTCTTTTAATTCTTCCCTTGATTTGAGACTTCCTTGGTTATCTAATAATTCCCTATATCTTATCATCATTTTTTTTTGTCTAATGTATCACAGCCATTTTCAAGAGAACACACAGTCTTTCAGTCGTTGGTGAACTAGTACATCCAATATTTCTAGGGCTAATATTTTCTTTTTTACTTTAGAATATCTGTGTGAAGCACATTTTGTTTAACCAGCACTTTTCTTCTGCTGGGTAACATTTACTGGGGAAAGAACATGAAACTAGTTTCCAATGAACTAGAAACAAGTTCCCACTGTGCACGTCTTCATAATGACAGCTTTCTTCGGCAAATAAATTGAATCCTGGTGGGACGATTGCACCGTTGACAATTAGGCGTGTTTAAAATTTAAAAGAGAAGCTCAATTTGGAATCTGGTAAGAGCACCCTGAGGGGAATCACATCTTTATTTTTCTGCAAACGTACATCTTCAAGGATCTCTCTTTTTCAGCTGACTTTTGGCAATTTGGTCATCACAAATGAAGGAGTCCATAAAGAATATCTGGTTGTACTGTATTGTCTCTAAACTGATGGGAATGTACTAAGGTTTGGTATTACCCAGTTTGTTATCAAAAGGTGAATGGTTTTTTAAAAAAAATTAGTGAAAAGCTATAGAGCAGGGGTCTTCAAACTTGGCCCTTTTATGATGTGTGGACTTCAACTCCCAGAATTCCTCAGCCAGGCATGCCTGGCTGAGGAATTCTGGGAGTTGAAGTCCACACGTCATAAAAGGGCCAAGTTTGAAGACCCTTGCTCTATAGCAGACATGTCAAACACAAGGCCTGGGGGCCGGATGCGGCCTGTGAAGTGGTTTCATGTGGCCCATGAAGCCATCCTGGAAACAGTGAGGGAACAGCCTCTGCTGCCTTGGCCCTGGCCCAGGCCAGCCGGGAGCCAATGTACAATTTTGCGGTGGCCATCTTGGCACTTGCCTTGGTGGACCATGCCTTGGCACTTGCCCCGGTCCCACCCTCTTCTGCCAGAGACCCTCAGATCTGTCCCACTTCTGCCCAGGCCCCCACAGCACCCTTGATGCAAATGATGTAGAACTGGCCACGCCCACCCAGTAGGCCACACCCACTCCATCCACACACACCCAGTAGGCCGCACCCACCCTGGCCATACCCACCTGGCCTCCCCAGGGCAACCGCAATGCTGATGTGGCCCTCAGTGAAATTGAGCTTGACAGTCATCATCAATTACCCCTCTTTTATTTAAATTTCCAGGCACTCAGATACTTGTGTTGAACAGAAGAGAAGAGAAGAGAAGAGAAGAGAAGAGAAGAGAAGAGAAGAGAAGAGAAGAGAAGAGAAGAGAAGAGAAGAGAAGAGAAGAGAAGAGAAGAGAAGAGAAGAGAAGAGAAGAGAAGAGAAGAGAAGAGAAGAGAAGAGAAGAGAAGAGAAGAGAAGAGAAGAGAAGAGAAGAGAAGAGAAGAGAATTGGAAGGGACTTTGGGGGTCTTCTAATCCAGCCCTCTGCTCAAGCAGGAGAACTTATACCGTCTCTGACAGGTGACTGTCTAGTCTCTTCTTGAACATCTCCAGTGATAGAGTGCCCACGATTTCTGGGGTAAGTTGTTCCACTGGTTGATTGTCCTCACTGTCAGGAAGTTTCTCCTTAATTCCAGGTTGCTTCTCTCTTTGATCAGTTTCCAGCCATTGTTTCTCGTCCTCCCTCTGTTGCTCTGGTGAACAACCTGAACCCCTCTGCCTTGTGGCAGCCCCCTCAGGTACTGGCACAATAATCAAGATAATTTGTTTTTTCTAAAGATAACATAAATTTGCTATTTCCTGTATAAGCTTTGCCCACAAATGGTTGCTGACGGTTCTTATTGTCGAGGAATAATTTTGTATTGTTCATTTTACAGATTGTACTTTTATTGGTCCCTGCCTAAAATAAAAATTTGTCTGTCTGCCTGCCTATCTGCATAAGTAAATTAATTCTGAAGTCTAGACTGGAAGAAGTCTATTTCTTCCAGCTTTGTTTCTCAATTCAAGTTTCGTCTAATATAAAGATGTATTTTTATCTTGTTGCTGTTATTTGGTTTGGCTCCCCTGCCTGAACTCCTGAAGTCCTACAGCTGAAATATATGGATCATATAAAGGATCATATAAAATCAAACATGTGTTTTTTTTCTGTTGTCCTGAACAAGACAGGGCTGAGATCGAGCCTGAAAATACTTGCAGAAGATATCATTTTTGAAGATACTCTAAGCTATTTTTAGCTATGTATAGTACAGTAGCTTGCACCTGTTCAACAGCAGATGATGGCCTGCAGAGATATGAGGAACTGGAACATCTCATGATCTTTTAATATCTATCTCTAGCTGTCTGTAAATTCAGCCCGGCTGGAAAGCTGGAATGCAGTTTAAGTGTCTGTCAACTGAAGGAAAACCAGTAAATTCTTCTTATCAGTGGCCAGATTATTGGTGTAGCAATAGATTTTGCTCTCTGTTCCTCATGGATAGAATATTAATTTTTTTTTAAAAAAACAACTTTTTAAAGATGTCAGTTTTTCAGGAGTTGACTCATAACGTAACCTTAAAGTAACCAGTTTTTCAAGGTTTGTGTAGAAGAGTGAAAAATAGAGCTGCAAAATAGAGATTTATAAGTAAATCTCCATGACTGCAGTCGTGTCAAGCTCAAAGCAAGCCTTCAAGATTATTTTTGAAGCCTGGACAGTCCACCCATACACACTGCACAAATCCCATTTGATTTCAGTGATATTTGTGGCTTCACTACTGTCCTGAAATATAACACCTTATACTTTTTGAGTAAATGCTAGGAATTGCAAGCAGTTGCACTTGGACAACAAAGCTTTTTGTCAGATGCAAAAGATCAGGTGCCACATGGGAAGGTCCAATTAAACGGATTTATTGCTAAAACGCCGATGCACGGGAACCTTCTCTACTAATAATTAGCACCTGCTTGGGGTGAGATAGGTCAATTCAGCCCACTTGTGAATACATAGGGATTCCATGCTGATACCTCTTTTAATTCTGCCCCATGTTTTGCCACTCCTTCTACAGCATTGTGTGAAAGACAAAATGCTTGCACTTATGTTGAATAAGGAGCTACTTGCTCTCCTGCAGAGAAGTTTTTGTTTTGCACATAAATGAACATGGAACAGGGAATCGAAAATAAGTCAGCAAGTGTTGTATTGCCTCTGTACAAATCGATGGTGAGACCACACTTGGAGTACTGTGTACAGTTCTGGTCACCGCACCTCAAGAAGGATATAATCGGAACTGGAAAAGGTGCAAAAAAGGGCAACAAAAATGATCATGGAAATGGAGCGCCTCCCTTATGAAACCAGATTGCAACGCCTTGGTCTCTTCAGCCTTGAAAGACGGCGTTTAAGGGGTGACTTGATTGAAGTGTATAAAATCATGCATGGGATAGAAAAGGTGGATAGAGAAAAATTCTTTTCTCTATCACACAATACCAGGACAAGGGGGCACTCCCTAAAGCTCATAGCTAAGAAAGTGAGGACAAATAAAGGGAAATATTTCTTCACCCAGAGGGTCGTTGATTTATGGAATTCACTACCTGAAGGGGTCGTGACAGCTGTCAGCCTTGACAGCTTCAAGGCAGGGCTAGATAGATTCATGGATGCAAAGTGTATCGGTGGTTATTAAAACGTATGTCCATGTGCCGCCTCTATGTTGGTTGAGGCAGGCAGGATTCCCTTGGGTGCCATTTGTTGGGGGTCAAGGGAAAGGGAGGGTTTTGCCTTCTCTTTCTGCTCAAGATCCCCATGTACAATTGGTGGGCCACTGTGTGACACAGAATGCTGGACTCGATGGGCTTTGGCCTGATTCAGCATGGCTCTTCTTATGTTCTTATGTTCTTATGAATATACACATGAATCATACATTTTTTGTGAATATAAACAGAGGAAGTGCTTGCTCCAATCATCAAAGCAAACATTGAGCTAGGCATACTAACCAGCCAGAGCTAGGAAAGAACATGGCATAGCAAATATTTTAAGGCAAGCCAAGCCAGAATATTGGCTGGCACCATATTTTGCAGAAGAATGTATGGTGATACGGGAAGATTTCAGAATAAAAATTATGCATATATATTGATCGTACCTGGGGATTGAGGTTTGGCTATAGAAAGGCAGGAAGGTGGCCTGCTCATCAGATATGAACAAACAATGAATAGCTGTTAGGCAGAAATGTGGATATGTAGGTCCTGGAAAGATTGACAAATCAAAGAAGCATGTGTGTGCAGCACAATCTTCCAAAAAGACTGTCTTTCTACTTTGGTGATAAGGAAAATGGGATCGCTATGGATTTTTTTTTCCTTTCTAAGGAAATAAACTGCTTATCAAGTATCTCAACTAAAATATTTATGTATAAGATGAAGGTGGACTTTATGTGATATGGAATACAATATCTACTACCTTTAAATACCTCCTCGCTTTCACAGGAAGTGATTTACAGAGGTTTAGGAAGATGTAGGATTTTTTTTTTTATCACACTGCTTTATCACAAGCATATCTTCAAAGTAATGGTAACATAAAATCGGGAGCAAAGACCGCTTAGAATATCTGGGGAAGAGGCCAAAATGGGAACAAATTAATTAGCCTCCAAGCCTTTGATCATCTTAGTTGCTCTTCTCTGATTTTTTTCCAAACTCTCAACATCTTTTTTGAAGTATGGTGATCAAAATTGGTTGCAGTATTCCAGGTGTGGCCTTACTAGGGTTTTATAAAGCAATACTAATATTTCATGTGATCTTGATTCTTTGCCTCTGTTTATACAACCCAGGGTTGTATTAGCTTTCCTGGCTGCTGCTGCACACTGCTGGCTCATAGTCAAGTGATCGTCCAAGGTCCCTCTTGCAGTTGCTGTTTCTGAGCATAATCTGATTTTTCCCGCCTAAATGTAAAACTTCGCTTTTCTCCACTTTAAAACTCATTTTGTTGGATAGGGCCCATTATTCAAGTTTGTCAAGATCTTGAGCTTGTACAATCCAACCATTTTGGGGGGTCCATGTCATTTCTGGTATTATATAAACAGAGTAGAAAGGTTGCCTCAGAGCTGAAGGACTAGAAAATCCAACATCTCTGAGAGTTAATAATTTTGTCCTGGACATTTTCCCCACCATGAATGCAGCAAAACAACCTGCAATGAATTAATCAAGAGACTTCCTGAAGACTTATTTTATTTTGCAGTTCAGCTTTGTTTCACAAGTGTATTCTTTCTCCATTTATTGCTGTTGATAGCTTCCTTTTGGGATTATCTTTCTCCAGGTAAAATGTCACCCCTTCAAAGAAGTTCAGAGCTGGCTTTTCTTCCCTGCATTTCAATCGAATCAGATCCTAACTCAGTGATCCATGATCTTAAGGTGATGAATGGTACCCACCAGCTTGATAATGACATTGCTTGAAATGAAAATACAATTCATCTGAAGTGACAAGTATTCTGATCTCTGCAGTCCGTGAAGCATCCGTGTGAATCCAGAAGGAAAAAGTCACACTGGTGATTATGTTTGCTAAAGCAAAATTAAGTTTTCAGGCAATATTATTTATTGCCCAACAGAAACATTTTCTTTACATCCTGTACAGTCTCTGTGTATCTAATTCATCGCCAGCCAAAGGAGATTGAACTTAGAAGTTAGTATATCTATTCCTAAAAGTTAATGAGCAGCCAAGGGAATTATGATTTACTGTTAGTCCACCCTAAAATGCCAATAGCCTAGGCACAAAAAACATTGCTGAATCAGATTGTCAAACATTTCACATTGCCAGCCAGTGGACAGCAAATAAAACATCAGCCTATAAATAATTGCATTTTAAAAATAATCAAAGTATTTAAAAAGTGATTAGTTTCTCTCCAGTATATGAGGAATCTTCTAAGTAGTGCAAAATATAAAGAGATGTTAAAAAAATAGACACAACAGAGCATGGCATCAGCAATATTGCTATTGGTAGTATAGTTGGTTTGATAGAATTTGATAGAAGATGGGCAGCTGTATAAATGTTTTAAGTAAATAAATAAATGAAATCATAATACTTTTGGCATTCAACTGTAGGCTTTTGAATAAATTAGTTGCTATGATTGTGCCTGTTCAGTCATTTTATTTTGTTTGGTCTACAGAACTAAAGTCAACAAGGCTATCTCTTGAGCTAGACAGAATATCTTAGATGGGTGACCCAGGTAGCAAAATGACATGGAGTAGTCTTTTTACCAAACATTTGATTTAAGAAATTTTTTCGATCATGCTTCCCAAAAGGTCTCCTAAATATATATATATTAGGGCCAAGGGGCAAAGCGCAGCTCACATGCCCCAAGCCTGTCGGCATAGATGTGTCTTCAATCCTTTCCGGAAGGCTAGGAGGGAGGAAGCAGTATGAACCTCCGAGGAAAGCTGGTTCCAGAGGGCTGGGGCAGCAACAGAGAAGGCCCTTGCCCTAGGTCCTGCCACGCATTGTTTGACAGACGGGACACGTAGGAGGCCAACTCTGTGTGCCCTAACCGGTCACTGGGATTCATGAGGCAGGAGACGGTCCCGCAAGTATCTTGGTCAATTGCCATAAAGGGCTTTATAGGTCATAACCAACACTTTGAATTGTGTTCGGAGACCAATTGGTAGCCAGTGCAGCTCACGAAGAACTGGAGTGATATGAGCATGTCTTGGGAGACCCAGGTTAGTCTGAGTTGCAGGGGGATTAGAGATGGTGAGCTGCATTGCCGTTGTTTGGCTTCGTGTTCGTGGTCATGTCTCATCTTCATGGTGGGTGTCAGTTTGCAGTTAAAAGGAAGAAACAGCTACGATCACACATTGCTTGGCGACGTTTCGACGAAGTCTCATTCGTCATCTTCAGGCTGGTGCTTTCGGCTTCTGCTTCTAGGAGCAATGTGAGGTTTTAGCTGTTTCTTCCTTTTAACTGCCATTGGGGGTTTGAACTGATTGGCTGGGAGCTCAGCTGTGTTCTGATTGTGTGGAGGTGTGTTCTGATTGGTTAGGGGCTTGGCTGTGCTCTGATTGGATGGGGGGTTGGCTGTGCTCTGATTGGATGGGGGAGTGTTTTGTTTGGGTGGGGGCTTTGTTGTGCTCAGGTTAGTCAGTGTTACAAGGGGATTAGAGATGGTGAACTGTATAGCTGTTTGGCTTTGCTATCCCAGTCTCCCTTTAACTCTTTGTTAGCAATCCCCCCAAAAATAGCATATATATATATACTGCTATACTGCAGTTTTACTTTTTACAATCTCTTTTGCCTTGCAGCCCCCCAACTAGGGGCGTTAAGCAGGCTCAAGTCGCAACTGCAAAACATTACAAATCCAAATTTCTTTATCTGACAAAGAGTTAAAGAATTAAATTGGGAGACTAAGATGGCCATTTCAAGCTCATTTTGCTCTCTTCAGTTAGCCACACCCTTTTTATGACATTCAAACCTGGGCAGTTTCCATACTAGGCAGTGATTTAACCACCAAACCAACCATCCTTGTATTTGTCTGTATTTGACCTCTCTTTCTTATATAAAATGTTAAATAAAATACTTAACAGCTGACAATGACTTTCACTAATCCCAAATAGTCAAATTGTATTTTTTAAATCTCTTTGCATCGGCATTTGCATGTCTTTAGTTCTATACCCTACATATACCCTGCTCTGAAATTTTAATTCTAGTGATTTGGGACAGAGATCTGAAACATATTCAGTAGAATATCTAATATCCTTTTGTGATGGAGATATCCATGTTTCAAAAGCTGGTCACACAACCGATGGATCTCCCAGGATGATCAGAATAAAATTAAAGGAATGGAGAAAGATATCTATTGATCTACAGTACACCTTTTTAAGATCCACGTTTAGGTCTATTTTATGCATTGGGAAATCCAGGGAAATACAAGGGTACTGTTTCCATAGCAAGAATGCTTAGGATCAAGTCTTTAAATAGAAGAAGATCATGTTTTGAAGGAAAGGCCAGCCAGAGCTTGAACAATCATACAAATTAAGGTGATGTTTCAGCTTGACATATCAAATTTCTCTGCTTTGATCCTTTAAATCAAAGAATTGAAGTAGATTGATTCCATCTGGCCAGCTGCTTTGCGTCAATGAAAAAAAATCCTTGGTGCCTGTGTTCAGTTGCTGTTTTTTTTTTTAACTGAAAAGGAGCTCTGCAAATGTTGCAGCTCCTTCTACTATCCAGATCATAGCAGTTGAGTGTTCTGATCAAGCACTTCTAACAGAAGCATGACTTCGATTGAGGGCACTACTTTGAAAGAACTGCTTTGATCAAACCTTCTGGAAGCTTCACACAGTCCTGATAGACACCATGGGCCACATTCAAATACCTAGACACTGCACGGCATGCTAAAGTGTAATTCAAAACTTGAAAGCATCCCATATTCCTTTTTCTGAAGTGGCTTTCCGTGAAAACATTTGTCAAAACATGATGGTCCCTTAGGAAGCTTCTTGAATGAAATAAGAGATAGAAATGAACAACTGGGTGGTTTTTGAAAAACTGCAAAGAAAACTTGAGATCAGGAGACTTTCATTTTGGTTGGTATGGTCCATGTGAAAGTGAAATGAATCTGACACTGGAGCAGAACAAAAAGTTTGCTAACATGCTGTGGGGTTTAACAAGCCTGTGATTCTACATTTTGCAAAAAAGACCATATCTTCAGCCATTTCTCAGTTTTCCATTCAAATTGCATAGACCACATTTCTAAAGGACTCTAGAAGGGTCTTGATATTTGCTATAGAGAAAACATACTCCAAATATATAAACACAAAGAGAAAGAGAAAGCAAGAGAAAGAGAAAGAGAAAGAGAAAGAGAAAGAGAAAGAGAAAGAGAAGAGAAGAGAAGAGAAGAGAAGAGAAGAGAAGAGAAGAGAAGAGAAGAGAAGAGAAGAGAAGAGAAGAGAAGAGAAGAGAAGAGAAGAGAAGAGAAGAGAAGAGAAGATAGAAGGGGAAGGGGAGGAGAGGAGCGATCACCAAGATATCAGATTCACTACTTTAATTAAAATCACCCCATACATTCTATTAGTAATTCAAATTCATCAACACATAAACCGTATTCACCACCCTGTGGTTTTATTTGGGAGGAAACAAATTCTGCACATATATGGATGGTCACTTTTTTATTATTCTTATCAAGAGTTAAGTTGATTAAAATATGTGCATGTTTCCTAAATCATTAATTTCTAAGAATCTAGCAATGATACCATGGGATTTCTTCATTAGGATGTTGCAAAATATAACTACTGAAAAAAAGTTGCTTCAAATAACAATATACTCTTGTAAGCATAGCTAAAGGTTAGCCAGTCTTACTCTAAAGCAAACTTCTTTATGATCACAGTTTAAATGTTCTCCAAAATGTGTGTGTGTTTCTTAGTTGTCCTAATTCTCTATTTAGAATACTGCTGTAGAGTCTCACATAATTTTTCATAGTTCTGCTCTGTAAGATTCTTTCCTACAACATGAGAGAGACTCTTTCAGCCAAAGAATTCCATTGAGCCACAAAGCTCCCCATCTCATGCACACTTAGATACATTAATAACTAGTCTGTAAATGAATGGAACAACTTATAGAGGATAAGACCACAAATTGCTTTGCTCTAGGATTAAAAGTAGTCCTTAGGGGAAGAACAGGAGAAGAAAAAAATACTATCATATTCTTCTTCTAGAAGATGGCCAGGATATTTGATTGACCACCATGGAAGCATCCTGGCCTTTGATATAATCCACATCACTGTTTTCAAATGTTTATGTTCAGTGGTTAAGTAGTGGTTTATGTTCAGTGTTTAACAATGAGGCTTAATCTACTCTTCCCTCTTTCTTTAGATCACCATTCCCCTTGCAGACATAATGGCCCCAACACATAGGAAATTCAAGAGGCCCCCGATTGCTTCAGACGATACTGGGGAGCGATCTGCTGAAAGAAAAATCTTCATCAGGGTCCAGTCCGAGCTGGGAGTAAACAAAATGGAGACTGCTTTAGAAAGAAGGTTGCAGTTTATTGAAGAGCAGAGCCAGACAGGAGCATGGCTATGGGAAAGCTGACCACATGTAGCTGGGTGTGTTGGGTTTTTATACCTTCTTGGGCTTTTGAGGTTGTTTCCTATTCCTGTTCGAGGCTTTGTAATTCCTGTGTTATATACTTTGACCTAAGTCTGAGTGTGCCCTTTTGGTAATGGTGGGTTACTCTTATTATGTTTTCTGTCCTTAGAGTTTGGGTGGGGGTATGTAGATTTTAGGGGTCTTTGTCTTCCTAATCTCATCAGTTTCTTTTAGCTTCCTGGCACCAACTTTTCTGAATGGATTATTACATCTGCATTTCTAAAAGCTGGTTTCTGATGAGGTTCTGCTTGGGGCTATTAAGAAAAACTGGGCTTGATTTTTTTTAATATTTCCCAAAATATTTCTTTCTTTGGATACTTCCCACAGATCCACAGGTGCCCTCTGTAGATGATGTTTGTTTTATCACTCTTTTGTAATGTGTCAGAAAGATGATTGTGAAAATGACTTCTATTTTTTTTTTTAAAAAAAACCCTTTGTTACAAAGATGGAGTCTTCTCCTCTTAAAGTCAGATGTTTGAAAAAACCTACATGCCTATATACTGCATATTCCACTTTATTTATTTTGTGTGTGATTTTGATGTTCTTCCACAAGGACAAACAAAGCTGTGACAATAATGTCTGACATTTATGGAATTCACTTCCTGAAGGGGTCGTGACAGCTGTCAGCCTTGACAGCTTCAAGGCAGGGCTAGATAGATTCATGGATGCAAAGTGTATTGGTGGTTATTAAAACGGATGTCCATGTGCCGCCTCTATGTTGGTTGAGGCAGGCAGGATTCCCTTGAGTACCATTTGTTTGGGGGTCAAGGGAAAGGGAGGGTTTTGCCTTCTCTTTCTGCTCAAGATCCCCATGTACATTTGGTGGGCCACTGTGTGACACAGAATGCTGGACTCGATGGGCTTTGGCCTGATTCAGCAGGGCTCTTCTTAGGTTCTTATGTTCTTATTATTCACAAGACCGCCTTCTGCCAGTAAATACCTCCCATCGACCAGTTCGCTCCCACAGAGAGGGCCTCCTCAGGGTACCATCGGCTAAGCAGTGTCGGCTGGTGGCGCCCAGGGGGAGAGCCTTTTCTGTGGGGGCACCGACGATGTGGAACGAGCTCCCTCCGGAACTCCGGATGTGTCATGATCTCCGCACCTTCAGAAGAGAATTGAAGACTCATCTCTTCAATCAAGCCGGCATCTCTTCAATCAAGCCAGAACATATTGTTCTGTCTAGCCCCTCTCAGCTCCCAAGAATCCACTTAACGAGGTCGTTAAGAGTTGGTCAATTAGCACATTTCACACGAAGGCAGTTCAAAGCAAGCTGCCGGCATTTGTTGTTGGTCTGAACGGCAAAAACTGCTTTATTCGACAGTTAAGACAAACACACTAGGAAACTCAGTTACAACTCACTGCGAAATCCCCCAGGCCACTCCTTGAGTAAACGTTGCTCGTGACTAAGGCTGAGGCTCTCGTTCCCCTGCTAATATAGCCTCCCATACGTCACTTCCTTCTTCCACCCAACTGACCCCTTCGCCTATCAGACCGTCTGAATCGTGGATCAATCCAGCTAGCTTCCTGTTCCACATCTGAGTCATCCCCCTGAGAGTCTGACTCAGCATGTATACCAAGCTCCTCGTTATCTAGCTCGGCTGCCGGGAGGGGAAAACACCCAGAAGGGCCTGCAGCACTACTATATATATATATATATATATATATATATATATATATATATATATATATATATATATATATATATATATATATATATATATATATATATATGTTGTGAGTGTCTCTGGCCAGGCTGGGTACTTCTCAGATGATGACGCAGCACAGGCAGGCCCTTCTGGGTGTTTTCCCCTCCCGGCAGCCGAGCTAGATAACGAGGAGCTTGGTATACATGCTGAGTCATATATATATATATATATATATATATATATTATATATATATATATATATATATATATATATATATATATTATATATATATATAATATATATTATATATATATTATAAATATATTATTTATTTTAGACTGCCATTACAGATGACATGATGTTTCAGATAGGAAGGTGAAGAAAGCAGCACTGCTGTGCAAAAGAGAAATCTTTTGAGTTTTGGTTTTGAATGTGAACAAAATGATGGGTACCAACACATTTACAACCTGCTTCCATCACTCTTTTAAGTTTGGGGAATTATGTATATTGTTGTCTTCCTTTAGACTTAAAGACATCCAATCAACTTCCTTGTCCCTGCACCTGACAGTTCCACATTCTTTTAGCAAGGCATCAGCCTCAGATATTTGAATGGATTAAATTATATCAGGTTATTTTTTTTAATAAGAATGTTTTTTTCCCCTAGAAGTGGCATTTTAAAAGGAAGTGGAGTCATTTTCCCTACAATCTGGAACAGCTGACAGCTTTACTTGAGCAACAGGCATTGTGCTTAGCTCAAAAATGTGCATATCTTCAGAACGATAGATTCTGATTAAATAGAGACGTTCAGAATCCCTTTAAGAAATATCAGTAATTCTTCTTTCAATTATTATTATCCTTTGGTCTTTCTTTCTTAAAATTATTGAGGGGAAGTGAGCTATTTTTTTTATCATAATTTCTCACATATGCCCCATAGATATACTGTATCTGCTGGGATTAGTATTTTTATTTTGACCAAGAGTGACTATGAATTAGTTGAGTAAGTCAAGAGCATGACAGGATATGCACACATTTCAACCAACACCAGTGAAGGAAAAGGCAAAAGGCCCCTTTCCCTAAAAACTGTAATCTCTGTAGAGAGAATTATTATTTGCAAACATGTGCTAATGCAGGGGTCCCAGTGGTGGGATTCAGCCAAGTTTGCACCACTTTGGCAGAACCGGTAGCTATTTTTTTGTTGCCCAGGCCCAGAATGGACTTCTGGAAAACAGCATCCATGCAGAGAACTGGTTGTTCACATATTTGAATCCCAGCACTGAGGGGTCCCCCAACCTGTGGGCTACAGCCACTACCACTCCGTGGCCTATTTGCAACCGGGCTGCATGAGCATCGCAGGCACTTGCAGCCCCCCCTCGCTCGAGTGTCACAGGTGCTGTCAGCCTCACTCAGGTGAGCAACGAGTACTCAAGCACACACATGCACGCTTGTATGCACCTGCCTCTCTCTCTCACACACACCAAATCCCCTCTTTCTCCCCCTCCCACTCCAGGCGGCCCATCCAAAAACTCTGTATGGAGACCTCTGTGCTAGTACAATGAGAAGGAATGGAAACAGCTTAGCTAGTAAAATCCTCAGAACATGTTTGTCCAGTCTGAAACAAGACAATTGCATGCACAAGAAAACTGAAGTTTGCAAGAACAGGGAACAAATGATCATGCTAATACCCCCCCCCTCTCTCTCTCTCTCAAGCTGAGCTATTAACAAACTTTGGTAAGGTTTGGTAAGATACTAATAATAAAACCTGGTGCCTCTTTTGGAGGCTAAATAAGAGAGAGAGAGAGAGAGAGAGAGAGAGAGAGAGAGAGAGAGAGAGGGAGGAGGGAGGGGAGGGAGGAGGGAGGGAGGGAGGAAGGAAGGAAGGAAGGAAGGAAGGAAGGAAGGAAGGAAGGAAGGAAGAAGAAAGAAGAAAGAAAGAAAGAAAGAAAGAAAGAAAGAAAGAAAGAAAGAAAGAAAGAAAGAAAGAAAGAAAGAAAGAAAGAAAGAAAGAACAGGTCTTATTTTCAGGGAAACACGGTATAACAGTTGTAATATTGAGTGCAAGCCTTTGCATAGGCCTGTTGGGAACGATCCCCCTGTGTCCTTTCTTCTGTGCAGAACAAAGCTTTTTGCAAATTTCCCCTTAGAGTGTGTGGCTTATTGGGTGTTGCCCACCAGGCAGGACCAGTGTCCTGATATAATGCCAGCTTTGAAATGAGCCCTTTTGTTAATTAACCCTCTTTTTTGAATGACACAAATTCGCTCCCTAGTTCGTCAATATAAAAAATGCAAAGCCTGACCCGTTCTCTTCGCTTCTGAAAGCTTTTTTCTTTCTTTCTTCTGGTTCCCCGGTGCAAATAGCAGTCCCTACCCTGAATCTCTTGAGATAAATATAAATAGAGTTGCAGTTCTTGGTGATCAGGCTAATAATGTGAAAGTTCACTCCGAGTCTCACCTGCAAGGAGACGCTTCTTTGAAAATGCGCCTTTTTTATTTCAAAGACATCTGAGCGTTTCTTGGGAGGGTTAGTTAACACAATGGAATTGGTTCTCTTCCCCCTTGACTGTTTTCGTTTCTCTTCATGCTAGCTTTGAAGCATAGTGACATTTTTTTTCAGATAACTCATATAATTAATCCAGGAAGGAGGGGGTGGGGGGAGGAGCAGAAACCAAATTCAATGCCATAAAAATATAATGTCATTAAAGACAGCAATGGGATGAAACACCATGGGGGGGGGGGAGGCAAACAAACTGCAGTGTTAAATTCTTCTTGGCTATAATCACTGTCTCACTGAAATAGCTACTTTAAGTGAAAAATTGCCTGCAAAAGAAGTGACACTGTCAGGTTTCTTCTTTCTTGAAGATTTTTGTTTAATTTTATGAACTAACCTTTTGAAAGCAATCTGGGGGATATTGAAAGAATATATTAATGTAAAAGATAATAATAATGGCATATCAATGGAAGGACCCAATTTTGTTCACAAAAACTTCATGTCTTCCTTTTTTAGCCAGATTGAAACCCATCAGATTTAATCTGCAGGATCTTTTTGTAAAGAAATCCCTCAGACAGTTGTTCCTAGAAGCTCTTTTGAGTAGCTAAATGCAGGACATCATGTCTTTCTCAGTGAACCTGAACACAGATGCCAACATCCTGGGTGAAAGGGCAGCCTGGAGGTGATCATGAGAATTACATAGAAAAGTTTTGAGAGATGAATCCTGACTGTGAATAATAAGTCTTTTTGGAGGCAGTTGCTAGGCTAAATGGGGGAATAAGAAAATAAGTTCATGCAAAAAAAATAAATAAAACAAAATTAAAACAAAAGTAGAATTCAGAATGGATTGAAATCCTAGACTTAAAATGAAAAGATTCACCCTGAAGGGTGCATTTCCTGAAACTTACTGTATATTCCCTAAGTGTTTCACGAAATGGTACTTTTAGATATAAGAGGCATAATTTGGTCAGCAGCCAAAGTTTTGGTATAAAAGTAAATGAACCTCTTAGATTAAGTAGGAACAGCTGCTTGTTGGGATATATACAATACAGAGTGTGTAGAGTTGAAAGTTTCAGATAATCACAGATCACAACTCACAAGCTTTAAAGCGCAATCCTTCCTTTGCTATGGCCAGGATGGCAAATGATAGATAGATAGATAGATAGATAGATAGATAGATAGAGAGAGAGAGAGAGAGAGAGAGAGAGAGAGAGAGAGAGAGAGAGAGAGAGAGAGAGAGAGAGAGAGAGAGAGAGAGAGAGAGAGAGAGAGATTGTAGAATGAGATGATGATGAAGAAGAAGAAGAAGAAGAAGAAGAAGAAGAAGAAGAAGAAGAAGAAGAAGAAGAAGAAGAAGAAGAAGAAGAAGAAGAAGAAGAAGAAGAAGAAGAAGAAGAAGAAGAAGAAGAAGAAGAAGAAGAAGAAGAAGAAGAAGAAGAAGAAGAAGAAGAAGAAGAAGAAGAAGAAGAAGAAGAAGAAGAAGAGATTAGACATAGATGACTTTGTTGTATTTGAGATGCAGGCCAGTCTTAGTCATTAGAAAGATTTGTACATTAGGAGGCAAGTAGTGACTGATTGGCTACATTGACACATCATCCATAATGAGATTTGGTAGGCAGAAAATGTCTCCTCCAACCCAAACTATAAACATATTTTAAATGGAGAAATATAAGGAAAAAGGATTGTATGTGTGTATGTGTATGAGAAAGAAAAAAACTCAAACCCTTTTATTGGACTGATAAAACAGAAGGTAGTGTCAGTAACTGAGTAAATGGTGTGTTAAGATAATAAGGCAAAAACAGGATTGATGGCCCTGAGCAGAATTTCTCTTCCATTCTAGGACATTTTGTAGTGGAGAATTAAGCACTATCTACCTCAGGCTGATTCAGTCAAAATATATTTTCACTGATGCACTTACTGATATGACATACAAAGGCTTCAGTGATGACTCTTTATTGAGTCTCACCGCTTACAGGCACAAGTCCTGACTGAGTCAGCACTGCTTTTTGGTGACTGACAAGAAGGAGAAAGAGGGTAAACACCAAGGAGAAATAGAACAATTCTTTGGGAGAAAATAATCCTGTTGTCTAAAATATGATTGGAAAATTGATCCCAACCGAGAAATATATTATCATGCAAAAAGGAAATACATCCTTCGACTATCCTATACATCAGAATGGGATGCCCAGTAATTCTCAAACAACAATAACCATATAAAATAAAATAAAATAAAGATAGGACTGAAAATAAGGAAAGTAAATTAAAGTGAGATACTTGAAATGTCAAGAGGTACAGAAAATATACATGCTTCCTGACAGTTAGAACAATTAACCAATGGAACAACCTGCCTCCAGAAGCGGTGGATGCTCCAACAATGGGAGTTTTTAAGAAGAGACTGGACAGCCATTTGTCCGAAATGGTATAGGGTTTCCTGCCTGAGCAGGGGGTTGGACTAGATGACCTCCAAGGTCCCTTCCAACTTTATTATTATTATTATTATTATTATTATTATTATTATTACTACTACTACTACTACTACTACTACTACTACTACTACTATATTTGTCAATGTTCTATTCCAGTGGAAGGTAACTTTGACTCTTTTATGACTTGTGGACTTCAATACCCAGAATTCCTGAACCAGCCATGCTGACTAAGGAATTCTGGGAGTTGAAGCCCACAAGTCATAAAAGAGCCAAGGTTGCCTACCCCATCTCTATTCCTATGAATACTTCATGCATATCTTTGGCTGGAGCAAGGTGATGGTCAGATAACACCTATTTTTCAATGTTCTCTGCCTTTGACTATTAATTATTGCTTATATGATATGTGTACTTGTCATTGAATATCTGAGAGGCTGCCATAAAGAAGAGGGGGGGTCAACCTATTTTTCCAAAGCACCAAAAGGGAAGATAAGAAAAATTGGATGGAAACTAATCAAGCAGAGAAGCAACTTAGAAGTAAGGAGAAACCTCCTAACAGGGAGAACAACTAACCAGTGGAACGACTTGCCTTCAGAAGTTGTGGATGCTCCATCACTGGAGGCTTTTAAGAAGAGACTGGACTGCCCCTTGTCTGGAATGATACATTGTTGCCTGCTACAGGAGGGACAGGACTAGAAGATCTCCAAGGTCCCTTCCAACTCAATTTTACTGTTCTGTTCTAATTCCCCCCTCCATGTCTTTCTATCATCTCCATCTACAATTTTATATTTTGCATTTTATTCTTTAATCTTCTATTTTTTTCTCTTTTAAAATATTTCAGCAGAAATTATTTTTATTTATTTACTTATTTATCTACTTTTCATTTTAATATATGCTGATGAGTGTACATTCAAAGTGACAATAAAGTTGTTATTCTATTCTGTTCTGTTCTGTTCTGTTCTGTTCTGTTCTGTTCTGTTCTGTTCTGTTCTGTTCTGTTCTGTTCTGTTCTGTTCTGTTCCTGTTCCTGTTCCTGTTCCTGTTCCTGTTCCTGTTTCTATTCTATTCTATTCTATTCTATTCTATTCTATTCTATTCTATTCTATTCTATTCTATTCTATTCTATTCTATTCTATTCTATTCTATTCTATTCTATTCTATTCTATTCTATTCTACTCTACTCTACTCTACTCTACTCTACTCTACTCTACTCTACACTATTCTACTCTCCTCTCCTCTCCTCTCCTCTCCTCTCCTCTCCAATCCTCTCCTCTCCTCTCCTCTCCTCTCCTCTCCTCTCCTCTCCTCTCCTCTCCTCTCCTCTACTCTACTCTCCTCTCCTCTACTCTACTCTACTCTACTCTACTCTACTCTACTCTACTCTACTCTACTCTACTCTATTCTATTCTATTCTATTCTATTCTATTCTATTCTATTCTATTCTATTCTTTCCTCTGAACCCATTCCCTCTTACTTGATATGTTTGTTTTGTGATTTGACCCTATCATTCATGCTGTCACCCATTTTTCCATTGTTATCATTTCATCATATAATATACCATCCTAAATGCTAATTTTGGTGCAGGTATTTTATTATTCTTTGATACAGTCCTTCTTTTGAATTTCACAGTGATTAAATAGTCCTGTATTAGTTCATGATGTTCCCTGTGAACACTTTCTTACGTATACTAAAAATATCCTAAAAGAAGAAGCTGAACTTTACAAAGAGGCTAACAATTTTGTGGAAAAGAGAGAAAAAAAGGATAAGAATAGCTGAAGTGACTATGGATTTGTGACTGACATATTTCAATTTCCTATTCACAGGTTCTTCATCTTCACCTTCAATTCTTCAGTCCATGTCCCTCTACCCATTGAGTCCTTCTCAAGGACTTGGGATGGAAAAAAAAATATCATTGTTTGATAACGTCACTGAATGTAAGCTGTTCCAAATAGAGCTGCTTTCTGCAATTTAATTATGGGGATTTACTAATTTACAATTTACTAATGGGGATTTACAACAATTTATTTTTGTTGCTGCTCTTACTATTCTACTAACAAAGACATAGCATTGGTATCACCCATGTAGAGTGACATTGTAAATTAAAAGGTGTGTTAAAAAAAAAAAGGAATAAAGCGCTACTTTTCAAACAAATATTTAGTCGAAACGACTTAATGTTATTTAATTTTCTTTTGCTTTGTTGCCTGTGGCCTACTAAAATTCTTCCTAAGTTTCTTATCCCACCCCCAGTAATTTTTCCCTCAGACCAGCTCTGTTCTTCCATTGCACTCCAGTTCTGGAAAAGATTTTGTAAAGCAGTCTTTCTCCTCTGCCTTCCTGGGTGTTTCTCTTTTGAAGCTCTTTTTTATTATGTTTCTTCCTTCAACTTTTTTTCCATCTATTGATTAACAAATCTCATGAAAAAAAACCTTCTTATAGGTGTTCCTAAACCTGGTTCAAATTCTCTGAACCATAAGATGAATAAGAAACTATTTGCTATTTATTACTGGAAGCATAAGATGAATAAGAAACTATTTGTTATTTATTATCTGCAAAGCATGGCGACAAAAGGCCCAGGAGATATCCAACATATTCTAAAAAGCTTGGACTTATCTCTAAATGACCAGTTGTCCTACAATAGACATGGGCCATGTTCCACTCACTTTTATTCTACTGAAACCCAACCAAGTATAGTCCAATTGGCTGACAATCATGCATATTTTTCATGCAAAACTGATCCACTTCTTGCCCTTTTATAAAATGCAAAATGCATCTCACAAAAGGACTAGACTGAAATCCATAGTTTGGATCCAAACTGTTGTGCTTGGTCATCTCCATGTAAATAGGTCCTTTTTTCATTCTTTCCTATTACAGATTTTGGCAGAGGTACCCAAAACCCTCCAGACAGTGGAGAAACTCTCAAGAGAACAGATTGTGCATCCTGATGTTTTGTTATTGGAAAGAGAAGATAGCAAATGTAGTGGGCACGCAGCATCTCCTTATCTGTAACTGAATGCATGTTTGATATGGCTAGTAGGGATAAACAAATTTCTAGGGGGATCTTCACATTAACCGGATGAACTGCAGAAATTTTCCACAAAGGATGTATCATGTTCTGGACACAGTGGCCATTGATCTGAATAGTTAATGTATAATGATTTAATTCCCATGATATTTTTAGTATTTTATAGTAGTAGTATTAATAGTAAATGGTGCTATTTTGATTATATAGATATAGCAGCTGTGGTAAGTGATGACAAATGAGCTTAAGTACCGAGCAAAATACTTTAGGACAGACATGTCAAACACAAGGCCCGGGGGCTGGATGCGGCCCACGAAGTAGTTTCATGTGGCCCATGAAGCCATCCTGGAAACAGTGAGGTAAAGGCCCCCGGGAGCCAATGTACAATTTTGTCACTTGCCCCAGTGGACCATGCCTTGGCACTTGCCCCAGTCCCACCCCCTTCTGCCAGAGACCCTCAGATCTGTCCCACTCCTGCCCAGGCCCCCATAGACACCCTTGATGTGAATGATGTAGAACTGGCCACGCCCACCCAGTAGGCCACATCCACTCCATCCACACCCACCCAGTAGGCTGCACCCACTCTGGCCATGCCCCCAGCCCCCCCAGGGCAACTGCAATGCTGATGCGGCCCTCAGTGAAATTGAGTTTGACACCCCTGCTTTAGGATATTGCTCAGTATCCTTTACAAATATAACATCCTGAATCTAGATAGTAGTGGAAAAACAATCATATATACGGATTCAGATTACCTTGATTGGTTGCAATGCCTCTCAGTAGGTTTATTCTACCCAGTTGTCAACATAAACAAAGCAAGTAAAATGTACAATAGCTAAAAGGTCAATACAATTTTTGTCTGTATTAAATAAAAGTTGGAAATAGTGCTTTCAGGTTTAGACTCCATATTTTAATAAGAACTGAGAAGCTGGAAATTCAAGAGAACAATTACCACAATAAATGATCTAGAAACCAGGCTATATGAGGAACAGTCTAAAAACCTGCTGGCCAATGCTCATCTGCTTCCAAAAAAGAAGAAGATAGATGATGTGAAAGCTATCTCCAAATATTTACTATCAATGTTGTTATATGGAGAAGGGGACTGGCATGTTTTGGGTTAAACCTGAAATCTGTTAGGTTGGACTTTAATGAAATGAGATTCAGGGTGAACATTAGAAGGAGTTTTCTGCTGTTCAGTGATGGATCATTCTAGAAGAATGGAAGGACCCATCCCATTTAAATTTTCTTCAAGGCTTGTTGGCCAACTATAGGATATGGCTTAGAAAATTCATCAACAGAAGGTGTTCCAACCTATTCATTCAGTATTGAACAATTCCATGCTTCTAAGAATATGGGATAATCCTTTAAAGGTCAAAGAATACATTTCATATAGAATCTGAGCTATATTTCTATGGAACAATTCCAATTCTGTCAGTCCTCTTTATATGAAGGCAAACACAGAAAAAGCACATTTTCCATAATCCAACATTGATGATATACTTGATAAATGAAACCCAATAAGTAGCAATCAAAATTCCTACAGATGACTTTCCTGAATAATTCTGTTCCAATTCATCTTAATAGTTATTTATGCAAATTTCAAATCCACTTGTGAACCATGCCTTGGGGGAAAAATGTATCTTGTTAAAAATAACAATATCCTTTGGAATTCCTGAAGATATTAAACTTCAGCAGTACCTTTCAAACTCATTACAAAATTTGCTTTAGGCAAAAACTGGTGGCATGTGAAAAATATTATACAGAAAGAAAGTCATGTTGGAATCTAACCATGGAGTAAAGCAAGCTAGAACCAAGGAGAAATTTCCTAATAGTGAGAACAATTAACCAGTGGACTGCCTTGCCTTCAGAAGTCGTGGATGCCCCATTGCTGGAGGCCTTTAAGAAGAAAGTGGACAGTCATTTATCTGAAATGGTATAGGGCAGTGGTGGCGAACCTGTGGCACGGGTGCCAGAGGCGGCACTCGGAGCCTTCTCTCTGGGCACACGTGCCGTTACCTCAGCCTTGCCTCCCCCCATGACACCCTCCTCACCAGCAGCCCACCAGGACAAGAGTTGCCCCTGAGTGTGGCCCACGCAGAGCAGTGCAGTCAAGGACATGGCAGCCAGGCAGCATAGACAAGATTCTGCCCTCATGCCCCATTGCGCACAGATGATGCTGCAGGGCACGGGCAGAAGGCATGGCTGCCATAGTGCTGCTGAGCGATCTGCAGTGGGCCCTTGAGGCGATGAGTGGCCCTGCAGGCAGGTGGGGTGGGGGTGGAGTGGGGGCAGGGCAGGTGATGGAGTGGGGGCAGGGCCAGTTTTTGGGTACTCGGTCTCTAAAAGGTTCGCCATCACTGGTATAAGGTCTCCTGCTTGAGAAGGGGACCTCCAATTTCCTTTCCAACTCTATTGTTCTATGTTCTATAGTGCTCAGCTGGGTGCCTATTTCAATTACATTTGAATTGGCCCAGATTGGAGACAGGAGCAAGTTTACAGCCATCCAGATGCACTTAAGCACACTGCAATGCAAATGGCCAGCTTCTGTTGGCATTATCCCCAGAAAGAATGTCTATTTTAACACTGATCTCAATTGTCAGAAGAGAAGTTTGTTGGCTTGTTGTTTGTGTGCTGCAGATGTGTGCATGCCTGTATACTGAAATGTTTATTAGGTCAGTGTTTGACTACATCCAATGAATGCCACCATAGGAAAACTAATAACTCAATGGGAGAATGGCCTTTAACAGGCTATCCAGAGTCTTATGTGACTAGGAAGCTCAAGAAAGTTGCCTACAACAATACTAGAGCACTGCCAGGTGATAGGTTAATTAGCTATTACTTATTTCCTGATTTCTCATTTACCCCATGTAAAATTTCAATGTATTTAGCTCAAATCTGTCAGCTTTCCTGTTCATTCCTGTTTTGTTTCTTCTTTAACTTTTTTTTTCTTCCATTTTTCTTATGTTCCTTAAAGCCAAGCCAATCTGAAAGCTACATATATGCATAATTCTTCTGTTTATGAATAAACTTTGTAGTGGATCTATTAATTTCTCATTTCCCCCCCAAAAAAGAATCCTCTTTAATTCTATCCAACCACCTACTTCTACAGATGAATAAAATTATATTTTATATTTCCTTGATGAGAATTGCAGAACACAACCATCACTTTTATTTACACATGGAACTGTTTAAACTTAAGAGAGAAGTAAAAGAAACACTGAAAAGAAATGGGGGGGATGGGAATCCTTTTGCTTCTTATTCAGTTGTGGTAAATTAAATGTTGGCTTGTTAGTTGAGTTGCAGTGGTTTCCCATAGCAACAGTGAAAAATACAAAAATCAGTCACTGAGCACTCAATGTTGCTAGTAGGTCTGGATGGAATTGTAGAAAACTGGCCCATATTCCCTTGGACATTCAGGGCTAATTTGAGTCTAAAAACCCAGTCATGGCACAAATTGAACTGAACAACTTGCTCTCTACTCATCAGTTTCTTTGCCTCTGGCACCAATACGTTGGAAATGCACACAGATCCCAGTGGTTCGGTAACCTTCCAGTTTCTGAGGCTTCTATTTTCACTTATTATTTTTTTTTAGAGAGAAGTTTGCTTCCTATTGGCCTTCTTTTTCCATAGCCACGTTTCATTTGTACAGTTTCTATTGCCTGACTTGGGAATTTAAAGCTACTCATTGGCTCAGGTTGAAGTCCCTGTAAATCTTCTCAATTAAGGTGAAATTGAACCCACACACATGGGATGTGTTATATGCCCTTGTCAAGGGGAACTCAAACATTGAGAAATAGCTGTTGACCATAGTGGTTAAAAAGGCTGTCAGGAAAAAAAAAAGAGACAGATAAAAAATTATATGATATGTGTCAACTTCTGAAACGAACCTGGCTGAAGCCATCTTTGTCATTTACAAGAGATGTAAAGGCTGATAGATTAATACAGAAATTTCATGATAAACATCCCCCAAAGTCTAGGGGAACTCCCGGTGATGGAGTAGAAGATTAGTAAAACACTAATATGTATCTACGCTTTGCTATTTTCCAGGAACTTCTTTCTCTTTAGAAGAGTCTGGACTGTCAACTTCTGAAATGAACCTGGCTGAAGCCATCTTTGTCATTCTCAGTTGCCACACAGGTTAGGAGGAACGGGGGTGGGGAAAAACTGAAAGGAATGCTACACTAAACACAGAACGATCCCGTGGAAACCAAGGCCATTCCCATAGGTGCTGGAAGGTGGAGAGAAGAAGTTTCATAGAGTCTGCCAACTGCCTTCATTGAGTAGCATGATCAATAGCATAATAGGGGGAGGGAAGTGTTACAATTAGTTACACTGAATTCCTGTGTGGAAGTTAGAGGGTTTTTTTTTTTCACTTTTGATCATGCTGATATTATGTATCTAGTAAACATGTTCCTTGAGGAAACTTCTAGTCTCAGAGTTCCGATTTGTTTGGGTCCATTAGTTGGAACCTCGGCAATACTGCATATTTAGGCATGGTTATCAGTTCTGTAATTCTGGTCTCCATTAGAGTATCTCAATCCACAATCCATCTCAACCCATGGTTGGGAAATCAGGCAGGTCTTCAAAGCTTCATGAATGCCAACGGGAGGAATCATATCTGAGGGGGGAGTTGTAGAAAACCTAGGTAAGCCCAATTGAAAAACAAGCCTTACACAACGAATGCTTAGAACAACAACTTAACTTATGCTGTAGAATCTAAAGCCTGCTTCATTGTCAACAACAATGCTGAAAACATCGTTGTATTCCTGTTTAGATTTATATAGCTGCAAGGTATCATAGAAAAAAAAAGATGAAACAATTTAGAAACATTCTCCACCAAATATCATGAGACTGCTAAACCCCAGGGCAGTATATACAGTTTTCTGTTCATCTTGCTTTGAACATCAGATGAGCATTCTAGCAAGCAATTTTATAACAGATCAGTACTTGTCCAACAGAATTCCCTATTCTATTACAGTTCTCTGGGGCATTCAGCTTGACTTTCACACAACCCAAAAAATAAATAAATAAATTCTGAACTGGAAAGTCAGATACTGCCTGAACTGAAGACTATTAGTATGCATTGCAAAGGCTATACCAGTATGGCCACAGTCCTCTTATGCTTTGTTGCTGATTAAAATTCTAAACCAGGATAACCAGGAAATAGCTCATCTGGCTTTAAATCTGAGCAGGACATTTACTTTATGGGAGATACGTGATATCAAATTTTGGAAGCTTCGTATCGGGATCCTGTTTGAAGCCTAGGATGATAGAAAACTATTTAAGCAGATAGTAGCATTAAGATTATCTTGAATGATTCCAGAATCTAAGCAGGTTCAGTCTTGATTTACATTTTCATTTCAATGGTGGAACCCCTGGAAGTTCTAGATCAGGGGTCTTCTTTTATGACTTGTGGACTTCAACTCCCAGAATTCCTCCCAGGCACACTGCTGAGGAATTCTGGGAGTTGAAGTCCGCAAGTCATAAAAAGGCCAAGACTGAAGACCCCTGTTCTAGATAACTAGGCTACAAAGTCTTTATGTCTCTCTCTCTCCTCTCTCTCTCTCTCTCTCTCTCTCTCTCTCTCTCTCTCTCTCTCTCTCTCTCTCTCTCTCTCTCTCTCTCTCTCTCTCTCTCTCTCTCCTCTCCTCTCCTCTCTCTCTCTCTCTCTCTCTCTCTCTCTCTCTCTCTCTCTCTCTCCAAAGCACTTGAAGGCAAGACAAGAAGTAATGAATGGAAACTAATCAAGGAGAGAAGCAACCTAGAACTAAGGAGAACCTTCACAATAGTGAGAACAATTAAACAGTGGAACAACTTGCCTACGGAAGTTGTGGGTGTTCTAACACTGGATGTTTTTCAGAAAAGACTGGACAATGATTTGTCTGAAATGGGGTTTAGGATTTTTTGGTTGAGCAGGGAGTTGGAATAGAAAATCTTCAAAGTCCCTTCCAACTCTGTTACTATTTTCTTAGTTCTTTATTTGTTTTATTGATGGTCTACCTTTTAGCGTTCAAGATTGCAAAGTTGGGATTTTTCCCTTTTCACCATTGTAGGGTATCTCCCTGATCCTAGTCCAACAGTCCAAACTTTATATTATGCTGGCTCCTAGCTAGTCCTTAATGAAATGAGAGCCATGCAGTTTCCATGTCTATCTGCAAATGATTCTTAAAGAATGGGAAGGTAAATAAAGTAGAAGTGACTATATGATTGGCGATGACATAAGGAATTTTCTTCACTCATAAAATAGTTGTATCGAGGATACAGGAAACAGTTGCCTTTAATTTAAGGCAATGAGATGAGGAATGGTTTTACACATTAGCACAGAGTTTCCTGTCAAGTCAAAGTATATTTTCCTTCTTTGTCCCTAGATGCATTTTGTATGCTTTAGAGCAAATGAAATTCTTTGCCTTGGTGCATTTATGTTTAACCACAAAGAAAGATCAATCTTTCAGGGAATTATTAACAGAAGTGGTGTTAGGCCCATTATTTCTGGATTTAAAATGGTTGTGTCACATTTTGACACGTCTTGTCAAATATCATCACTCAGATTGGGATCTGTGACACGATCCAATTTTGCATCATCAACATTACTTGATTTGACGCATCACCATGTGGCAACTAAGGTCAAATTAAAAATAAATAAAAACAAAACTTAGAACAACAAAGTCAGTCTCCCTCTCTTAGGGACACACTTTCAAACATACACACACATGGACATGTTGCAAATGCACATAAACAATGATGTTGAAAAAGTTGTTCCAAGCTATTGCTATTATTATTATTGAAAAACCAATACTACATATTTCACACTAATTATACTGGAATGACTGTTCTGAACTGGAGTTTATGCCCCATGGGCAGATTAACCCAGTTTGATACTTCTACTACATTCAGAAACTAGCTCACAGAATCAAAGATCTGCATTACCAAAGGTTATGTACTACTACCGGTAGAACTAATATTGAGTAATTATAGATATCATGTTACCAAGAACATATCAAATGTCCTAGATAAGATTCACACAATAATTATTAGTTACACCCCTTTCCTGGACCAACAATTCATTCTCACAGTCTCTCATGCCCTAGTCACCTCCCATCTTGACTATCTACATGGGGCCGCCCCTGAAGAGCATCCGGAAGCTCCAGTTGGCGCAAAAGGGCAGCAGCCCACTAGGTTTTGTGCAGACCTTGGTGTGCACATATATTACCTCTCCTGTGGGAGCTGCATTGGTTGCTGATTCGCTGATTCGCTTCTGGATGCAATTCAATGTGCTGGTTGTCACCTTTAAAGTTCTTCATGGCTTGGGACCAGGTTATCTGAGGGACCATCTCTTCCTGGTCACATCTACCTGACCCCCTAGAGCAGGTAGGCAAGGAATGTTGCAGGTCCCATCCCCTAAGGAGATACATCTGGCAAGACCCAGAAGAAGGGGCTTGTCTGTGGTGGCTCCTTCTCCCTAGAACATCATCCTCCCCATAGTTTAGACCAGTGGTTCTTAACCTTTTTGAACGAATCGCCCCCTTGAGCCAATGAGGAAGCCCCCCCTCCCCCAACATAACCTCTCAATCACAACATAGGAAATAATTATTCAATTTATCCAAACACTTTTTTGGTGTTTTCTTTAAAATTGTCATCAGGACATATCGATGCAAATAATTTATTTCCAGTCTTTTTTCCCATATCTCAACTGTGTGAAAATTTTTGGTGCCACCTGTCACTTTATTCCCAAACTTTGTGATACATGTATTTCATTATTATCTTATTTATTAAATGTAGTGACCACTGAAAACAAAATTCAATTGCAAGAAAGTGAAATGCCCAAAAAGAAAAACAGTAACATTTAATGATTGAATTACAAGTGAAATTTAAGACGCAAAAAGAAATATAAAAAAGAGCATAAGAACAAACCGCAATGCAGGAACTAAGAATTTCAAGACGAAAACTCTGAAACTAAATTAAGATTTGAGGAAAGTATATATAGTCATGCACATTATAAAAAGGATTAAAAAGACACAAAGAAAATATAATATCGAACTGGAGCGCACGCTAAAAAAGTACAATACAAAGAGACACACAAAATGTTTTACAGAACCACTCAGCATGCGATGTTTCGAAGAAGCACTCCCCCCTCCATCACTGCCCATTCTGGCCAATGGCGCGCCATTGTATGGGTAGAGGCTGCTGCGCAACGCGCATGAAGATAAGCGATGCGTATTCACATATGTACAGTGTTCTGTACTGAAGCTAGCTGGAGGAGCATTTGAAAACACAATTCAATCCACTAATAGCGAGTGATCTGATATTTTTGTACGACAGATATACAGTGATTCACTGTATGAAAAAGTCTCATACAAAACTTCTTGCTCCATCGCACCCATATCACCCCCTTTTTATTCCTTTGCCCCAGTGTCAACCCTTTTCGTTCCATCACCTCCTGAAAAACAAAATTGCCCCTGGGGGGGGCAATATCGCCCAGGTTAAGAACCACTGGTTTAGAACTGCCCCCCCACACTATCACTCTTTCGGAAAGCACTAAAGACCTGGTTCTGCCAGCGGGCCTGGGGAACCCAGAGCAGCTGTTCTGAATGTGTTAGGAGGGTGTGGGGGGGTTATTATTTTATTATTTTTCTTCTTGTTATTTTAATTATTTTTAATGTGGTGTTTTATAAACCACCTTGAGTCACCATGTGCGAGTAGGCTGCAATATAAATTTTCATAAATAACGAGATAGATAGATAGATAGATAGATAGATAGATAGATAGATAGATAGATAGATAGATAGATAGATAGATAGATAGATAGGTAAATAATAAATAAACAAACAAACAAACAAACAAACAAACAAACAAATAAACAAATAAATAAATAAATAAATAAATAAATAAATAAATAAATAGGATAAATCTTTTGTGAGAGTTCAGGATGGGGAACAGAGAAATCTCACAAGTTTTAGAGGCTGGGTGAGATTTGTATCCTTCCTAACATATCATCTGTCAAGGTTCCAATAGATAGAGCCAAATAAATCACAACTTCAAGGCTAGAAGCTTCCTCAAAAACCGTGTTTATTGGATACAAAATATCGACACTGAAATTCTCTCCAAAGAGTTACACTATTACAAAGTCAAACTTCCTACCCTGGTGCTATGCAATCATCTACATTCCCCAACAGAATAGTTTGGCGGGCTTTCTAACAATATGCCCGTCCCTCTAACATAACCGATAGAATGACCTTGGTTCCCAGGGGACACAGATTTGTTTAGATTAGAAAAGATATTCCACACCCCTCCCATTCATGTGGCCACCTAGAACGAGCAAGATGGCTGCAGCCAGGTTCGTTGTAGAATTGACATCATCTCTCTAACAAATTAACTGACTAATTTGGCCTTTGAACCACAAAAGTGATGTGGTAGTTCCTAGCACCCGAAATGTCTTAAAAAAAAAAAACACTACTTGCGAAAAAATGCACTATCGTTTTTTTTTTCTTTCCTGACAAACACAGGGAATAAAGGAAGTTCTGTTATTGATGCTTGCATCAAAATTCTAATCTTTCGGTAGTTTCAAGCTTTCTTTAAAAATCCTTAGCAAAAGTCCGTAAATGGTCCCTTAGGCCAGTGACAGAGTGTTTGTCTGCAACAATTTTACTTTAACATCCTTCAGAGAGGATCTATGTTCATTCTCCCAAGTGTTCTGGAGTATTTTTTAGAACTGATTTTTTTTCTTCTTCTTCCATGTCTAGATCGAACTTTTAAACTGGCAAAATGGCTTTGTCATTGGCCAAAAATAAGTCAATATCAATACATGTTTGTGGTAGTAGCTGACATACGAGCAGGTGGGCCTAGGCTCTGTTTCTCTCCACATTCATGTAGTGTGTGTTATCCACCAAGAGCTTCACTTGAACATATTGGTTTTACATATAGGCATGCCAACTCTCAACCTATTCAGTGTCCTGCAATAGTATAAGGGAAGTCAGATCCTTCAGCCATATCCTTCAATGTTATTCCTTGCTCGATGTCTCCTTCCTCCATCTTTTAATTTGATTTTGTTCTTGTGTACCCTCACAAATGTTTGTTTTTTCCATAAAGCTGCTCCTAGATCTGAACTGGTAGACTTGGGGCATCTGTCCATTCAGAGGATGTCAAGGATCATTTCTTGCTTCGTTCTTTAAATTAAAGAACTAAAAGAAAACTAAATGGGGCATTGCGGGCCGATGCTAGATGTCCATAAATTTATTGGTGCCCTCATATGGCATGGAAACCAAGTGTCATGGTATCTAAGCACAGACACGACCCATATGCCTTTTGTACAGATGTGCAAGTGAATATCTCTTGTGTGTAGCACTACCATAGATAAAACTTTCAAGTCTACCCAAAGCATATATATATATATATATATATATATATATATATATATATATATATATATTATATATATATATATATATATATATATATATATATATATATATATATATATATATATATATACATATACATATATATATATATATATATATATATATATATATATATATATATATATATATATATATATATATTATATATATATATATATATATATATATATATATATATATATATATATATATATATATATATATATATATTTGCTTTGACTGTTTCTCACCAATATCAAATTCTATCACAAAAAAACTTTGCATTAAGAACCATTTAATACAGTGTTTCTCAACCTTGACAATTTTAAGGCATGCGGACTTCAACTCCCAGAATTCCACAGCCAGCAATGGTGGCTGTGGAATTCTGGGAATTGAAGTCCGCATGCCTTAAAATTGTCAAGGTTGAGAAACACTGATTTAATAGAATGTGGGAACTAATAACTAGATCCCAGATTTATCAACTTGGTTGGGGTGTTTTGATGTTTAATCAAATGTGGATGCAAGTGACATCTGTAAGTAGATGTCTTTATTGTCATTTCCACCCCAGTTCATCCTGTTTTCATAACTGTCCCATGCCATTTTGCTAATTTAGTCACATTTCTGGTTCAATCGGTTTTCATACACATTAGCATTCTCCTTTCCCAGGAGAGAAACTGAAATTGACCTCAGTTTATTGATGTCCTCATGAAGAGTTTTGATATCCATGTCAGTACTGACTATTATTCTCCAGCAGGTAAGGCTATGAGTCTCCCTTCCTTAGAGGAATGCTCTTCTAAATGTTGCAGAAATGTTTAAGACACTTCAAGCTCAAAACCCTTTGGAATGTGAAAACTAACTCTGCTGGGCTCAAATAAAACGTAACAGGAGTATAGTTGAGGCTAGACGCGAGGAGTGGGGAAAAAGGCTTACTAACTCAGACGTTTTCAAAGACTAATACTTAGTATTGTATACCAGGTGTCATGATGATTGCTGCATAATAGGTTTTTATGCTCAATGTTGATTGTTTTAATAAAAGAATTAAAAAAAAAAAGGGAACACTTTGAATTGGAAATGTTTTGCACATCAAGGGTATATTTTTTATATGTATATAATGTAATTTCTATCATTTATTTTATTTATTTATTTATTTATTTATTAAATTTCTATGCCGCCCTATTCCGGGAACTCAGGGCGGCTTACAGCATAAATAGAAATCCAATAAAAACTAAACTGTACATATATAAAAATATAAAAAAGAAGAACCCCTAAATTAAGAACCATTCATTCAGCAAACGTACACACAGACATACACTGGCTAGGGACAAGATGTCAACCGCCCCAGGCCTGCCGGCAGAGATGGGTCTTTAGTAGTTTACGAAAGGCGGAGAGGGTGGGGGCGATACGGATCTCCGGGGGGAGTTGATTCCAGAGGGCCGGGGCCGCAACAGAAAAGGCCCTTCCCCTAGGCCCCGCCAGGCGACACTGTCTGGCCGACGGGACCTGGAGAAGGCCGACTCTGTGGGCCCTCATGCTGTGAGCCGCCCTGAGTTCTCCGGAATAGGGCGGCATAGAAATTAAATTAATAAATTAATAAATAAATTTGGTGGAAGCTTTCTGCTGCGTAATCCTGAATCTCAACCTTTCCTTTAAGAACCACCAAGCAGTATGCTTTCTCAATTTTGCTGCTTCCATCAAACTTCAAAAAAAAAAAACCCACTGAGAATAAATGGACAGGGTACCTGCCAGGCAAGGTATGATATGTGACAGATAGGCTGCATTAAGCTGATGGGTCACTCATTTCACAAGCAATGAAGCAAGTGAGAATAAGAGGTACTGTAGCTTGATTAACTGTCCTGTTCCATACTAGGAGACAGACAGAGACAGACACAGAGGTATATGCAGAAATGTTTACCTTTTATTCACAGCAGTTCTAATACTGTCAAAAAGTCTGGAAGCTTCAGCATACCTATGAATATAGTATGGATAAGGAATGGCTAAGGAAAGGAAAGGAAAGGAAAGGAAAGGAAAGGAAAGGAAAGGAAAGGAAAGGAAAGGAAAGGAAAGGAAAGGAAAGGAAAGGAAAGGAAAGGAAAGGAAAGGAAAGGAAAGGAAAGGAAAGGAAAGGAAGGGAAGGGAGGGGAGGGGAGGGGAGGGGAGGGGAGGGGAGGCGTGGGGAAAAAGAGAAGGAAAATTTAAGAGGCTTTAGAAAAGAACCTTGGGAGATAGAGTAAGTTAATAAAAGTTAGCAGCCCTTATTCCTTTTATTAAAAAAATGGGAGATATGATGAGTGGTGGGATTCAGCCAGTTTGGACCACTTTGGCAAAATCAGTAGCTAATTTTTTGTTGCCCAGGCCCAGACAGAGAACTGGTTGTTCACATATTTGAATCCCACCACTGGATATGATGGAAAATGCCTAGCCAGATTATAAGAACCTTGATCATTGAGAGTACATAGTGACATGAGAAAGCTGCTGAAATAAAGTTGAATGAATAAAACCTCCCTTAATCTAGTGATTAGACTGTCATAGTCTGTCTGAAGAAGTCTTTGATTCAATCAATGATACTTCAAGTAAAAGGACTGGAAAGTTCCTATTCCTGCTGCTGGCTATACAAGCCTAGATGTAAACATTCTGACATTATTGACCGTGTCCAGTATTTCAAAAATCTAATCCCCGATTTGGTACCCTAAGATACTTGGGATTCAGGATCATTAGAATTTCCTAAGGATAGTTTTGCTCTTAGTCAAAACAACTCAGATGACCCATTGCTTAAACAAATAGTAGAATGAATTTAAATCCATATAAAATAGATGAAATGTAAAACACAATTCCTCCAACAAATTTACCATGAAACCTGTGAGACATCAATCAGTGATAGAAGAAAAAGGAGGAGGAGGAGGAGGAGGAGGTGGTGGTGGAGGAGGAGGAAGATGGCAGCAGAATTTCTAAGAAAACAATAGTCCAGTGAAGGCACTAGAAACTGAACACTTTATTTAGGAGTTATTGAATTTATCTTTTACTCCTGAACTTTTTTTCTTTGTTTTCATCAGCAAGAAAAATTAGTAAAATCCCATTTCCCCAACCTTCTGGAAAAATGTACAAATGTTGTTAGCATTGCCTAAATGAAATGCTACTTAGACTGTTGTTTTGATTTTACTGGTTTTAAATTGTTTGCATCTTATTTAGACAAGTAGCTGTCCTAAACCCTGTGAGTCAAACAAGATGACAAGTTGTCAGATCGAAATGCCTGATTGATACGATACAGGTGCCAGATTCCAAAGATTGGATGGACTTTTGTTTATCTATGCCTACAGACTCTCTTACATGGGATACCGTGCAGTTTTATCAGATTGAATAAAATGCCCCAATCAATTGCACATCCAAATCAGATTGGTTATCCAAATAGAATCAGAAGTCCGATGGAAACTTGACTGATAAATGATGATGGTGATGAACATGGGATAAAATATATTGAAAGACAATGGAAGGGCAGATCAAGTTTCCTCAAGGATGAACTTGAAAATTGGGGATGAAACAGTCCTCCGTCTTCCTTATATTTTTTTCCAACTTGCAACATAACTTGGGGGTTATGTTGAATGAACAAGAAATCAGCACTCAAATCATGGTCATGAATAGATAACAATATGATGCAAACAATGGAAACACAGATGGGCATGAATGTTGTCTATTTTCAAAGCAAGCATCCTAGGTCTTAGATGAAGAACTGTGAAAATTAACCAACACTAGAAGAATCTTCTGGAATTCCTATTATGTTCTGCAGTACACTGTATTATGGTAGCCTTGATAAGGTCATTCAGAATTATAGCAGAAAACTTTCAACAGCCAGTACTATATAGATCTATCTTGGTTTGCCAGCCATTCTACCTTCTTTCTTTCCTTCCTTCCTTCCTTCCTTCCTTCCTTCCTTCCTTCCTTCCTTCCTTCCTTCCTTCCTTCCTTCCTTCCTTCCTTCCTTCCTTCTTCCTTCCTTCCTTCCTTCCTTCCTTTCTTCCTTCCTTCTTCTCTCCCTCCCTCCTTCCCTCCCTCCCTTTTTCCTTCCTTCCTTCCTTCTTCACAGTGTTCTTCTTGTTGAAGAACACCACTTGGTTCCTTCTGATGGACAGCTAGCAGCGTCTTCCTTTTCTATGCAAAGGTATGTTAGCTCTCCTACTCTTGGTAGCAACAAACAACTTGCTTGTTTCAACATACACATGATAGGATCTTGAGAATCATGGATGACTTTATCTATCTCACAATACTTTTCTGATTAGCAACATCTGGAAAATTTGTTCATCCAATCATTTAGTCCAGCACCAATGTCACTTGAGGATGCAGAATAGCATCAATGAAAAATAAAAGGAGAACTTGTGTGTAGAATCTAATGGAAAGGACATGTACAGGTAGTCCTTGACTTACTACAGTTCATTTAGTGAGAGTGGGTGGTTTTGTGTGCTGCCTGCATCCCAAGGATGGGGCTTTGCTTGTTTGTGCAAACCAGTTGCTGGCATGCCGCGGCCCAGTACGGTCCACAGACTAGGGGTTGGGGACCCTGGTCCAGGGGATGCCATTCATTCTTTGGGGAGGCTCCTTCCATGTCCCCCAGAAACAGAGACACTCTGAACAAGCGGGGCTATGCAATTGCTTCTGCTCTTTGAGATTGTGGTGACATTCAGACAACACATATCAATACCTGCTTTTTATGCCCCAATCAGTCTACACATGAGAATCTCATGGCAGGGCAACAGAATACAATTAATGTTGCTAGTTTCTGGGCAAAATCTCTTTAGTTTGTATGTATTTCAATCTTGTATTTTATATTTTAAATGTTATATCATAGAGTAACCCTTATTTTAACGGTGACACTTCTGACACAAATACACAAATCAACCTCCCAGTGTGTAAGAAAGGAAGTGCGAACTCAGATTAGTTGTAAAGCATTTTTCGGCGATTCTGCCTACATGTTCACCTTTCGCTTGGCAGTATTTGGCCTCAGACTGCACACCAAACATTCTGTGAATCATAAGAACATAAGAAGAGCCATGCTGAATCAGGCCAAAGCCCATCGAGTCCAGCATTCTGTGTCACACAGTGGCCCACCAATTGTACATGGGGATCTTGAGCAGAAAGAGAAGGCAAAACCCTCCCTTTCCCTTGACCCCCAACAAATGGGGGTCAAGGGAAATCAAGAGCCCTTTGGCACTCTTTGGCAAAAGCTGTCTCTAGGGCAGTGATGGCGAACCTTTTAGAGACCGAGTGCCCAAACTGCAACCCAAAACCCACTTATGCATTGTTGGGTGCTGGGTGGGTGTGGCCCATTGGCTGGGCGTGGCTGCGGTGGTAACGGCAGACTGGGTGGGACTAAAAAGTTCAATCAATCAATTCCAACTTTGCAAGATCTTTTTTTTTCCGCGAGAAGTTGAAATTGACTGATTCATTGAACCGTTGTTTTTTTTTGCACACGGCGGTGGAGGCCTAAAATGAAAAGGTTTTATAAAACCCAGCTGAAGGCCTAGGACTGGGGCGACGGTGCATGTGCCCACAGAGAGGGCTCTGAGTGCCGCCTCTGGCACCCGTGCCATAGGTTCGCCATCACTGCTCTAGGGAAAGAGATTCAGATGTAAAATATAAAACGAGTAAATGACAGCGAGTGCAGCTTCGGAAAATGTTAGCAGCGAGACAAACATTGTCAAAGGCCATTGTTTTGAAGACTGAGCTTGCTTCTCTGCTATTTAAGCTTAGGCCTTTGCATCTTAAGAATTCTACTTTATTTTTATTGCCATGCAATTCACCAAGCACAAGTAATTCCCACATAAATTCTTTCCCCCCGAACAGCAACATAAATACACACATTTTAAAGGAAAGCACTTGCCTCATTTTACTTGCTATTCATGCTTGCATAGTTAAAGTGGTGTCAGCAATTCTATTAAGCCCATGCTTTACAGAGTTTACAAAGGCTAGCAAATAAACAGCACAAGTCTTTCCAACTTTAGGAAGGATTTGCACAGGGAAGGCCTTGGAAGGACCTGGACAACTGAGACTGAAAGTAATGGATGAAGATACTTATACGGTATTTGTGTTTGGACACAAGGGAAAGATTGGGGGCAATAGAAGAAGGGGATGACAAAGAATGAGGTGGCTGGATAGAGTCACTGAAGCAGTAGGCGTGAACTTAAATGGACTCCAGAAGATGGTAGAGGACAGGAAGACCTGGAGGAACGTTGTCCACGGGGTCATGATGAGATGGACATGACTTCGCAACTAACAACAACAACAGCAAATACACCCACACACAGAGTGTAATTCCATGGAAAAACAAGGTATGGCAATGTATGGCTATGAAAGTTGGACCATAAGAAAGGCTGAGCACCAAATAATTGAGGCCTTTGAACTATGGTGCGGGAGAAGACTCCTGCGAGTCCCCTCGACTGCAAGGTGATCAAACTGGTCAGTCCTAAAGGAGATCAACCCCGACTGCTCTTTAGAAGGCCAGATCCTGAAGTTGAAACTCAAGTACTTTGGCCACTTAATGAGAAGGAAGGACTCACTGGAGAAGAGCCTGATGCTGGGAAAGATGGAGGGCAATAGAAGAAGGGGACGACAGAGAATGAGGTGGCTGGATGGAGTCCCTGAAGCAGTAGGCGTGAGCTTCAATGGACTCCAGAAAATGGTAGAGGACAGGAAGGCCCGGAGGAACGTTGTCCATGGGGTCGCGATGGGTCGGATACAACTTCACAATTAACAACAACAACCACAAATAAAACCACACTAAAGCACTAGGAAATTAATGCCTTACTCAAATTAAACTATCTATTGCAGGATCTAATATGGGTCAGTCACCGGGACCAGAGGTTTTTGTCTTCTGAGATTTCAGATTCATGCTGGAGCCCAACTTCAGGGAACTTCTCTCTAACAGAATATGTGCTCTTCTGTGTGTAGTGCTTATAGTACCTTATAGTATACTGGCTTTTTCGACATTGATTAAGGTGTGTGGATGGATGGCTTTTAAGTCGTTGGCTATCATTTGTTTGTGCTGCCCAGCATTCATCTTCTAGGTACTTAATAGGCTGGTGAGGGGCCTGTTTCCCAGACTTCAATCACTTCCCTGGCTGTTTTGTGCCTGCTCGTCCTACAATCTTAGTAGCTGCAAAACTGAATATGTCTCCTTGTTCATTGCAGCGTGGGGATACCAGTGAGTTCGAGTGTCCTCATCTGACCGTTGGTTGTGTTCAATCTGGTGGTTAGCTTCCACCCCATCTGTCCTACATAGTCAAAGGGGCAATTCATGCAGAGGATTCAGTAGATTACATTGGAATCCCACCTCCAAGCAATCTTTACTATTAAATCCAGCACCCAGCAGCAAAGGAATGAAGATGTTACAAAAGAGATACTTGTCAGTGGGTTTCAGAACCAGGGAAAATACTATTGGTTACAAATATGTGGGGTTTTAGTGCAGATAGGATCCAAATTTACATGCTGTTTTTGTCAGTTATGTCATCTTTCTATAACCTGTAGAATTATCAGATATGGGAGATCGTGAATATGTCTTGTCAATAAAAGATGAATTCTTGTCCTCCTGAAGTTTGCATTTGCATTTGGAAGGATGGATTGTGAGTCCTTCACTGCCCTTGACCTTTACTAGAGATCTGTTTACCAACCTCTCATGACCCATTTTGTCTATCACCATGGAACTGGTGTTCAGGATCCACCATAAAGACCATGGGGACATTCCTATTAAAATGGGCTGGGAAGAAGTTACATGGAAAGCTTGCCCACCCACTTGCCATTCTTCTAGGGAATAGCAGTAGCATTTAGATTTATAGTGCTTCATTTCTGGGAAGTCCAGCTTATTGCCCTGCCTTTACAAAAGGAGCAACTGTTTATTTTCAGCAAAGCACAGTCTTTTAAAGGGCCCCAGTCTTTGTCTCTAGCAGGTGCCAAATTTTCTATTACCCAATTTGCGAAAACACATCATGTTCATCAGGGAGAAGAGAGCAGGCATCAAAGACATCTGGAGATGCCTACCCAAGTATCTTCAGGGAAATCATGATGTTTGTTTGATTTGTTTATGAAGATGTCAGAACTACTCAAAGTTTTCATTACTCCCTTGATTCTGTTTGTTTGGGATGCTGTGAAATGTTTGCCAAGCCTAACAGAGGCCATTCGTTAACTAACTCAGGGCTGAATTTCATAATTCAGTTTCTCTTTAGCGTCTTACTTTCTTTTTCACACTGACCATGTTTTGATGAGACTAATGTATATTTCCTTAGGATAAAAGTCTGCTTTTTGGTGACTTTGCTTGGCGCCAAAATGTATGCAGTTGCCCAGAGCCACTGGGCATCACCATGTTAAACTCAATTAGGCAGTTTTCTTGAACAAACATTAAAGAACTCTTTATTTAAAGTGTATGTCTCCATAAACATTCCAGTGCCTAAAGCTCATAGGAGGAAGAAATATGTGATGAATATGAATAAACCCATAAAAGTATAGCTTAAGGGAAAGGATGCTACATAAAATGAGACACACTGGCTACACTTTAATCTTTGCCAGGTTTTATGAGAGAATAGACATTATGGACCATGCCTTTTGTTCTAATAGGAATAAGTTTAGAAAGCAGATGGAGATTCTGGAAGGAAGTAGGAGAAATAGGATTTCCCCCCTCCTCCAGATCAGGCTAGCATGTATTATGGTCTAGCAAGCAAATCCAGCTTTTTAATTCACCATGAAGACTGAATCATCTGGGATGTGGGAATCTCTTCTATCTATTTGTGAAGTATGCAGATAATACAACAGTAGTGGGCCTTATTCAAGATGACAATGAGGGTGCTTACCGCAAGGAGGTTGAGGATTTGGTGAACCAGTGTAAGAAAAACAAAACCAAAAAGATCATTGTCAATTTCAGGAAAGGCAGACACAGCCACACTCCTCTGTGTATTAATGATTCACCTATGGAGATGGTTAGCAGCATCAAATTTCTGGATGTGTAGCTAATGAGTAATCTGGCTTGGTCACTCAACAGTGCTGGGATTCAGCTGATTCGCACCACTTTGGCAGAACCAGTAGCTATTTTTTTTTTGAAGCGACATCCACACAGAGAACCGGTTGTTCACATATTTGAATCCTACCACTGTTCCTGACAGACTGATCTCTGTAATCCTCAATCACAATTATTTCAGATGTATCAAATACCAGTTGTTGGAATTTCTTAGTGTACTTGGGATGAAGACAATTACCAACTTTTTTTCTACTGCACAGTGAGTCTTTATCTATGGATCTGAACAACTCAAATAGCTGTGCCAATTTACAAAAAATAAAAAAGAACAAGATATCAAAACTCTAGAGCAATAACAATCGTTGCACATTGCAGCATTTTCTGTAGCCATCATACAGTATTTTAAAATATTTTCATAACTTCAGTTTGGTGTCTCCGTTGCCTCAGTTATAATAAAATATTCAGAGGTCTCTTCTAATATCTAAATTATTAGAAATCTGAGGAATATAGCAGATGTTGTCTTTTAAGTAACAGCTTTAGATATTTAGAATCCATAGAATAGAATATTCTATTTTGCGCAGTTTGGGTTGATATAATGTCCTTTTTTTTTCCAAAGTCACATCCAAACCAGTTGTAATTGGTGACAAAGAAATTTCATTTTTGATTGGTCATATTCCCAGGAAGACATTCACCATTATGTGACATTATTATCCATGCACATAATGAAGAAAAGTAATTGTTATGCTCCAAAAGTCTTTTTACTGACATTGTAACTAAATTAGTGCTATCAGTCATGGGTTTTTCTCTAACAAAGCTTCCAAAACTGTTGTCTCAAGTAACTACAGAGATAAATTGTGATACTGGAAAGCATGTATGTATTTAACAATTGAACGTGGGAAGCCAAATCTCCATTTGGCAGGACAACAAAATTTCCTTATCTTGTGTATTTTCAAGTTGCATTACTAATGTCTACCAATCCTAAATACTTGACAACTATTAAGTAGAATATCTCACTTTCTATATGTAGTAAAGACTGGAGATTTAAGGGCAAGACAATGTGCCTTAAAGTAGTCTGTGACTACCCAGTGAAATGGAAGGGAATAGAATAACAGTGCTGATTAAGAATAATTTCTGTTCCATTCAGTTTCTATTAAAAATACGAAGAACATCCATAAAATCAACTGAAAACAACCTACTAGGATTCTAATATTTCAATAGAGGCAAACCACTCAATTACTTATTAAACTGATTTCTTCGGACACGGTTACTGAAATTGCTGCAATAGTTTCTTAAATTCAGTTTCTCTTCCTACGTTTTCTATGCATAGGATGAATTTGTAGGTCCAAGAAAAGTCATGTGTATGGTAGCTGTTGAGTAGATATGTTGGGGAACTACTCTGCTTCTCTTTCAGATGTTCAAAGCCTTTTCCATGTCTGTCAGATTCCCCTGACTGCCTTCATTTAGGTAGATTGTTGGTTCTGCTGTAGATTTACAGAACCACATAAAGATCTCCAGCTTGGTTATCCACTTTTGTTTCATATTACCTGAATGAATTAACATACCTATGGATTGTAAAAAAAAAAAACAGCAACAGATAATTAAAAAGAGGTGGGGCGGAGGGAGAGAGAGCCAGAGACGGAGATAAAGGATAAAGAAAAAAATAAGGCATGTAGGCCATACATGTGTCTGTAATTGCAGTTTTGGTGAGGTTTTCAGGAAACCTTAGTCTTTTTAGACTAAGAATAAGTCTAACAATCTGCTCTGCTGTGGAAAAGCTGATCTTTTCAGGTATTTCCTAGTGGGTTATATTTAAAATCAGATCTCTGGACCCACCATACCAAATACCAAACTCTATGCCAGCAACAAAGATTTATATATCATATATACCATGCACCAGATATTATATATCATATATCATAACACCACAGCACATAGAGGTAAAACAATGATATTTTTTGATGAATGTTGAAGTCAACCAAAAGAAAAAAGTGAAGTTCATAGAATTTCACCTGTATGTTCAAAATGAAGAATTTACATGATAGAATAGAAGCAAACTGAAATATTAATGTCTTGACTTCAGCTTTAAGCTGTGGGTGATGAAAAAGTTGTTTTCTGTTGCTCTCACAAATACCACGTATGATAGATGAATTATGTTTATTGTTGCTCCTGTTACTAACATTCATTTTGCTGGCATGTGTAGAAATGTAAAATCTTAAAATATTTTGCTGCAACGAAAGAAAAGAAAGAAAGAAAAAATCCCAACTGAACTCTTACAAGGCATGACAAATAGGAGTCTTCCCACTTGAGAAGGCAATGTGTTAAAAGGATTGCTGAAATATGCAATCAAAAACACTCTTAATATACTGCATGAACATTTCTTTGGCACATATTTTAGAAAAGAGAAAAAATAAATCCCTTTCTTTATTCCATCTACTATGACATCCCTTTATATAAAATAAATAGAGACTGAAATAAAATTGCAAAGGTGCCCTCGGGTTGAACTTTTCTCTTGGTTACCATTTGAAGATGCTGATACTTGTTCTTGGCAATTGGTATGGAATGGATAGAGATGGATAAATAAATATATCATTTCTTAGTCTAATCTACATTCTGCAGTTTCTTGGTGATTTTCATCCTAAGCCTTGTGGTACCAAATATCTCTGCAGTGTATAACATAAAAAGCAGGTGAAATATTAATATTAATTAAAAATTACTGTTGAGGCAGGGGAAAAATGGTTTTTCTGTCCATGCTTCCAGATAATGGGCATTACTGTTTATTCTTATCTATGATGATCCTCTGTTGTATGCTATGACATTAATCAAGTCTGCTTTATTATTTGCTGTTCTCCTGAATGAGGTGCAAAATTCAGGAGATAGGATTACTTTTAGAGTAATTACAGTATGTTAGCAACCTATTGCATTAAGTGATCATAAGCCAACAAGATCACCAGCTCTGAATACTGAAAAATCCTCCAGTAGTGAGGATTTTATCAATGTCTCCAAATCTTTGGGGGAAAGAACTTTTTAAGTTCCTCTCATCTTATTCCTACTGCTGAAGGAAAAATCTTCATCAGAGTCCAGTCCAAGCCGGGAATAAACAACATGGCAACTGCTTTAGAAAGAAGGTTGTAGTTTATTGAAGAGGCGAGCCAGATAGAAAGATAGCTCTGGAAAAACAACTGATCACATGGAGCAGAGTGGTGGGCTTTTATACCTTCTAGGGCTCTTGAGGTTGTTTCCTGTTCCTGTTTGAGGCTTTGCATTTCCTGTGTCATGTACTTTGACCTGAGTCTGAGTGTTCCCTTTGGCATCTGTGGGTTAATCCTATTATGTTCTGTCTTAGAGTTTGGGTGGGGTATTTAGATTTTAAGGGTCTTTGTCTTCCTAATCTCTTCAGTTTCTAGCTGGAGGGCTCCAACCTTCCTGAATGGATTATTATATCTGCATTTCTAAAAGCTGGTTTCTGCTGAGTTATCTGGCTGGGGTGGGGGTGGGTGGGAGAAATTTCTGCGTTTTTAAAGATCTTCTTCATTATTCCTTTAGGAAAATATATTCTGCCTTTTAATCGTCCCCAAAATATTTCTTTCTCTATGCGGGTGACTTCCCACACTACCTGGAGAGGGTTGCTTTAAGCCCAAATTTTGCAAATAAATCATCTGATCATGAGAAAACTACCTTCCTCATTCATAACTGAAAGAAATCCAAGTTAAATGTGGTCCTTGTAGCAAAGAGGGACATGTCTGTTGTATATGTGCCCCCCAACCAGACTGCAGGATTACTTAGATTGACTTCCAAAGATCCATTTATTGTCTTGGTCAGGATAACTGTTAGAGCTATCCAGATATCCTGGTGAGCGTGATAGAATTAATATAGAGAACAGCTAACGTTCCTTTCTCTTTCAGCTTCCCAGAAAAAAGGGTGATGCTGCAAGTATGAGCCGGCAAAGCTGAATAAAAATAAATGCTTTTAATTTATCAGGTCAGGTTTGGCAGTGCAACTGGGCAATTTATCCTTAGGTCATGGGAAATGGAAATAAACTGGCTTGCTCTTCTTGAGTGTCAAGCAGATGTCATTCATCCATGATTAGGTAGGTGAAAGAAGAGCACCACACTGGGATACTATGTCTTGCAAATGACCATTATTCATGTAGATCAGGCATATCAAACTTGCGACATCACATGACATCGCACAACATATCAGGCCGGTTTTTCCATTGCTGGCAATGGGGTGGGTGTGGCTTCCACATGGGCCAGCAGTTTGACACCCCTGATGTAGATGCCACTGTTCCCATGGACCTATACCATGGTTATAGGAGTGTCCTCATTCTTTTCCCACTTGATCAATCAAGGTATATAGAGTCCACATCCTCAGCACCCTACAAACAAATCAAGCCACAAAGCAGTTCCCCCCTTGTAATTCAGTTTGAAACCAAGTCAATTCAAATCTCTTCATTTCATTTGTCAACCAGCCAAACCAGTTTGCAGTTATTGCTAACTTAAACTGGGGCTCCTCACTCTACTGGTGGAATCCAACACAGGGAACATTTTATGATTCTCACTTTGGGGGCTTAGAGGACTCATTCACAGTAGTTCTGTCCAGTGGTGGGATTCAAATATGTGAACAACCGCTTCCGGAAGTCTGTTCTAGGCCTGGTCAACAAAAAAATAGCTACCTGTTCTGCCGAAGTGGTGCGAACTGGCTGAATCTCACCACTGGTTCTGTCATAGTGACTCAGTTCTCATCAAGCTATTTCCCATCTCTCCCCTATGTTTAATACCTTACTATTCTTTGTTCAAATAAAATTACTGTAGGTATTTCAATTCATACCATACCTCACTAATCTATTCTGTATTAATTTTCCATTAAGGTTCTCCACCCCCTCTTTCTTGCCTCTGTGATAACGTTGGTTTCTGACTTCTGAGTCTTATGTGTATATGGGTGTAAAGTGATAATATAATTTGTTCAGTATAATTCTTCAAAAGTGTCTGCGTGATCTATATTAGCTTATTAGCAAATCTAACTGAAGTGGATTTTGCAGTAAAACTTTTTTTAAAAAAGTATGACCAGATTTGAATTCTCTATTAATTATAGATGTTTTAATGGGAATGAAATCTTGCACAGCTGTAAAACTAACTGTATTGAGTTCTGCTAGCAAATGCACATTGACATAGTTCATTTCTACTGCCAATATCTGGGAATTCTTATTTTCTATTTGCTGAAATAAGCTCAGATATTTATTGAAAAACATCAGTTGGGATGCTAGAAATTTCTAAAAAGATATATTTAAAACAAGAGCAAGATTGCATTCAATGGAGGTATTGTTGTTAGTTGCGAAGTCATGTCTGACCCATCATGACCCCATGGACAATGTTCCTCTAGGCCTTCCTGTCCTCTACCATCTTCTGGAATCCATTTAAGCTCATGCCTACTGCTTCAGTGACTCCATCCAGCCACCTCATTCTCTGTCGTCCCCTTCTTCTATTGCCCTCAATCTTTCCCAGCATTAGGCCCTTCTCCAGTGAGTTCTTCCTTCTCATTAGGTGGCCAAAGTACTTGAGTTTCAACTTCAGGATCTGGCCTTCTAAAGAGCAGTCTAGGACTAACCAGTTTGATCACCTTGCAGTCCAAGGGACTCATGGGAGTCTTCTCCAGAACCCTATTTCAAAGGCCTCAATTCTTTTGCTCTCAGCCTTTCTTATGGTCCAACTTTCACAGCCAGACATTGCAACTGGGAAAACCATGGCCTTGACTATACGTACTTTTGTTGGCATGGTGATGTCTCTACTTTTAAATATGCTGTCTAAATTTTCCATATCTTTCCTCCCCAGGAGCAAGCGTCTTTTAATTTCTTGTCTGCAGTCCCCATCTTGGAGCCCAGGAAGATAAAATCTGTCTCTACCTCCATTTCCTCCCCATCTATTTGCCAGGAATTAAGAGGGCCGGATGCCATGTTCTTGGTTTTCTTAATGTTGAGTCTCAACATTAATGGAGGTAGCACCTTGTAAAGCTTTCTGAGCAACTTCTGAAATATACACAAAAAAAATTAATGCTCCTAAAAATTAGGCCTACTCAATATTATATTTGAGAATATGCATGGCATATTTTTCAAATAATGCAACATTGTTCTTTTGTGTGAAATTTCTGCTCAAAAAATAATTTTCATTTATTATCTCACTGTCTTATGTAACGTAGACTAGAGAAAGATGTCCCTTGTTGTCATCTGCAAAAGTTTTCAAACATGAAACAGGAACTTCAAAGCAATACCTGGAACACTAATGAATTGAATGTAATCAATTGATTTAAATCAAAGGATGGATAAATTTTACTTGAGCCTCTAAAACATATCAAATGTGTTACAGAATGAAAAGATGACCCACTCACTGCTTGGCAAGAAATGGTATTTATCTATTCACCCTTGACTTTAAATTTGAGGATCTTAATTATACTTCTAATCAAACAAAGGCCAAGGTCTTTGGGCAAACAATCAGTCTTCTGAAAACTTTGAAACATTTTTAAAGCATTTCAAACAGAACAAAACAATTTAAAATAGAACAAAACGATAACATATAGTAAAACTAAATCATTCATTTGTCAAATTGATAATGCCACCTAACTGCAGAGAAATTCTGGGCATTGTACACTCAAACTAATTAATAACAATAACCATAAAACAGAGAAAGTGAAAAATCTAGAATGAATAGAACCAACACCTTCTTCTTACCCCTAATAAAGACAAATATCTCAGTTGAAATGAGGAGACGTTGGTGCTCTCTGAATTTGGTTGCTTCTTGGAAGACATTTCATTACCCAAACTAGATGATACCATCAGTGCATTGATGATGTTACCTAGCCTGGGTAATGAAACATCTGGAAGAAAACCACCAAGCTCAGAGATCACCAAAGATGCCATAGTCCTCCTCCTCCTCCTCCTCCTCCTCCTCCTCCTCCTCCTCCTCCTCCTCCTCCTCCTCCTCCTCTCTGCACCCTCCTCCCTTCTAGCACTGATGATGTTACCTAGTTTGAATAATGAAACATCTGCAAGAAAACCATCAAGCTCAGAGAGCACCAAGGACCCCCCCCTTACCATCTCCCTATGAATCTTTGGCATGATGCTATTCCAGAGGCAGACACCACAGCACAGATGTTTCACTTCCAAAGTTCCATCATGTGGCACCAATGACAGGGGTCAAAGCATGCCAATTGAATGTGATGGGCAGATACTACAGAAGAGAGACAGACCCCAGTTAGCCAAGACAGGAATTTGAGAACAAATCTATAGAAATGTCTTGAGGAAGATTCTTGTATTGAGCTCTGTGGCAGAGCTTTACTTTGGGGGACAGTTGATACGAAGCTAGTGGTGATCCAGCAATGGCTTCTTAAGGATACACAGGTTTTATGGAATAGGAAAATGAAACCAATTTGGGAAGTTTGATATTTAAAGGCATTGTATTCCTTTGAAGAGAGGAGGAGAAGAGTGGACATCAATTGCCAACAGGAGTTTACATCCCTAGTTGTATCAAAGAGGACATTTAGCAATTTAGCAATTTTAGTATTTTTCACCTAGCCAAGGCTATCTTCATTGTTGCCTAAAACATACAGCCCTTGGTTTATTGGAAAGCTTGCAATTTCTATGTTCCTTCTAGCAATTGCAAATCAGTCTAAGAATTCAGCAGGGCATGACATAATGCAGAAGGAGATTTCAGATATGGAAAGCAAGCAATCTGGAGAAGTATTGTGTAGGTTGGCAGAGAGGGGATTAAAATAGATTTTTTAAAAGCTTGGGCTGACTTTATCATTTGGTAATGACAATAGATTTCAGCATCTAGCTGCTGACACTTATTGAAAACTAGCCAAAATGTTCTGCTTCTAATGTTCAGGAGACAAAGCCTATTTGATATAGAAACATAGTTCAATCAGTGTTTTGTTCTCATTAATCTTTATTGTGGTTGCTGTTTTCCGTTGTAAAAGTTTGCTTTAAACATCTATATAGTATGTTAGAGAATTTTAATTTCTCTGTTGGTGAAAAAATAAATCAGAAGCTCTCACAGTTGACTGCATTTAGCTGATTCAAATAAATTTCTTTATATTCATATCAAAATATTTACAATACCATGCATTCTTCTTTACAGCAACATAGCTTAATGAAGACTTCTTACAGAGAGATACAGAGACAAACCTGAGACTGAAAATTCAGCTCCTAACTCAATACCTTTTGCACAGACTCAGTAGCACTTTGTTCACATTGGCTGACTGAGTTACCACATGACTCTTCCTGCTCATGAATATTCCAACATAGTATCTTTATTTTACAAACTTCTGAGAACAGATTATAGGGATGGAAATATGGACCCCAGGGATCATACTATCCTCCATGCTCTGAAAAACAAACAAACCAGGAAGGAAACAGATGGGATCTGCACATGGTTTGAAAGAGGTCATTATTTCTGAAGCTTAAAGAAATGGAACAGTTGTAAGAAAGCTGGTGTGATGATGATGGTGGTGGTGACGAAGAAGAAGTTTTGTCTCAGTTTTAGAAATAATTGTGCAAACTTGCTCTGAAGCCTTTCACCATTGTTAGACCTCTCTGTGTTCAACAATTGCATATTGCTGTATAAAGGAGCAAAAAGTTGACTTGAAGGCACTAGGGAAGAACAGAAAAAAAATCTCCAATTTCAGTACTTTATTTGATAGTGTAACTAAAGACAAGAACATTTCAAAACTTTTCTTCTGGTTGCCAGGGGATCTTCTAAAATATTTTATGAATGTATTATTTATAGACATTTGGAAAGAATGCTAAAACAGCTTGGGGTTTTTCTCTTCCCCTCAGATAGGATGTCTTTCGCAATTACAGAAGGAATTCTTCAGTACCAAAAAGTTTGTTACGCATCCGTTTCAAAGTGTCACTTTCCCTTTTTTTCCCAAATAAATGTAGCAAGTGTTTTAAGGCAACATAACATAATGCAAGAAGATGAGAGGCACACAGCAAGCTTCCCAATGCTTCTTTTTAACAAAATGCACTTAGGGGGCGGGGGGGATACATTTTCATTTTGATCTTTGCTATAAGGAAAAGAAAAAAAGAGAACCCAGAAGGATTTATATAAGGTTGAATGGAATGGGGCATCTATAAAGAGAGGAATGTTTTCAGCAAAATTAGGGAAGGCATGAATAATTAGAACCACTCATTAACTACCAGTTAAGATAATTTATTGCTTCTGCCTAAAATCTAATCAGCTAAGGGTCAGCACGGTGCTAGATAAGAATTAACAGTTAAAGAACGCTGGACCTACACCATTTGTGTTAACATAATGAGTCTAGGCTGATTCCTCTCTTGACTCCACCACCAGGCTCTGCCTGTTCTTCTCCTACAGCAGGGGGCCAAACTGCCGGCCTGCGGGCCAGATGCATCATGCCGAAACTGCACCCACCCCATTGCCAGCAAAGGAAAAAAAGTTGCAATACGTCATGACATGTCACGTGGTGTTGCGAGTTTGACACCCCCTGTCCTACAGGAAGGGGTTCATTGATCAAAACCAGTTTCTGGTCTGCTCCCTGTTCATGTTTTCTGCATACACTATAAAAATTTGACAAAATGGCTGGCAGTTTCTAGCTGAGTTCCCATAGATAAAAGTTATTTTTGTTCCTTAAAGTTATGATGTGATTGTTATACCAGTCAGAAGAATGGTAACAGTATATTAGATTCTTTGAAGAATAGAAGTCTTTTTCTTTCTGGAACTTCATGGGCTTCCCAGGTGTCCACAGAAGTTTCTTTCCACGTCCTTAAGCTTTTGTCATTGCTTTCAATGGGAGTCCCTGGGATAAAATCAACCTGTGCTGATTCTTAAATAAAGCAATATTCTCTCAGTCCTCCCACATTTGAGGCATTGAAATAAAAGTCTTTTCAAATACTGCTTTAAAGATTGTAAAGTTAAAATAAATGAGCAGGTCTTGCGTTACACAAAAATCTTGATTATCACAGTAATTCCCCCTTTTTTATATCATACACAGATTCACAAAGAGAATGGAAAAACAGGACTGAAAATCTACAGATTTTCTTTTCTTTTTACTTTTAATATATCTACTAAGATGTCATGCATAAACGTATAGTCTTTTCAGAATGGGCAGTATATATATAAAAGCGCTGTTGATTTTAACCAAATGCCTGTTGTTGTGGGTACAAAAGACTGCAAAAAAAAAAATAGTATCATGAAAAAGAACTATTATCTTGCAAGAATATCCTGTCTGAAAGATTTGAAACTAGTTCTGGAGTAGGGAATAGATCTACCCAAAATAAATCAGCATTTTGAAGAGAGAAAAAGGGAGGGAGGGAGGGAGGAGAGAGGAGGATGGGGAGAGAGGGATGAGAAAAAGAGGGAGATGAGGAGGGGGAGGGAAAGGGAGAGGGAAAGCAAAATGGGGAAGGAGAGGAAGAGGGAAAAGGAAGACAGGGATGGGGCCTGTTTTAGGCTTCACCAAAATATCTAGGCAACATCTGAAAGCTGAAATCTAGCCACACACAGAATCGTGGTTTGGAGAACTAACTTTTTCTTCTCGGCAGCCATATTTCAGCAAGCTAATAAGGCAGCAAAAGACTGATGTTTAAAGTTTTAAACTTTTTTCTCAGATGTATACTTTCTTTCATGGGCCTTTGGCAAAGGGCAATACCTTAATATTTCTGGAAATTTGTTATTCAGGAATCTACTCGTCCCTCAGAAACCATGTAAGTTGTTGTGTCCTGGGCCTGATGAGGAAACTCAGCAGGCCAAGAATTGTTGCAAATGGTCCTGGGCATTCTAAAAGCTGCCCGGGACCAGACAGAGCGGCGCCAGCCTTGTGTGCATGCGCAAGGCGCGAAGAAAGAAGAACTCTTATTGGTTCACTCTGTACGGGGTTCGAGCCCTATAAAAAGGCCTGCGTGCCTTTTGCTTTTTGCTTGGAGTTGGAGTAGGAGAATAAAGCATTGTTAGTTGTCACCATGTGTCTTCATCATTCGCATGCGAATGGAGAACTCAACACAAGTCACTTAAACAGAAACCATGAAGGGTGACCTTCAACTCCATTGCAAATATATATTCCAAGACCTTTGATTCCTGAGAGCAGATGGTTGAATGCCGATCATGAAATATAATTGAGAATTAATCAGAATTCAAAAATTACTCAATCTGCCAAGTGGGTGATCAAAAATGTGTTTACTGAGTAAAAACTTCACTGGTGTATATATAAATGGCATTTGAAAGCTCAATGAATTCTACTTAATCCCTAGTAGAGGCAGAAAATGGACATCAATCAAAACTGCACGGAAATTAGTACACAGCACAATATGCCAACACAATATAAATCAGACTTATATAGCCTGATTAAAAAAAAATAGGTACTCTCTATAGAATATATTGCAATGATGTCTTCTTACAGTTATAAATATCTCTTTGATTTTAAACAAGAGAAAAAAATGAGAGCTATTAGGATGATACTTACTCAGAAGTAAGATCCCATTACAGAGGAACTTACTCCAAAATCAGGGAGCAGATGACCCTGCTTTAATAATTTGATTTCTAAGTGATTGTTCTATTAATAAATAAAAGCTGTAAATAAAAAAAATGAAGAATTCTCAACTAGCATAATGATGTTATCCCAACATCACATAAGATGGTTTGTTGGCTTTAAAAATAGATCATGCAAATTCCTTGGAGATATTACCCGGTAGTATTTATTAATCATAAAGACTATATATTCTATCCAACTAGAAGCCCTGAGTCTTTCTGTTTCACCTTGTTTCATTTTTTTTTAAAAAATTGCTGTTTAGACTGTTAAACATTTAAAATATTTAGACTACGTATAACAGAATGTAAAAGGCATTGGTGCAATGTAACAGAATTTGTTACTCCTAAAGGTGGCAATCCTAGATTGTTCAAATATCTTTGGAGATCAGTACAAATAAATTTCATCTGCCCCAATTGCAAAAAGCTCTGTCGTACACCGACCATTACAAACTTTTAAACCATCAGATAGTTTTACACAGTGGTGGGAATCAGCCAGTTCGCACCACTTTGGCAAAATTGGTAGCTAATTTTTTGTTGTCCAGATCCAGAATGGATTTCTGGAAGCAGCATCCATGCAGAGAATGGGTTGTTCACATATTTGAATCCCACCACTGGTTTTACATGCTTTTGAACCATCAGATGAGTAACCGTATGGATAGAATGTATTAGGAATTTCATATGGAGTTGGGAAAAAGGGCATCTGGTACGTGATCAATAACTTAAGGTTTCTAGACTGCATCAACCCCATGTGATGTATTTAGAGGGGCTCCTGATTCATTCCTCACCTAAGGAAAAAATCACAAAAGTCTTTCAATTCCGATTGTCTTACACATAGGCTGTTCACTTCTTCTTGCTTTCAAGACTATCATTGCTGATGAGATTTGCAGTCTAGCCACCTTTTCAATGTGTGGGAGAAAACTGATTCCATGCTATGTATATGTGTTCTGGGAAACACGTTTTGTATTCTTCTTCTTCTTCTTCTTCTTCTTCTTCTTCTTCTTCTTCTTCTTCTTCTTCTTCTTCTTCTTCTTCTTCTTCTTCTTCTTCTTCTTCTTCTTCTTCTTCTTCTTCTTCTTCTTCTTCTTCTTCTTCTTCTTCTTCTTATTATTATTATTATTATTATTATTATTATTATTATTATTATTATTATTATTATTATTATTATTATTATTATTATTATTATTATTATGTAAGTTGCTAGTAGGGATCAGAAACATACAGTGAAATTCCAAACAAATCAAAGGCATTGTAAGAGCCTATACATATGCATTAGTAATTAGGACTTATGAAGGAGAACATTTGTTGAGACTCTAGAAAGAGTACAGAGAAGAGCAACAAAGATGATCAGGGGACTGGAGGCTAAAACATACCTGAGATAGGCAGATGTGGATGTTTGATGGTATTACAGATATTGTTGCAGGATGGAAGCAGTTCCTAGTAAGGCCACCTTTTGCAATTGACTAATGGTGAAATTGTCAATGCCAATGGTGTTCAAGTGGTGCTCCAGTTGTTTTTGGGATTGCACCCAAGGCACCTATTACTATTGGTACTACCCTTGCTTGCCTTTGCCACAGTCTTTCTATTTCTATTTGTAGGTCTTTGTATTTTGTTATCTTCTCCAGTTCTTTCTTGTCTATTCTGCTGTCTCCAGGCACTGCCATGTCCACTATCCAGACTTTTTTGTCTTTCTTATCGACAATTGTTAAGTTTGGGGTGTTGTTGTTTTTGTTGTTTTTGTTGTTGTTGTTATTATTATTATTATTATTATTATTATTATTATTATTATTATTATTATTAAAAGCAGATCTACATCTACTGATGGGCTCTATGCAGCGGTCATCCCACCAATAGCGGTGAGTCCTTTCCATGTTCTTTAATGGAAACAGCTTGCCCAAGTGTTTTACCCTCACCCAAATTTGTATTTTAGTGTTGGAGATCCTTTGTCTTAGTCTGTGTAATCTTTATCCAACTCATCTTCCCAACAGAAACCAGTCATTGCTAACTTAGAGGAGTTGGCCAGAGACCTCAAAAGACTCTCTTAGTTTTTCTTCACTACACTTTTTGAGAGAAAAGCATTGTTCCCAAACATCACAAGTATAAATATGGCAAGAGCATGAATTACTAAGATATCTATTGATAGCCATAGGAAACTAGCAGGGAAAAAAAACTGTTTAAAAGAGTAAATATGAAGAAACAGAAACAATTGCAGAAAACGGAAATAGCACATTCTTCTAAAGACACATGCCAATACATTTTCAAGTTCTTGTGTTCTATCGTGGCCGGTGCAAAATAACAATGAAGTCATTCTTCCTAGAAAACTCACCATTGCACATCTGTGAAGTAGATTCTATTGGACAGGTTTCAATTGTGGTACTGCCTTTCAAATGCAAAATACTTTTGTGCTGTTGACAAGAAAAGAAAATGGATGTGTTCATAGTCATGAGAAGTCATGCTGGTCTTGGAGAAAACATTGCTTTTTACCTTTCCTTTTCTGGAATGCATTCTGTGGTGCTTTACATTGCTTGATGCCCATTTGACTTTGCTTCTTCAGTCTCAGATTTGTTTTACAAGGAAAGCAGGAGTCAAGAATCTTGTAATTAATAATACATAATTAAACAGATCAGAGGTGTCATATTAGAATGGCACCGTTGCAATCCAGCTGGCATTTGGTCATCATACGAAAGCATGGTTGAGGAGACTTGTTTGATACACACAAATTGCAAAGACATTGTAAAAAAAACCAATCTACTTATGCTGCCAATGAAGAGAATAAGAGCAATCATTTTCAAATTAGTCAGAATATTTGTAATTATCAATGCTAGCATACACACACTTTCCAAGGAGGCTTGAAGCAGCAGTTTTAAGAAAAGTTTGGAAACAAGAATGGGGATGAGGAATCAAAGTATATGCACAAAGAATGTAACCTTTCAGATTTACCCCACAAAGTAATTCTGACTGACTAATTTTGATTTAATTACAGATGTCATTATTTATGGAGATATACGTACCATAAAAGATGAGTTAGGACACTGTTTAGTGCAGGGGTCTTCAAACTTGGCCCTTTTATGATTTGTGGACTTCAACTCTCAGAATTCATCAGCCAGGCACACTGGATGAGAAATTCTGGGAGTTGAAGTCCACAAGTCATAAAAGGGCCAAGTTTGAAGACCCCTAGATTAGTGACACAAATCACAGGCTTCCAATTTGCAGGAAAAGCTTGTTCTGGTGGGTGCCTAGTAATTTTCTTGCTGTATTTATTTTATTTTATTTTATTTTATTTAAAAAAACAGATGTTTAAAGCTTCTTATATGAAAATATTAATGGTAAGTGGAGAACAGGAATTATTGATGAAAAAGTAACTATACCTGAGTATACCTAAGGAATCCCAAGGAAGCCAGCAAGCTGTTGAGTCTATGACAATGAAGAAAAACAATGAAAATAAAACGTTAGATTTTATTCAGGTCATGTATGCAAGCTAATTTCTTCTGTGTCTGATCTTACAAGCTCTTCTGGTTTCAGTAGCTGCTCTAAAGCAGAAACAAAAATATATGAGTTGATGAAACAAGAATGGAGAAGGAACTCCCTTCTTCATTCCTTGTCCACACAAATTAAGATGGACATATAAAAAGCTGCTAGAGTTTCAGATCTGCTAACGCAAGTCTCTGACTTCTACAAGAGGAAGCATTTGTGCATGATCAGGGGGCTGGAGGCTAAAAGATGCAAGGAACAGTTGCTGGGATTGGGTATGTCTAGTTTAATGAAGAGAAGGACTAGGGGTGACATAGCAGTGTTCCAGTATCTCAGGGGCTGCCACAAAGAAAAGGGAGTCAAGCTATTCTCCAAAGTGCCTGAAGGCAGGACAAGAAGCAATGGATGGAAACTAACCAAAGAGAGAAGCAACCTAGAACTAAGAAGAAACTTCCTGACAGTTAGAACAATTTATCAGTGGAACAATTTCCTCCAGAACTTGTGAATGCTCCAAACACTGGAGACTTTTAAGAAGAGAGTGGTCCACCATTTGTCTGAAATGGTATAGGGTCTCCTGCTTGAGAAGGGGGCTGGACTAGAAGACTTCAAAGTCCCTTCCAATTCTTTTATTCTGACTAGAAAGTTTCCAACCATCTAGTCCAGAACCTTTATGCTTACCATTCAAAGAGAAGAATGGTCTTTGGTTAAGACCCAAAAATGTAGGAAAAGGTTTAAATGGGATTTTTTTTTTCAGCATGAAACAAAATCCGTGGGAGGTGGGAAGTGAGAAAATAAGATATTTTAGTTTTAGAAAACCTGTCTTTGCCATACATCGCTCTACTTAAAAAAAAAACCCGAAGACTCCCATTCTTCCAAAACTCAAGGTGGTTTAAAATATTCCATAGTCTTCTCCCCACTAATTATTTCGCAATCTGTTCCATGTTGTTGTTTTTTTTTCTTTCTTTCTTTCTTTCTTTCTTTCTTTCTTTCTTTCTTTCTTTCTTTCTTTCTTTCTTTCTTTCTTTCTGCTTTTTATTCTAGTTTCAGTGAAATGCAGTGAGATCAGGAACAGAAACCTTTTTTTCCTCCAATATGATATTAGGTAAGTGTTATGTTAAAGGATAAAAATAAGAAAAGACAGAAATGTGTTTTAAATGTTTGTGGATTAGAGACAAAAGAATTCACCACCCTCTGTTGCAGAAAAAAAGATCTCAAATGGCATTAATATTGCCATTTTGTACCCTAATTAATGATTTCATTTTGTACAGTTAGTAGTGTGATCAAACACCAGTATCTTGTAGATTAAATTTGTCTGCTTGGTTCTTGAAAAAGAAAGAGAAGAAAGGATGAAAAGATTCCACCTCTTAAAATATTTTTTTTTTACTCCTCTGCTGAGGAAAAAAATAGTAATGTAATGTTTTGGTCCCTATATAGATGTCATACTTCACAGAGCAAAACCCATAGGATATTTGGCTAAGTTAAGCTTTTAGCTACTCAAATACAATAAACTCTGGGAAAAAGCATCTGCAAACACCATATTTTAATCAATAATAAACAGTGAGGATATTACCTTGAGATACGACTTTCATAATCTAGCAGAACTAGCCTGCGATGGTGTTGTTTGATGAGCGAAAGACATGCAAGCAGTCAGGTTCTCTAGGTGCAAAAGGAGAAAATGAAATATGTAGGCTGATGCTCTAGTTATATTTAAAATGGATTAAAAATCAAAGAATAAAATAATATGGCAACAGCATACAGAGGTCTCTCCCGTCCAATTCCCTTGCCTTCATATTTACACAGTTCTGCTTTGCAGTTTGAGATCTCACATGTTCACCCCTTTAATACAATTAAACTCACTATATTCCTATATCAAATGCTTATTGCTATGAACCATGCAGTAAGTCCATAGTACTGTGTACATGCCAAAACACTAGAGGAATAGACTTTCAGGTCTGGTTCTTTGTCATCAATGATTTATTTTGGTTCTAAGGAAAGATATTACTCCTATAGCATATTATAATACTAGAGATAGTATGGCATAGAACCAACCAAATAAGATATTTGTACCTCAGAGTTAAGAGGTGGGGTCCTTGGTGTTCTCTGAGCTTGGTTGTTCTCTTGCAGATGTTTCATCATCCAACTAGGCAACATCATCCGTACTAGGGATGCAAGAAATGAGGTTCCCTAGTTGTGTAGTGAAATGCCTGCAAGAAAACAATCGAGCTTAGAGACCACCAACGACCCCAATATATACAGATATAGTACATATAGTATGTATTATAGATCTTGTTACTATTGCATGTTCCACTAGGGCTTTATATATAATTCATCACATTAGAATTTAAATATAATAACTTTATTGTCATTGTGTGTGTATATACACAGTATAAACATACAACAAAATTTACATGACACCCAAAGACCAGGTCCCACACATAATCCCCAAACATACTACCACCCACCACAATTCCCCACCCCCAAACCACCCAGCATCCACCCAACAGACCAAGTAGTACTATCCAACAGTTCACTGATGGTGGCCCTTTAATTCATTATTAAGTGCAATTATAGCTCTGGGATAAAAACTATTCAGAAAACGGGTGGTCCGAGTTTTAAATGTTCTATATCTTCTACCAGAAAGCAACAGTCCAAAAAGATTGTAAGCAGGATGGGAAGAATCTCTGAGAATGTTACGCAACTTCCTCAAACAACGAGATTTGAAGATGTTGTCCAGGGCTGGTAGCTGGAGTCCAATAATATTCTGGGCAGTTTTAATAATTCTCTGTAGAGCTTTTTTGTCCACTACAGAGCTGCTCCCATACCATGCAAGAATGCCGTATGTCAGGACACTCTCAATGGTGCTGTGATAGTAGGACAGAAGTAGATGTTGAGATAGATTTATCTTCCTGAGCATTCTCAAGAAGTACAGCCTCTTCTGTATCTTCTTCACAAGCATGTTAACGTTCATAGACCATGAGAGGTTGGTCATGGTTCCAATGGATGAAACTCTTCAAAGAACTTTGCGGCATTGTTTACCTTAAAGAATCTTTATTTGAGAAGCATAGCATCGGCATTTACATAGCCAAAGCCAAAATCTGAATTCTCCTCCCCTGAGCATATAGTATCAAAACACAATTCCCTCCTCTAATTTACAGTCATAAATCACATTCTCCAATTAGTTTGAAATGCAGACTCTCCCTCCAGTTTTCCAGCCTGCCAATTCTTATCATCTCTTATTTCAAAAACCTTGATTCTCACACTGGTTACAGCATTGTTATGTCTAACTAAACTCCCATGCACATTCCTCCTCCTTCCCCCACTATCATCTAATTCTAACTCTAATTCTAAGAGTAAAACATAAGAAGGAAAATGGTTGCATCTCCATATGTTGTCAAAGCAAAAACATCCAAAGTTAGCAGCGTTGACATTAAAATAATCTACAACCCCCCCATCTTTATCACAAGATGTAAAATGTTAAAATAGGGTGACTAAATAATTGTTTTTGAGTTTAACAATTCCTGCTTGTTTGTATGTTTGTCTATGTGTGTGTTCCTTGTTGGGAAAGAGCCCTAAGCAATACTGCACTGAACAGGACTTTTTACATGTCAGATTCATTACATTTTGTTAATGAAATGTTTTTCCAGGTTCATTCTCATTTTCGGGATTCTGAAAGGCCCACATCAATGTAGGAAGCCTGGATGACTAAGAACTTCAGATTTAACTGGATTTAACCAAAGGCCATCTTTCTGTTTCCAATTATTAACAGCCAGATGTGTCTGGAAAGCTTACAAACAACGCATTAAGATTAGAACTTTGTTTGCAGTCTCTGGTACCTGCTGTTCTGGGATAAACACTGTCAATGAACATGAAAGCTTGCTTTAATTACACACAGCATAGCAATGCTTTGTTTACTTTGCTGTCCTGAACCAACTGTCAATTAATTTCAGCAGGCAACCAAATTATAGTCCAATGGAAGAGTGAAAATCAGACCCCATCTATGCTACATCATTCATGATTTTTGATAATGTTTCCCAATGCTACATTTCAGTTAGGGATAATGAAAAGTAAGTCTGTCTGAATGCTATTGTCCCTTTGACCACAGTTGTTAGGATGATTCCAATTCTCCAAAAGTTGAAAAAAGAATCAAAGGCTGGATGGTTGGATGGATACACAGATGTGCCATTAAAATTGTGTTAACTTATTATGACCAGATAAATAAATGTGCTCCAGGACATTCTGTCCACAACCTGGTCTTTCAAATCTTCCAATGGTAGAACTTGTTGCCACTGTGAATGCATCTACCTTGTTTCTTGTTTTCCTTTTTTGTCCCAATGCAGCTGATATATATTATAAATGGAAAATAGAAATTCTTTTGACTATGAGATGGTAGCAAAAAAGCTTGAGTGTCTATCTTTCATGCCATGTATTGATTGGACAGGGTTCTTTTTACAGACAAGATGTAGTATGCCTAATGTACATTGAGATCTTACATCTAATTTATACCTATCTGTCTGCCTGTCTGCCTATCTGACTGTCTGCCTATCTGCCTATCTATCTATCTATCTATCTATCTATCTATCTATCTATCTATCTGTCTGTCTGTCTGTCTGTCTGTCTGTCTGTCTGTCTGTCTGTCTGTCTGTCTGTCTGTCTGTCTGTCTGTCTGTCTGTCTGTCTGTCCGTCCGTCCGTCCGTCCATCCATCCTATATGTTCTATATATTATCTATCTGTCTGTCTGTCTGTCTGACTGTCTGACTGTCTGACTATCTCTGTCTGTCTGTCTGTCTGTCTGTCTGTCTGTCTGTCTGTCTGTCTGTCTGTCTGTCTGTCTATCTATCTATCTATCTATCTATCTATCTATCTATCTATCTATCTATCTATCTATCTATCTATCTATCTATCTATCTATCTATCTATCTATCCAGGGCTTTTTTTCTCATAGAACGCCCAGAACGGAGTTCTGGCACCTTTTTTGGATGGAACCTTGTAGGGTAGGCAAGGAAGGTTGTATGACGTGTGTGAGTTCTGGCACTTTTTTTCTTTAGAAAAAAGCTCTCTCTCTCTCTCTCTCTCTCTCTCTCTCTCTCTCTCTCTCTCTCTCTCTCTCTCTCTCTCTCTCTCTCTCTCTCTCTCTCTCTCTCTCTCTCTCTCTCTCTCTCTCTCTCTCTCCCTCTCTCTCTCTCTCTCTCCCCCTCTCTGTCTGTCTCTCTCTCTCTCTCACTCTCTCTCTCTCTGTCTGTCTGTCTCTGTCTGCCTATCTACCTATTTATCCATCCATCATCTATCTATCTATCTATCTATCTATCTATCTATCTATCTATCTATCTATCTATCTATCTATCTATCTATCTATCTATCTATCTATCTATCTATCTATCTATCTGCCTATCTGTCTGTCTGTCTGTCTGTCTGTCTGTCTGTCCGTCCGTCCGTCCATCCATCCATCCTATATGTTCTATATATTATCTATCTATCTGTCTGTCTGTCTGACTGTCTGACTGTCTGACTATCTCTGTCTGTCTGTCTGTCTGTCTGTCTGTCTGTCTGTCTATCTATCTATCTATCTATCTATCTATCTATCTATCTATTAATTTTGGATAAAGAAATAGAGTTTAAGGTGATAAAAAGTATTTTCAATATGGTTTCCCAATCCACAACCTAAACCTATATACCTCTAGGTCACCGGGGGGGGGGAGCAGAAGGAGGCATCAAAATGTTGCCAGACAAAAATAATAGATATTCTGTGTAGTTGCCTTTCTATGCAATTGCTCATGGAGTCAGCCAGCAGAAAGTGACACTGGATTTAATCTTAAAGAGTCTAATGCAAGATGTGACTCTAGCTGAATCAGTAGCCCTGGTGCTATCACATTTAATTTGATTTTATATACAAGTGGAAAATTGCCAAGGAAAGACAATTTTGATTTCAGGCTGGTCTAAGAAAGCAAAAAATTACTTCCCTTCGGAATTGCTTTACCTTGCCTTCCCCTTGCCCTTTATCCCTTTCTGTAAGACATGTTTTTTTTTAATTGCTCTCTCTGAATATGACTCCACAGCATCACCCCGTACCCAAAAATCTCCTTTTCTTTTCTTCCTTTCCCCTAGGGTTGTCTTTCATCTCCTTGTCTTTCTTTGGCTCAGCTGATGCAATCCTGGTCGTGAAGGGAACATGGGGTTGCCTGGCCTTAGACAGGATGTTTGACTAAGAGCCAGGAGAGCGTAATGAGTTTGGTTTGGTTATTTTCTTTCATCCCAAAGTATGATAAGGTTTTAGGTATGGGGGATAAAAAGTAAAAAGTAAATGGGATATATGGAGAACAGGAAAGGAGATGCATTGATCGTCACATTCTTAATAATAATAAAGTTGGAAGGGACCTTGGAGGCCATCGAGTCCAACCCCCTGCTCAGGCAGGAAACCCTACACCATTTCGGACAAATGGCTGTCCAGTCTCTTCTTAAAAACTTTCAGTGCTGGAGCATTCACTGCTTCTGGAGGCAGGTTGTTCCACTGATTAATTGTTCTCACTGTCAGGAAGTTTCTCCTTAGTTCTAGGTTGCTTCTCTCCTTGATTAGTTTCCATCTGTTGCTTCTTGTCCTGACTTCAGGCGTTAGGAGAATAGCTTGACTCCCTCTTCTTTGTGGCAGCCCCTGAGATATTGGAACACTGCTATCAAGTCCCCCCTAATCCTTCTCTTCATTAAACTAGACTTACCCAATTCTAGCAACCGTTCCTCATATGTTTTAGCTTCCAGTCCCCTAATCAACTTTGTTGCTCTTTTCTGTACTCTTTCTAGAGTCTCAGCATCTTTTTTACATTGTGGTGACCAAAATTGGATGCAGTATTCCAAGTGTGGCCTTACCAAGGCATTGTAAACAGGACCTCTGACAGGATATCATTTATCACTGATTCCCAATACAATATATACCTCTTTTTATGGATTTAGTGGGGTGTACTTTGAACAGATTTCCTGAAATCTTAACAATTTTGTTTTCCATAATGGCCATGTTTCTGATGATCTATTCTGTCATGCCCGGTTCTTGGTGATTCTATGGACCAGGTGTCTTCTGATCTTGCGCTATTTTTTTTGAGTTTTTCTGTGCTCTGACTGGCATCAGCTTTGATGTCATTTGGCAGTTGATTTCCTTTTTGTCTTCCAAACATAGTTGCTTTCTGCAGTGAATTCCCTATGATGACATGGCCAAAATAAATCACAGTTTAGTGATTTTGCCTTCCAGGGACATGTCTGCTGGTATCAAGGATCTGAGTAATGAAGCCACCTAAAGCAGAACTCTGAGGCTTGAAATGTCCTCAAATCACATGCTTATTGGATACATAACATCGGCATGGTCAAAAGTGAAACCAACTCTGAACTTTCCCTACAGAGTCAATGTAACCCTTCCTTCCCCTCTACTGTGCTATAGATCACGCTGCCCAATAGAAGCAATTGGCAGGCCTCTCAATTCGTCTTTGCTCCTCTTTCCACACCTGCGGGGCTGATGTTGGTTCCCACGGGACTGCTCAGTGTTTTATCTAACAATGCAAATAACAATATTATTTCTGCCCATCTATGTGGCAACTTAAAATGAAAAAGATGGCTTCCGCCATGTTCGTTTCAGAAGTTGGCATCTGATTTATGTTTCTACTGCACTCAAAGAGTACTTTCTCAAAAATAAAACAAAACAGCTTTCTACCAGGACTAGCGCAATCAACTGTGACACAAACAAAGCATAAACAAATGGAAAACATATATGATATCGGAAAGCTATGCATGCATAGACATACAGTAGCTGATCCTTGTATAGAAATCAACTGGAAAGTCCCAGATTCCCAGGACTGTAGACTTCGCCATTCCAGCAGTTAGCAATGGCAAACTACAAATGTGTAACTGCCAGGAAAACTACACGGATATGTCTGCATAGTCCCTAAGGAGCTGAGCTCAATCTGAAGATTAACTTTTTTTTATAGAAAGAGACAAATCCATAAAGATCATTGATTGCTGAACTTTGCAACGAAAAATGTTGACGTGATGTCAGTGAAGCCTATTTTATTTCACTATGAAGAAACTTTTGTTCTGAGAAAGAATGTTTCGAGTAAAAACTTTTTTTTCCCCTTAATTGACATGAGTCTCCACTAGCTCTTTAATTTTGTACCGGCAATCAATTATGGGCACAATTATGTCAGGGAAATCAACTGCAGGCACAAATCATCCTTCTCTTCCCATTTTGTGCTTCCAATTGATTGCACCTGTTAATTTGAGAGTGTAGATTCTCCCATAAATAATAGTTATCAGAGTAGCAACAACATATTTCTATGAAATTATCATAATAAATTTTAAATGGTAGCTTTCAATTTTCTGAGAATGGGGCCAAACAAAATTTACCCATCTAGTTGAACTTTCTTGTCTCAGTTTTTTCCTGGTTTCTTCCTTGAGTGGTTATCATCTTCCATATAAAATCCTTTTACAGAAGGAAGGAAGGAAGGAAGGAAGGAAGGAAGGAAGGAAGGAAGGAAGGAAGGAAGGAAAAAAGGACAAGAAGGAAGGAGAGACAGAGGAAGAGTAGCAAAGAAATGTAGAAGGGAGGGAGGGAAGGAAGGAAGGAGCGAGGGAGGGAGAGAGAGAGGGAGAGAGAAGGAAGGAAGGAAGCTGCATGGAGATCAGCAAGTGATCTCCTTCTATATTACAGAGTTAACTAATTTTCTATTTGCAATTAAATGCCTTTTTAACCACTCAAGTTTTGCTACTATTTCAGTTAATGTTCTCTTTAAAATCAAGATACTGCATAAAATTTCTTCTAAGACATGACCATTTTCTAAATGTCTTGTCAGATGTAATGCTGCACATTTGTTACAAAAAAAGGGGTTTTTTTTTAAATATTGTCAACTTATTGAAAATGTAAACCATAATTTATTGTTGCTGGCAGTGTGGTTTTCAATTTTCTTGGCCTTTTTCTTTGTTTCAGTTTAATTTTCATTCCAATTCTGCAGTAACCATTAATGGATTTGTAAATAAGGTTTCTGAGCATGGGCCAAAGAAAGGAAATGAGAGAGAGAGAGATTGAGAGAGAGAGAGAGAGAGAGAGAGAGAGAGAGAGAGAGAGAGAGAGAGAGAGAGAGAGAGAGAGAGAGAGAGAGAGAGAGAGAGAGAGAGAGAGAGAGAGAGAGAGAGAGAGAGAGAGAGAGATAAGCAAAAGATTTCAGGATTTGATCAATAGATTTTTTAGCAGTGGTCTATGCATGCAGAGTTGTGTTCAAATGACATTCCAGCCATTGGATCAGATAATTCAACCAAGAAATCCTGTCTCTTTCTCTCTCTTACAAACAACAACAACAACAACAACAAACTAAAACCACCTGCAAAAAAAGATCTGGAATGACCTGTAGTTTGAATCCAGGTATGCCAAGATGAATTGTTCCAATTTAGGCATTTTATTGCTAGAAGTTCAGATAGCATTTGTGCACTTCTTGACACCATCAATCTGGCTGGACCTGAAGTGAGTAATTTCACACTGTTATACAGGAGGCCTGACCCTTGGTCTAATAGTATTTTGCCCCGTTCCCTACAGTGCATGGTAAATCATGGGTTATAGGGGAAGTTATCTGTACTCTGACCACACACAGCATTTATTCAATCAGGTTTATAGAAACATAGACTTAATTTGTTTGAGGAGGGTAGGTGTTTTTAGCTGTGATATAAGATTTTTGCACTTTCATGGGAAACATCACTCACCTTTTCTCCCTTAAGGTGTAAGAGAGAATTAAGATCCTCCTATTATTAAGGGATATTAGTGGAAGAAGAAATAAATAAGATCTATGATAAAATTTAAGGAATTAGAATATATTTGCAAGGGATACCCGAACTGATAATGTTTGTACTTAAAGTTATTTTGATTAAGGTAGTGTAAATGTATAAAGCTTTAAAAACAGGTTTAGGTTGAATAAATTTAAGCTAGAATTGGATTATTTTAAAATAAAATACGGTACTTAAGGGAAAAAGAGAGGGGATATTTGATGTATTGATTGAATTATGTATATATGTTTTGTTTGCGGATGTTTGACCACCCTAACACCACGGTGTGTCTTGAGTACTTTGTTTTAAAAATAAAAATAAAACTTGTCTAAAAAAAAAAGATCCTCATATTATTTAAAGGAGTCCATGAGAAAAATCCCAGGATCATTATCTAGCTCAGGGGTCTTCAAACTTGGCCCCTTTATGACCTGTGGACTTCAACTCCCAGAAATCCTCAGCCAGGCATGCTGGCTGAGGAATCCTGGAAGTTGAAGTCCACAAGAGCCTTGGACTAGATGAAAAAGTCAAAATCTGTCCAAATGCACACCAGGTGCACCCAGACACAGAGACACCAAAACAAAAGCAGGAAGATGCAATGAAAAATCATTTTATTGTTGCCAGGGAAATTACATAAAACATAAAAAGGAAAGTTTTATGATGTTTAGAATCAGTATTCATATTGGATATGAGACTTTGGAAAACCAAAAGTCAGCATAGAAACTTTCACAGCTCAGAAAGATTAAATAGTTATATATTTTTCAAGATTTTTCTTTCTTTCTTTCTTTCTTCTTTCTTTCTTTCTTTCTTTCTTTCTTCTATTATCTATCTTCTATCTTCTATCTTCTATCATCTATCTATCTGTCATCTATCAATCTACTTTTACTTATATTTTATGTTCAAAACAATATTTCAGATAGAGCTCAAGAAAAATAGAAATCAAAAGTAAATCTTGGATTGGTTTTGAAAATCATTACAGCTTGGAATTCCAGTTTTTCAGCCATATAGAGCATCAAGAGCTAATAGTCTGAAAATGTTTTTGTTGTGATCTTCATTTCCTTCTCAGCTTCTCTGTCCTTTTCCTATTCCTTCTCCTCATTTTGTGTGGTCATATTTATAAAAAAATTGTTTTGGATTATTGCTTCAGTTTCTATCCAGGCATGGTATAGATAGCAACTGAGAAAAGAATTAATCATAACACAACTTTTTGTTGAAGAATACAATAAACTACAGTGAGAGTAGATATAATATATTGTATGGAATACATTAGCTAATAATTTCTCATTTGAAGTAGGTAAACGGGAACTATGATTAACTTGCAAATTGGCTATGTCTTAAACTGTTGGAACATTTGAATATAGTTTATGTCTGCTTCAATAGGGCTACCAGACATGGACTTCAAAACTCCATTGGATGGCAGCTAAGAAACAAAGAAAATGTAAACTTTCAAGACATTATGAGATGGATGGATGGATGGATAGGAGAGAGAGAAAGAGAGAGAGGGAAGGAGGGAAGGAGGGAGGGAGAGAGAGAGGATGGATGGATGGATGGGATGGATGGATATTTCGCTAGCAATTCATTTATGAATGTCTGGAGAAAGTGAATTATTATTATTAAGCTCTCATGATTATTATTGAAGTAATCTTCTGAATCCGATTTCCTTCCTAAGGCAGCTAATGTTAAAAGAAAAATAAGAAATATAATTCTATTTCCTATTCAATACCAAACTTATTTCAATATCAAATTCCAGATGAATATTAGATTTCATTTCATGAGAAGGGGAAAAAACCTCTACAAAGTAGATAATGACACCTGCTTCCAATCTTTTCATAAAGGTATCTGATTTATAAAATTGATTTCCATTTGCATGTGTCATAAATACATGAAAATACAAATATGTGCAGTTTCTCCCAGGGAATAAACTAAGTCCATAATACACTTTCTCTTTCTTCCTTTCAGATGAAATAACAGAAAAGAAAAAAAAAGGGCGGGGGGGAAACAGGATTGAGAAATAAACAGACAAGTCCAGTTTAATCAGGGCTTTTTTTTGTCATAGAACACCCAGAATGGAGTTCCAGCACCATTTTTACATAAGAACATAAGAACATAAGAAGAGCCATGCTGAATCAGGCCAAAGCCCATCGAGTCCAGCATTCTGTGCCACACAGTGGCCCACCAATTGTACATGGGGATCTTGAGCAGAAAGAGAAGGCAAAACCCTCCCTTTCCCTTGACCCCCCAACAAATGGTACTCAAGGGAATCCTGCCTGCCTCAACCAACATAGAGGCGGCACATGGACATCCGTTTTAATAACCACCGATACACTTGGCCTCCATGAATCTATCTAGCCCTGCCTTGAAGCTGTCAAGGCTGACAGCTGTCACGACCCCTTCTGGAAGTGAATTCCATAAATCAACGACCCTCTGGGTGAAGAAATATTTCCCTTTATTTGTCCTCACTTTCTTAGCTATGAGCTTCAGGGAGTGCCCCCTTGTCCTGGTATTGTGTGATAGAGAAAAGAATTTTTCTCTATCCACCTTTTCTATCCCATGCATGATTTTATACACTTCGATCAAGTCACCCCTTAAACGCCGTCTTTCAAGGCTGAAGAGACCGAGGCGTTGCAATCTGGTTTCATAAGGGAGGCGCTCCATTTCCTTGATCATTCTTGTTGCCCTTTTTTGCACCTTTTCCAGTTCCATTATATCCTTCTTGAGGTGCGGTGACCAGAACTGTACACAGTACTCCAAGTGTGGTGTCACCATCGATTTGTACAAAGGCATTACAACACTTGCTGACTTATTTTCGATTCCCTTCCTAATCATACCAAGCATGGAATTTTTGGATGGAACCTTGTAGGGTAGGCAAGGCGGGTTGTATGACGTGTGTGAGTTCCGGCACTTTTTTTTTTTTTTACACAAAAAGCACTGAGTTTAGTCAACCACCTTTTTGTAACTACAATGCTTGAGGGCATTTGAATCTCCTGCTAATTATTTTGTTGTCAATAACTGATTCTATTGTTACCAACAAATACGGAACATCCTAAAATTCAAAGGCACTTATTTTTTTTTTGGGGGGGGGAGTTATTTCTCTTCTTACTGAATCAGTTCAACAGTTTCTCATAATTGTTTAAGGGGAAAAAAATCATCAAAATATAGGAAATATGTCTTGTGCCATCCCAAAATGTCAATGTTAATGGTTACTTTGTACCACAAAAGACAATAGATTTTATTAGGACAATTTGAAACATTGTTTATTTCAACCCATTAAATCAGACATGTCAAACACAAGGCCCAGGGGCCGGATGCGGCCCACAAAGTGGTTTCATATGGCCCGTGAAGCCATCCTGGAAACAGTGAGGGAAAGGCTCCCGCTGCCTTGGCCCTGGCCCAAGCCAGCCAGGAGCCAATGTACAATTTTGTGGTGGCCATCTTGGCACTTGCCCCGGTGGACTATGCCTTGGCACTTGCCCCGGTCCCATCCCCTTCTGCCAGAGACCCTCAGATCTATCCCACTCCTGCCCAGGCCCCCACAGGCAGCCTTGACGCAAACGGTGTAGAGTTGGCCACACCCACCCAGCAGGCCACACCCACTCCATCCATGCCCACCCAGTAGGCCGCACCCACCCTGGCCACACACACACCCGGCCCCCTGAGGGAAATCACAATGCTTATGCAGCCCTCAATGAAATTGAGTTTGACACCCCTGCATTAAATAAATCAAGAGAACTTTACCATCCAGATGTTTACAGCTCATGGCTTTTGCTGTTCTGAAATGTGGGCTTCTCAAAATCTAATTCAGACCTAAACCGGTTTTGTTTTGACCTTGCCAGAATTTACATGTCCTTCCTGTGCTCTTTGCAATCTGTGAACTCCAACTTTGGATGTCATCTTGGATTTTCCAAGGTGAACAATGATATGTCTGACTATTTTTGATTGAGCTGCATAGTAAAGGTCTTTTCCTTTATCTCTGATGATAACTTTTGATGGCTGCCCGTATATTCTGCTCCACAGCTGGGCGGCCTTTTCATTTAATTTTATTTGAAGCGGTATTACTTATGTGTCACCTAAACTAGATTCCAATTTAGTTCCTGTATGGCTATCTTTTTTTAGTACCCCTTGTATATTTTCAGTGCATTTGAACTCGCTATATTAAAAAAAAAAACCTATCACTGCTAACAATTGAAGTGTGGCCAATGTCCCATAAAGCAGGTTTACAGATGACATTGTTCCCCAACATTTCAAAATAAGAGAATAGCATCAAATGTTTATAGGACTTGTTTCTACATACATAGGCTTCTAGAAACCATAGCCAAGGAACAGTCGGGTGCATCATCAGTTAGAGAACCTGACACCTTTTGTACCACAAAGGGCTATTTGTTGAAGGCATCTTCTGATTTTGTCAGCTGTCACTCAACCAAATGTGAAAAAAGTAGCAGGGTGCCATGACATTCACAGAGCTGTTGGAATCCATGTTGGTCAGAATTTTCCCAGTAGTCTAGTATACTTTGTTGAAATTTGCATTCCCCCCATTTCATTATCAATTGAGTAGCTTAGTACTTAAAGCTGACTGTGGCCTCACCTTACTATACAAACTTTGCTATATATCAGAAACTTTTTAATATATCTTTGAGAAGGCTTGGTTAAAAATACAGTAGTTCTATCTCACCATTTATTGTAGCACTTTCTGACCATGAGAACATTTTTTTTTGTAAAGTACATCTCTAATCCCCAGATAGATTCCCCTGGGTTGCTGAGTTCCACTGACATCAATAATATTAACCTCTTTAGAGCAATCTTGAAGAGAAATGATACTTTTTTAGATTGGAGGGAAAATTTGTGACATTCCCCAGTTGGGTCTTTAATTTTGTTCTGCCAAAGTTGAGGTCAACTCAAGAATTATTGAGGTTCTTCCCCTTTTGATTTGAACAAGTTGGACATGGCACTGCTCATTCACTCCACACTTCTAAACAGAACCAGTTACATGAGAATGAACTTTAGTTGGATGGAAACCCTATTAATCTTTCCAATCACTCTTATCATTTATTTTTTTTATTTCCTTGTTTTAGAATAGAATAGAGCTGGAAAGGACTTTGGAGGTCTTCTAGTCCAGTCCCCCACTCAAGCAGAAGAACCTATACCAGTGATGGTGAACCTTTTAGAGACCAAGTGCCCAAAAACCACTCCATCCCTGCTCCGCCTCTCACCCTCGCCCCACCCCTACCCCTGCCCTGTCCCTGCCCCGCTCCTGCCCCACCTGCCCGCAGGACCACCCACCAACTCCATGGCCCATCACAGAAGATTGCACAGGCGGCTCAGCAGTGCCATGGCAGCCACGTCCTCCGCCTGTGCCCCGCAGCATCATCTGCACGTGATGGAGCGCAAGGCAGAGTCTTGTCCCCACTACCCGGCTGCCATATCCTTGACTGTGCTGTTCCGGGAGCAACTCTCCTCTGGAGGGGCTGCTGGTGAGGAGAGGGCCACAGGGGGAGGCGGGGCTGGGGTGACGGCACGCATGCCCACAGAGAGGGCTCTGAGTGCCGCCTCTGGCACGTGTGCCATAGCTTTGCCACCACTGACCTATACCATTTCAGACAAGTGACTGTCCAGTCTCTTCTTAAAAACCTCCAGTGATGGAGTGCCCATGATTTCTGGAGGCAGGCTGTTCCACTGTTCCCTGTCAGGAACTTTCTCCTTAATTCCAGGTTGCTTCTCTCTTTGATCAGTTTCCAACCATTGTTTCTTGTCCTGCCCTCTGGAGCTCTGGAGAATAATGTGACCTCCTCTTCTTTGTGGCAGCCCTCAGATACTGGAACCCCTTCTATCATGTCACCCCTGTTTCTTCTTTTCTTTAGACTAGCCAAACCCAAGTCCTGCAGCCGTTCTTCATATGTTTTAGTCTCCAGGCCTTGGATCATCTTAGTTGCTCTTCTCTGAATTTTTCCAAGGTCTCAACATCTTTTTTGTAGTATGGTATCCAAAATTGGTTGTGGTATTCCAGGTGTGGTCTCATTACGGCTTTAATTGATTGCATGTTCTGGTTTTAAAAATTGAATGTTCTCTAAATCGTCTTTTCTGCTTTTCTGTTCTGTTCTGCTTTTCTGTGTTTTTTTTTCTGTTATTGAATTGTCATCTGGTCATTGGCAGGCCAACTATATTCCATTGAAAGGGCCATCTGTTTTCTTTCCCTGGTGTTTATTTTATTATTTCTTTGGAGAGTCTCCTGTATGTTAAATTGGTTTACCGCACAGGCTAAATAACAATAACAACAATAATGTGATTTTTTTTCAGGGGAGGAGGTGGGACATTTCTAATGAACAAATGCAATTAAGGAATACAAGTTGGGCTAGGATCTTGTTTTATGTTGACAATACTAGTATTTTTCAAAACTGGATAGGCTCACCCCACAACTGTACTAATTACTTTGAAAATTGCATGGTTGGTGTTACTGTAGGTATTTTTATGAACATGTGCATCTGTCCAAACTAAATAAGATCATCATAAAGAGAAAAAAAGTTATTTTATGTCCTACTTGGATAATATATGTGAAAAATAACTGCCAATTTAGTTGGATTTTAGTTTTATTTCATTTGGACATTATGAATTTCTCTGTCTGGTTAACAGCAGGGAACATTGTGGCTTCTATATAAAGATTACTTTGAAATATATTATTGAAAAGTACTGTACAGCTTGCTTTGGAAATGATGTCATCTCAGTTGGCATTTGGATTACAATAATAAGAAAACCTATTTCCGCTAGATATATTGGAATAGTGTGTAGATTAGCCAAATTAAATCAGGCATAATAGTTAAATTAAACTTGCTGAGTTTTCAGCAACAAGGCAAGGGAGATATGCAATGTAGGGTGATAAAATAATTAGTTGGTAAGAGATACCAATAAATCAATAAATTTCTATTTTTGTTCAAAATAACCTTCTGGTTCAAATAATTGCTGCCAGGAAATTGAGAAATCAAGTTTTTTAGTCTTCTAAATTTGGACTAACGTTTGAACTTGATAACAAAAATCACATTTGTATCATACTTTCTTTCTTTGTTTTCTTCCTGAAAACTTTCTTTTATTTCCTATAATGAACTAGAACTTCAATTCCATTGAGTCTAAGACAATGAGGTCAAATGAATTTACTAGTGTTACAGCAATTTTTTTTTTCAGGAACAATTGGTCTGTATAATATTAGGCATTAAACATATTTTTTAAAATTTTTAAGACTGTAGCGATCTTGCAAAGCTTCGTAAGAGAACATGAAATCTCCAGAGATGCATTAATATTTCAGGAGTTTCTGACACACACAAAAACAAATGCTGATTATGTAAGACATGCTGATGAGATGGGTTAGTAACCTGGAAAGGGTGAAGAGTGAATGAACAGTCCTTAATTTTTTTCAGTTGCTGGTGTCTATGCATCTCTCCTTTTAGATTTTTTTTTAAATCAAGTTTATAAAGTGATGCAAATTTACCACAATAAGGCTTGATAGGATCCTAAATGTATACAAACCATTTTATCCGAGGTGTTTCTATACTTCTTCTTTCACTAAACAATCAGGAAGAGATGTTCAAACTTGCTGGTTTGGTAAATTAAAGGCATTGCATTTTCAAAGGGGACATTATTGCTTGGAATCCGAGAAACCTAGAACTTCTATTGAAAGTGGATTCATTCTGGCAGTTTAAAATTTGATCTAGACCAGGGGTTCTCAACCTTAGCAACTTTAAGACTTGTGGACTTCAACTCCCAGAATTCCTCAGCCAGCTTTCTGGTAGTTGAAGTCCACAAGTCTTAAAGTTGCCAAGGTTGAGAACCCCTGATCTAGACCCAGAAGAAGTATGTGACCTAGATGTCTATAAAGATTCTCAGTCATCCAGGTCATGATTGTCCCAAAGATGCTTTTTCATGAGGCAACAGGGCTTTGTTGTTTTCCTTTGAAGATGTTTTGCTTCTCATCCAAGAAGCTTCTTCAGAGAAGTGAAACATCTTCAAAGGAAAACAAGAAAGCCCTGTTACCTTGTGGAAAAGCAACTTTGGGACATATGTGACCTAGACTTTCCTTCTTCCATATATTATTGTAGCCTTCTGAAAATTGAGACTCGGCACAATCTATTATGCAGAAGAAAAAAACATGGCTCACAGATGACATTCGTTTCACCCCAAAACAGAAGGACATCTGCAGTCTCATTTCACCAGTTGATAATGACCGATTCATCTTTAGTGCTTAGTCAGCTATCTTCAGCTTGATGGGTCACACATTGTCTAAAGCAGGGGTCTTCAAACTTGGCCCGTTTATGATTTATGGACTTCAATTCCCAGAATTCCTCAGCCAGCATGCCTGGCTGAGGAATTCTGGGAGTTGAAGTCCACAAGTCATAAAAGGGCCGAGTCTGAAGACCCCTGGTCTAAAGTTTATTCTGTGTTATAAATATAATTACTAACCCTCTGATCTACCTACTGAAAAAAAATGAACCTGTGCTAAGGCTACTGATCTTGACATTCAGATAACAGCCTCCAGGCCAGGTTTCGGAGTTTCCCAAGGACATCAGGCACATGATGCACAGTCTCATTGCTTGCAATTTGTCACCTACTGGAAAACATTTAGAATTATATACTGTGGGAAGATCAAGGGGTGAAAGTTCTTTGAAAGTTTTTAACAGACTATTTGTCCCCTGCTTCTTCTTCTTGTGCCATATGCGTTATCAGACGTTGGCGATCATGTTGGCGATCCTGTTTTTATCAGCAGCTGCACGAAAAAGTGCCGCTGAGTTTTGTCCAAACCAATCCCTTATCTTTATAATTTTTTCTTGAAAAAAATCATGCAAAGATTGAGCACAATAAAGTGATTTTAAAAAAAGCAGGGTCTTACTGTTACATCTTTCTGTTAACTTGCACATTATAACTTGCAAGAACTTGAACAGCAGGTATCTGAAAGAATGTCTTGTTCCATATTAATGGAACATTCAGAGATCTTATTGCTTATGTTTCTTTCTGTAACACTTCTCTTGACATCAATCAAGAAGAATGTTTTTGTTTTATTTCTGTTAAGAGATTAATATCTTGGAACACCAGTGTAGACTTAAAACCAAGGGGACTGTCACTGAACTTCCTTTGGCTGTTCAATTGCTTCATTTTGTGGCCTTCACTATTGCATTTCATGTGTTCAGATTAATATATTTTATTGTAATTATATTTTTAAAATATGCAAGAGATGCATTACTTGAGAAGTCATGTAATGTAAAATACATTATCAGCCAATGTGTTTAAGGTAAAACAGATAGGTAGTTAGTTAAACTAATTCAACATTTTTGTTCTTATTGTAAAGAACTAATAACTTTGCTGTTTCTTTTTCGTCCACTCCATCACTGTTTTAAGTATACATGGAATTGTTCTTAATCAATATATAAGATAAGATAAACTAGCCTTTATTGTCATTTTTTTTACTGTGGGCACAATGGCACACATCAAAAATGAAATTTAGTTGCCCGCTCTCAAAGTGAAACACATACATGAAACACACCTAAACATACTATATACAACATAGGTATAGACCCACATCCCTACATATGCATAACAAATGAATATTAAATACTGTCCATCTTGAATATATAACAGAAGGAGGAAGCTTGAGAGTTCACAAGGTTAAAGCTGTATGGAATGAATATTTTTTCCTAATCAAAACTCTGGCTTTCCATGCATTGTGAAATCAAACTTGCACAAACCTTAAAAATAAACCATGCTTGATCTTCTCATCATGGATGGTACTTTGTTTTGAAACATGAACATTTACACTTCATAAGGGGGAGAAAGGGAGAAGTCAACAAAAGTCCCAGATGTCATGGCTTGGAAAGTCTTCTTCGAAAAACCGCATCTGGCACATTTCAGTAGTTAAAAGCTGTTCCCCTGGTTGTGCTGCATGCTCCAATGACTGTGAACATGAAATTTCAATAAAGTCTTTGGGACTTGTACAGCTTTGCATAGCTAGATGTTACTGTACACGTGTCTATGAAATGTGTACTTAGTTCAGATGCATTGCCAAGTCATCTCGCTAAACCTTATTTTATGCTTTTATTATAAGTTAAATATCATCATTAGAGTCGCAACTACTCAACCCATGCTATTAAACAAGAAAAAAAAAAGAGAGAGAGAACCAACCATAACATTACATGAAGTTATATGGGACTTCTAAGTGGTTTGTATCCTCCATGCAGAAATGAAACATTTTAGGAGGAAAAGAAGTAACAAAGTTAAGTTCTGAAAATGGGACATTTTGAGGAAGAATCTAACTTTTACTTCTTCAAGAATAAGGGCTAGTAGAACAGGAAAAATGTCCTTTGAATCAAAGATTTCTCTTTGAATGTTCCTGTATTGCTCCATTTTGTGGAAATATCTATATAGCCTTAGGGTAGGGGTCTTCACACTTGACCCTTTTATGACTTGTGGACTTCAACTCCTAGAATTCCTCAGCCAGGTCATAAAAGGTCCAGGTTTGAAGACCCCTGTCTTAAATCTAACAAACAAAATGGAGGCTGGCTGAGGAATTCTGGGAATTGAAGTCCACAAGTCATAAAAGGGCCAAGTTGGAAGATCCCTGCATTAGGGGATTGATTACATAATGATAGGCTTTGCAGCCTTAAGAAACCAACATGAATTTCGTAAGGGCAAATTCCAGCAAAATGGCTACCTGAGGAATTCTGGGAGTTGAAGTTCATAAATTGTAAGGGTCCCAAGGTTGCATAAAGGGATTCAATTTGGTTCAATTAGACAGATTAAATCTCTTTTTTTTAAAAAAAATATAATTGTGTATTTGATTATTAAGGTGGTTTCATCAACATTTTTTTTCTTGCTATTGTGCAAAATCCTCTACGGATCTCTTAGTCACCAATAAGGCAAAAGAGGTGACCCCTGACAAAGAAACAGAGCTGGGAAAAGACTGTGTGTGGAGTGTGAAACAAAATTTATAGCTAGCTTGAACATTTATGGTGCAATTTTGGACTTCTTGTAGGTCACCTCATTAAAGTTAAAGATAACTGGTATGTGTGCTGGAAGAAAATTTAAGATTATGGCTACAGAAAGTTGCTGCTCATGGTAGAAACAACTGGTAGGAGTTTGAGATAACCAAGGTTAAGGAAATACAGAAGATCAAGCCAGAAGTCATTCCCAGAGAATAGAAATGGATCAAAGCAGTGGTGGGATTCAGCCGTTTCGCACTGGTGTGGTAGAACTAGTAGCTAAATTTTGCTGAGTTCGGAAAACCAGCTGAATGTACACTGCTTCCAGAAGTCTGTTCTAGGCCTCGGAAACCTGGAGGAGGCCTCTCAGGCCTAAAACGGCCCACCAGAAGTACGTGGATGCCACTTCCAGAAGTCCATTCTATACCTTGGAGGCCTGAAGGAGGCCTGCCAGGCCTAGAATGGCTGACTGGGAAATGCGTGGATGCCACTTCTGGAAGTCCGTTCTAGGCCTCGGAGGTCCAGGTCTGCATCCAATAAGAGAACCGGTTGTTCAGGTATTTTAATCCCGCCACTGGATCAAAGGTTAAATCAGAAGATAGGATGGTAGAAGGAGCCAGAAGTCCACATGAAAGAAAGAACCCTAGCAGAGATCAGAATCAAAAGTTAGAACTCCAGTTAGGCCAACTGATAAAATAGCACATCAACATTTGAAAAAGACCATCTGACTAGGATACTTTTCTCTCCAGAAAGATCTAGTAACCCTTCAGTCTTGGGGCTACTTATGTCTTTCTAGAATATTTTCATCTACCACTCTCTGCACATATCCAGATACTTGTCATCCGATTTAATACAGGACATTTAGTGACCGTTTGAAGGTACAAGGGCACTGAAAAACAGTGAGTTAGGACCGTTTTTCACACTTATGACCGTGGCAGCATCCCCAGGTTCAGGTGATTTACATTCGGATGCTTGGCAACTGACTCACTTTTATGACACTTGCAGTGTCCCCAGAGTCACGTGATCCCCTTTTGCAAACTTCTGACAAGCAAAGTCAATCGGGAAACCAAGATTCACTTAACAACCTTGTGACTAATTTAAGAACTGCGGTGATTTTCTCGTTGAAGAAAGTCATAAAATGGGGCAAAACTCAATGAACAAATTTCTTACTTAATCACATACATTTTGGGCTTGGTTTTAGTCGTAAGATGAGGATTACCTGTATACAAGTACAGTAATGTTATCCCTTAGTTTAGCTACCGCAATTAGGATAATTTGCTTTTAAATGCCCAGCAAGGCCATGAATATTAATGGTTCATAATGGGAGCAAACTGGAGATCTGAGATGTAATATTATCACAGGTGCAGACCTTGAAGAAGAAACTATAATTTCACTAGTACAAACCAGAGTCATAACTGTACTGTGTTTCTTGTTATATCTGATTAATATGTCATAAGTACAATTAATAACAGAGGGGCCAACTGGTTTAGAAGCAGGTTTAGGACCCAGGACATATAGCCAAATGCTCTTCCTGATGAAAGTAAAGGGCAGTGCCTGAATATGAATAAGAATAAAGTTGAAAGGGGTCTTGGAGGTCATCTAGTTCAACCCCCTCCTCAGGCAGGAAACCCTATACTCTTTCAGACAAATGGCTGTCCAGTCTCTTCTTTAAAACTTCCAGTGTTGGAGCATTCACAGCTTCTGGAGGCAGGTTGTTCCACTGATTCACTGTTCTAACTGTCAGGAAATTTCTCCTTAGTTCTAGGTTGTTTCTCTCTTTAGTTAGTTTCCATCCATTGCTTCTTGTCCTGCCTTCAGGCGCTTCGGAGAATAGCTTGACTCCCTCTTCTTTGGGACAGTCCCTGAGATATTGGAAGACTGTTATCATGTCAGCCCTCATCCTTCTCTTCATTAGACTGGACATTCCCAGTTCCAGCAACCGTTCCTTGTATCTTTTAGCCTCCAGCCCCCTGATCATCTGCATTCAGATGACTTTCTGATATTTATATGGATTTGGGAAACATGAGGATTCTGCAGTTGTGGGTTCAGAAAACAAACATGCCACAAAAACAGGACAGAAAAACCTGTACTGGAAATAAAGAAATAGATTGAATACAATAGTAATCTTTAAATTGGGGTGACGTTTCCAGGAAATACGGTATACCTGCTTCTATTACCTTTTAGGAGCAATTCAGAGAGATACATTCTCCATTACCCTTTCTCAAACCATAGCTGCAATGCCCCCAAGAAAAGCAATTAAATATATTCGGATATATTTGGAATATTGACACTGAATAGGTCCTTTCAGGGTATTTCATTTCTCCTTCTCTTTTGCCTTACCCTCAGGCTCTCGCTGACAAATTAATATCACTGTGTCACTCGTATTTGGATTAGTTATTCTGTCCATGCCAAGAATAGCCTAAAAGAGATGGACCTCTGTGTACATTTTATTTTGAAGATAGTCAAAGTCACCTTGGATGGAGGGAAAAATAAAAAGAGGTCCTTTGTTTGAATAACATTTATGTTGTTCTAAATTTATAAAGGCTGTCAGATCAGAGCTGCTAAATGAGCAGTAACCAGAGGAATAGTCTTTGAAATGGAAATGTACATTCATCATTAAATCAATTTATTCATTTATAGTGATTAGAGTCAACCCTACTTCAAGTAGCTGTTTCTTTGCTTTCATAAACAAAAAGTGCCCACTGAGTTGGGGAATGAAACTATAACCTTGCCCTTAAGTCCCTTCTTCCCAGAGGTTCAAATTATTGACTCAATGTCTGTGGAGAGTCTCAGTCATCCAGACTGAGTCATCCATGGTTATCCCAAAGGGCCTTTCAAGCGGCAACGGGACTTTCTGCATAGTACTACTACTACTACTACTACTACTACTACTACTACTACTACTACTACTACTACTACTACTAATAATAATAATAATAATAATAATAATAATAAAGTTGGAAGGGACCTTGGAGGTCATCTAGTCCAATCCCCTGCAAATGGCTGTCCAGTCTCTTCTTAAAATCTTCCAATGTTGGAGCATTCACCGCTTCTGGAGGCAGGTTGTTCCACTGGTTAATTGTTCTAACTGTCAGGAAGTTTCTCCTTAGTTCTAGGTTGCTTCTCTCCTTGATGAGTTTCCATCCGCTGCTTCTTGTCCTGCCCTCAGGCGCCTTGGAGAATAGCTTCACTCCCTCTTCTTTGTGGCAGCCCCTGAGATATTGGAACACTGCTATCATGTCCCCCCTCGTCCTTCTCTTCATTAAACTAGACATACCCAATTCCAACAGCCGTTCCTTGTATCTTTTAGCCTCCAGTCCCCTAATCATCTTTGTTGCTCTCCAGTCCCATAATCATCTTTGAAGATGTTTCGCTTCTCATCCAAGAAGCTTCTTCAGCTCAGATTGGATGGTGGGGAATGGAAGGATTTATACTACTTGCAGACAGCTGGTCATTTGCATTCTTTTAGAGTATCATTAAGACCACCTAGAGGCTTATCTGCAAATGGGTGTGCAGCCTTCTTGGAACTGTTGAAAGGACTGTGCTGTAGACTGGAGATAGATGATGTTGCATCCCTCCCCTTATGGACTCAATCAAACCCAGTAATCATGGTGATGAACTCATGGATGGGTAATTCTAATTTCAAAACTTCAGATCCCATCACAACATTAGATACCTACAACTACAGTCCCTGCTCAATGTCTCCCAGGCATGAACATTTTGGAATAGCCGTGAGTTTGTGGTTTGTATTTGTTTCATTCCTTTGCAAAGAAACTGCAGGTTTTCAGTCTCTAATATCATGTGCCTTGATTTAGCAACTAGGCATAAAGCACAGAGACTTTGAGTGTATGGCTGTGATAAATATGAACAAGATAAATGGCTCTTTAGATATTGAACAGTCATAGGTATTAAAATAAGACCTGTAATTTTTCCCCCTTAGTCCTTCCTGCTCATCACAGCAGCTTCCATATCCTTCATATTCCTCAACTTGTAAAACAAATGGGTTATTGTCAAGTATCTTTAGAATAGAATAGAATAGAATAGAATAGAATAGAATAGAATAGAATAGAATAGAATAGAATAGAATAGAATAGAAGCTGGAAGGGACCTTGGAGGTCTTCTAGTCCAGCCCCTGCTCAAGCAGAAGGACCTATATCATCTCAGACAAGTGACTATCCAGCCTCTTCTTAAAAAAACTCCAGTGATAGAGCAGCCACAATTTCTGGAGGCAAGCTATTCCACTGGTTAATTGTCCTCACTGTCAGGAAGTTTCTCCTTAATTCTAGGTTGCTTCTCTCTTTGATCAGTTTCCAACCATTGTTTCTCATCCTTCCCTCTGGTGCTTTGGTGAACAATCTTTACCTCCAATATTTGTTTCATTCTGCTTTCAAGAGAGCCACAGGACTTGGAGATGTGAGCAACACAACATTACTGTCAATATTTTCAATATTAAAGTTTTGAGTAGTTTTTTATGAATTACTTTCCTGTCTCCAGGGAATTATGGAACTACAGCAGCTTGACTTTGGACTCCATTTAACCTTATCATCTTACTTCTGATATTCATTAAAGTCATTTATCACTTTCAAATTTGTGCTTAATAATGCAGTGAGGCCTATTTTTAGGGTGATGGTCAATTATCGTATAAGAATTAACAAGGAAAGGATTAATTAAGGCTGCATCACGTATCTTCTTCCTTCAGTTTCTATCCCTTTGAAGAAGTTCATTTCACATTCTACTTCGCCAAGGAACACTTGGACAACCTCAGCAACATCTGTATTGGTCAAAAAGTTTTCTTGACTGGTCTTCATTGGGGACTTTATTAAAAAGCTAATGTGTCCAAAATCCAACAGTTTGTTTTGCATAGAAAGAGGACGATGGGACGAGATATGGAAGGAATTACAATTTAAATAACTTTATTCTCTTCTCTTTCCTTGCCTATTTCAATAAGTTAACACACAAAATACACAAAAATTCCTGGGCTCATTTCACTTGACAGCTCCCTGGTTCTCAACACTTGGTTGAAAGGTGTTGAATTCAGGCACTCCTCCTTTCCAGGCTGTAAAGGGAAATCAAAAGGCAGCATGTAAATTTTAGTTTCCTTTGATGTCTATGGAAAGTAGAATATACCAGGATTAAATACAACGAGATAGACCTATCACAGAGAATATGATATTTGACAAAGTTTAGCTAATTAATTGTTAAGATAATGCGCACTGTAACAACTGCATTTTCCTAATATTCTAATGTTCTGTGCCTGACACATGGCAAGGTGTTATTAGTATTTGGGAAATGATTCTTCTATTATGCTAACTTGGAATAGATCCAGATCTGCTGGGTATGTCTCAAAGTCTGGTTCTTGCATGAGAACCAGTAGTGGAATTCACCCGGTTCACACTGATTCGGCAGAACCAGTAGCTAAATGTTGTTGAGTTTGGAGAACTGACTGAATCGACGATGTTTCTGGAAGTTCGTTCTAGGCCTGGGAGGCCTGGAGGAGACCTCCCAGGCCTAGAACAGCCCACAGGAAGTGCGTGGATGTCACTTCTGGAAGTCCTTTCTAGGCCTTGGAAGCCCAGGCCTGTCCACACAGAGAACCAGTTGTTCAGATATTTGAATCCCACCATTGATGAGAACATCCCTTTTCTGTTTCATCAAACAGCCCATCATTTTCAGACTTCTATGCAAGTGGGGTTTTCCAACAATGCTGCTTGAGGAGGATCCTCCACATCTTGTATCACAGCCACATCACTAATGAAGAGATACGACAGGATCAGATGTAGAACACCCACCGAGAACTCTGAACGAACATTGAATGAGGCTTGTTGGTCATATCTTATGTATGCCTAAAGACTGGCATCCAAAAATTGCTCTACATTGGATACCTCCTGGAGGAAAGAGAAAATGAGGCCGGCCTCAGAAAACGTAATGCCAAACACTTAAAGAAGAGCTTAAGATTATTTATGACCCTTGGGATGATGCCCAAGATGCTATGAATGATCAAAGCCACTGTAAAACATTTGCTATCCAGTGGGCTCGGCAGAGGATCTGCTGCTGCTACTGCTGCAAATGGGGGTCCAATACTGGAAGTTTTTAAGAAGAAATTGGACAGCCATTTGTCTGAAATGGTATAGGGCAGGGGAAGGCAACCTTGGCTCTTTTATGACCCGAGGACTTCAACTCCCAGAATTCCTGAGCCAGCCCGGCTCAGGTTGGAAACCTCTCCCTTTCCCCTCAGCATGGCTGGCTCAGGAATTCTGGGAGTTGAAGTCCACCAGTCATAAAAGAGCCAAGGTTGCCTACCTCTGGCCTAGGCCTAGGCCGCTTTATGACTCGTGGACTTCAACTCCCAGAATTCCTGAGCCAGTGTGGCTCAACTTGGAAACCTCTCCCTTTCCCCTCAGCATGGCTGGCTCAGGATTTCTGGGAGTTGAAGTCCACGAGTCATAAAAAAGCCAATGTTGCCTACCCCTGGTATAGGGTTTCTTGCCTGAGCAGGGGGTTGGACTAGATGACCTCCACGGTCCCTTCCAACTTTATTATTATTATTATTATTATTATTATTATTATTATTATTATTATTATTATTATTATTATTATTATTATTATTATTTACGAGAACAAGTGTTTCATTTCCAATGTTGCCTACCCCTGGTATAGGGTTTCCTGCCTGAGCAGGGGGTTGGACTAGATGACCTCCACGGTCCCTTCCAACTTTTATCATTATTATTATTATTATTATTATTATTATTATTATTATTATTATTATTATTATTAGTAGTAGTAGTAGTAGTATTAGTATTATTATTATTATTATTATTATTATTATTATTATTATTATTATTATTAGTATTATTATTATTATTAGTATTATTATTATATACGAGAACAAGTGTTTAATTTCCAATCCATCCTCACTGGCTTTTCAGCTCATATTGCACATTGCAGGAGGTGTTTTACTGACATGGAAGTGAACCAGGAAATATTAAACAGATAATTATAATGCAACCGATACCTTCAGTGAGAGACAGACAAACCAACAGACAGACAGACAGACAGAGAGAGGGGGGAGGGAGAGAAAATAGAAATAAATAAAACAATAAATTACCATCGCTTATGCAAAATCTGGATGAGTTCCCTATTGAGCCAAGTGCTGAACACGGCTCTGCTTTGCCAAATGATCAGCCATTTTTTCCCCTCTTTTGGAAGCTCCAGGCAGTTGACAGAAACCAAAGCCAAAAATCTAATTAACAAGTAAACACGCATCAGCCTGTTAATTTCCAAGGGATTAATACTGCTTAATTATGTTTTGTATCTTGGTCCAAATATTTGTCAAATCCCCATTGTGGCACCATACATGAGAAGATAAGAGCATGGCTGGATTAGGTTGCAATGCATTATCTGGATCGATTCTGAGGGGGGGGAAACCTTCAGAAACGTATGAATGAGCTGCATTGATTCAAATATATTTAATGATTCCAACTGACTTTCCAATCAAAGATAATTGCAGAAGATCTGGGTTGTGCAAAGAGCCACTCAAAATTACTCCCCATTCGTTCTTGCACCAGCAGAAATTTTCTAAGCCCAAAGACTCTGGGGTCAGTTGAGAAGAAGTTTTGTTCCAGTCAATATGATTTATTGTCCACCCCTATATACAAGAATCTAGTCAACTAACAGTCAGGACTAAATTGGTGCTAGATAAGAGTTAACAGAATTCAAGAGGGGTAGTTGTACCTAGATCTTTTGTGAGAACACAACAATTCTAGGCTGATTCCTCTCTTGACTCTGCCATCAGGCTCTGCCTGCTCTTCTGCTACATCTGGTTTTGGATAGGGTTGCAGTAAAGAGGAAAATAATATGACAACACCAGGGCATCAAAGAACAGCAAAGACCAAATAAAGAATAGTGATATATTTTTCATTAATTTTACTTACCCAAAACTCAAACTTCAAAAATGTACTGGAGAGTAAGACAGCCTAATAGATATGGAAAATTTCACGGATCCTGCATTTAAGGGGCCCAGTAGTAGTTCAAATAAAGAATAGTGAGATAATTTTACTTACCCAAAACTCAAACTTTTCAAAAATGTACTAGAGAGCAAGGCAGTCTAATAGATACCATGGAAAATTTCAAGGATCCTGCATTTAAGTTCAGGATGCGAGGAGTCTATGGCCTGGAGGACAAAGGTTGATTTTAAAAACAGATTGAAGGAAGCAGTTTTTCTCCCAGGATAGTTCAAGGCTACTTCAGGGCTTCTTGAAAATAGTCACCAAATTGTCTTCCAAGGGAAAAAGAGCTGCTTTCCAAACTGGCTTGCTTTAAATCACCCTGTCATTTGAAAGTAACAAGGTCCCCAAAGTCTTCCAGACAGAAATGAAGACAAAGAAAGGAAACAGGTTTTATTTTAATCCCTTTACACTTTTTTTTTACTGACTTGTTTTAAAACTGGTGGCTTTACTGTTGATTCTTCCTCCTCCTCGCCTTAAAAAAAAAACAGCAAGGAGTTTATTTATTGTTCTTTTTTGTATACTATTCTGGTCCTCTTCAGAAAGGAGGAAAAAAAAAACATGTTATCATCAAGAGCAGTAACAATAACAGACCAAACAATATTCAGATGTTCGGAGTTTATTATTTCATGGTGGTTATTGGTAACATTTTAAAGAATTTTGTTGTAAGCTTATCTACTGGGGACAAAAATACTGTAGGCTAACACTAAACTAAATTAAATTAAATTACTGCACCGAATGTTTGATTTGCTGATGATCTTTAGGACAAGCTCAGATGTGTACTTGCAAACTCAGTGCAGAGATAGATGAAGGATTAAAAAAAAAAGGGTTCAGATGAATGAACCTTACAGTAACAAGGATAGTTCACAAAGGCTCTGTAAGTAGAAAATCCATCCGAATAGCCTCCAGTCTTTTTTGTGTGTGCAAAAGTCTGGATAAGGAATATATAATCAGTTTGCAATGTAATCTCAGCTAAATTAGTATTTAAAAGGAGCCCAGCAAATGTTAATGATCCAATTATGCAGATTGAGATTAACACAGACAGAGTTTGGTGTTGTGGTGTTCATGAACTTGTGGAAACAATTTGCTTGTCAGGGGTTATCTACTGTGGCTTTCCATCGAAATCAGGGGTCTCCAACCCCCAGTCTGTGGACTGGTACCAGGCCATGGCATACCAGCAACTGGGCCACACAAACAAGCAAAGCCACATCCGCGGGATGCAGGCAGCACACAAAACCATGTACTCTCCAGTCTGTGGAAAAACCTTTCTCCTCGGAACTGGTCCCTGGTGCCCAAAAGGTTGGGGACCTCTGATCTAGAACCCAGAAGACACAGAATAAAAAGGCTTCCAGAAATACATCAGCCAACTGGCTCATTCTGATGAGTCTCTAGCTACTATCCCTGTCACTATATGATGGAGGAAGCATTCCTTCCATTGCATGATTGCAAGATAAATTATCCCAAAGGTGCTTTTTTTTTTTTCCAGAAAGCAACTTGTGTTTCTTTTGAAGACATTCCACTTCTTATCCAAGAAGTTTCTTCAGCTCTGACTAGATTGGTGGGGAGTGGAAGGATTGTTATTCCTTTAAGACAGCTGGTCATTTCTCCCTCAGAGGGAGAGGTGATTGGGAAAATACTGGAATGTGCAGAAATGAATAGACTAACAATGACAATTAAAGATAAGACAGAGTCAGACTACTATGAAATCTGGGGAACTTTTTATGATTGGCTAAAAAGAGAATATGGTTAAAAGATAGTTAACATCAATTTAGATGGAAGAAGAAGGAGCAGATAAGGAGGGAGACCCAGGTGACACAGTATTGAATAACTGGAGGTTGTATAAATATTTATAGAAGTATATATCGAGAAGGTTAGATAAATAGAAGTATTAATGTAAGAGAAAATTAATCTTATTGTATATAATACAGATAGGGAAATTTGGAGAGAGGAGTTGCTCGGACATTACCCCTGAATTGTATCTGAAGAGGGATGAGAGGGAAGAAAGGAGAGGAGAGAGAAAAGAGTAAAGGAGGGGAGAAGGAAGTAGGAAGGTTGGAGGAGAAGAGGAGAAATAGGGAGAAAGGGGAGGAGAGTGATGAAGGAAAGAGAAGAGGAGAGGAAGAAGAGGGAAGTAGGGAAGAGAAGAAAGGGAGAAAGAAGGTAGAGAAGAAGGAGTGTGGATACAGTGAAAGGGGAAATGGGCGAGAAACACCAAAAGTCATGTGTATGTATTTATTTCATTTTATTAAAAGTATCTTATATATAAATGTAAAAAGAATGTATGTTAACAGCTGATAAATATCACGGTATATGTATGGGGGAGAGTTTGGAAAAATAAAAAAAATTAAAAAAAGACAGCTGGTCATTTGCATTCCTTTAGAGAGTCGTTGAAACCATTTTGGAAGTTTACTCGTCTCCTCAGATGTACCTGAGTGGTGCAAATGTTTGTGGAGCCTTCTTGGCTGCAGGATGTTTCCTGCTCTGGATCTCTTCACTGTTGAAGACATGATGTTGGGGATGAATCTCAAACTGAAGCACAAATGGTTCCTATAGTCTGCAATGTTTTCTGGAAATCCATTCATACGCTCTCAGCATTCGAAGGGTGTCCAGCCCAAAGTGCATAGCTAAATGTCTAGGGAGATTCTCAGTCATCCAGGTCATGGTTTGTCCCAAAGCTGCTTTTTTCAGGAGGCAACTGGACTTCCTTGTGTTTCAGTCCAGTTGCTTCCTGAAAAAAAGCAGCTTTGGGACAACTATGACCTGGATGACTGAGAATCTCCAGAAGACATTTTGCACGATTAATTATTCGCTTCCTGCAGAATCTAAAATCAAGCTGCATTTTTGTTTTTGCATTTTCTGTTCTGCTTTCTGCTGGGTTCAGCACTGAAGAGGCAGGAGTAGTAAACAGGTACTTCTTTATTGAAGACAAAACAGAAAGATGGCTCCATCCCTATTTATACATTCAGCGTGGGGCGGTGTCAGCCAATGAATGCACCGTATTCTCCCGCTCAAATGCACACTAATCAACCTTGCAGACAAGAAGTCTGGCTAGCAGGCCACATGGTCTGCTAACGGTCCTTCCACGGACCTCTGCAGTGGCTCTATAAGTTTAACACAATACATTACACCCCTCCCCTCCTGGTTCTTTAACACATACACAATATTTCTTGTTGTTCAAGATCACACACATTTTTGTTTGTGTGTTTTCTATATACAGTCAAGACCCTCCAGAATGCAGTACTTGCCCATAGTAAAAGCATCCCACATCAACCCTGTGTCTATATTTTTCATCGACTTAATGCCACCAGGCTGCTTTAAAGGCAACGCTGTGGCATCTTTTATTAAGTACAGATCAAAAGAGAAAGTGGGATAAAATGCATTGAGTGGCATCAGGAAAAGAAAGTCCTTCACTATCTGTGTCACGTTGAATACATGGCACAATTCCCTTGATTTATGCCTCGTGATAATTGTCCTGAGGGGTTTTTTGTGTTATTATTGTTGTTTTGCCTCAAAATGTATGGCAGATGTGTTTTTGAAAAATTAGGCCCGTCACCGAAAATTTGGAAGGCGTCTTGGAGTGCCCAATTATGCAAGAGTTATAGCTTGTATGAGGGACACCTACTGTTTTAAAGGATGAAGTGGGATTTATAAATTTTCCACATAGGAAGTTGTGTCAGAAAGATTTAATGGAAGAGGGATTGGAACAAAAGATAGTGACTATAGTTATTTTTGTTTTTCTGACACCTCTTTTGGAAACACCAATCAATTATTAACTGCCACGGTGGCTTAGAGGCCTAGCTCAAATAGTTTACTCATACATTTTTATTTTACATTTTGTTTTTAAGAACTGCATAATGTATAATGCAGGTGGCTGACTCTTATGCATTGCCCATACTATTTTAACTATTTATATTAGAACAATGTAAAGCAGACGTGAAGGATGGGAGAAAGCAGGCTGAGCAGCGTGAAAGAAATCTGGATGTTCAATCAATCAGAATAAAGCTGGAAGGGACCTTGGAGGTCTTCTAATCCAACCCTTTGCTCAAGCAATAGAGCCTGTACAATTTGATTCAAGTGGTTGTCCAGTCTCTTCTTTAAAATCTCCAGTTTTGAAGCACCCACAACCTCTGAAGTTAAGCTGTTCCACTAGTTAATTGTTCTCATTGTTAGGAAGTTCCTCCTTAATTCCAGGTTGCTTCTCTCCTTGAATAATTCCATCTACTGTTTATTGTCTTGCCTTCTGGTGCTTTGGAAAATAAGTTGATCCCCTCTTTGTGGTAACCCTCAAATACTGGAATACTGCTATCATGTCCTTTTTTTTCCTCCAGACTAGCCATACACACTTCCTGCAACCATTTTTTGTATATTTTAGTCTCCGGGTCTTTAATCATTCTAGTTGTTCTTCTCTGCACTTTTTCCAAAATCTCAACCTCTTTTTTTTTTGTAATGTAGTGACCAAAATTGGATGCTATATGTTTTTGATAGGTAAATCAGGACCCAGCAATGAGCTGCATCTGCTAAAAAGGCAAATATTATCTTGAGATGTTCTTAATGGGAATATAGCGACATAAATCATTGTAAGTAACTCTTACACTCTAATGTACCTTTTTCAGACCCTATTTGGAGTGTTGTGGACCAGAATTGAAAAAATAAAAAAGTCCAGTGACATTGAAATAAGGTCTAGTAAGTTGGCAAACTATTCAGAAATCAAATTCTGCAAAAGAATGGTAAAGGAACTGGATATGTTTAGTTTACAGAAGAGACAGCTGAGGACTGGGAATAAGGATTAACTGGATAGCCCTTGTACCACCAAATAGCAAATGGGTGCTAGGTTGTAGAACAAGAGCCAGTGGGTAAAAATTAGAAGGAAGAAGGAAATGAACTGTAAAGTCTGTTGCTTCACAATGCAGGGCCCTTTTGAGTTTTCAGACATGAACCCAATTTGGACCAGTTTCACTCTGTCAGCCCTTGAAAAAAAATCTAAAACTTTTAAAAAGAACCAGGCACATATTGTCATCTTTGGTGGACATGCCCTAAAGCCAAAAGATTTTGGTCAAAAATACATATACGGTTAGAGAAAATTACTAAAAAAAAACCCCACCACATAGATTTTAAGCCATAATTATTTTTATTAGGTATAATAGTAGGAAATTATGAGAAGGAATGTGTATACTTAATGTTACATGTGTTAACTGCAGTGAGAATTGTATTTGCTCAACATTGGAAAAGTGAAGAACTACCTGCGGAGGAAGAGATAATTAAGAAAATTTTACACTGTGCAGAAATGGCCAGACTGACACTGAAAATAAAAGCGAAAGAAGATTCAGAATACTTTAGAACATGGGATACATTTTATCAATGGCTAGATAAACGAGGTAGAGAGAAAGGAGTTTAACATGTATTAGTAAACTAAATATTGAAACCCAGATAATATGTTGCTGATAAAATATTAAGCACTTGTGACTATAAAAGAATAATAAAATATTGAAAACAAATCTAAAAAAATACTCAAGTACTTTGGCCACCTAATGAGAAGGAAGGACTCCCTGGAGAAGAGCCTAATGCTGGGAAAGATGGAGGGCAAGAGAAGAAGGGGACGACAGGGAATGAGGTGGCTGGATGGAGACACTGAAGCAGGAGGCATGAGCTTCAATGGACTCCAGAAGATGGTAGAGGACAGGAAGGCCCGGAGGAACATTGTCCATGGGGTCGCGATGGGTCGGACATGACTTCGCAACTAACAACAACAACAACAACAACAACAACAACAACAACAACAACAACAACAACAACAAGAAAGAAGGTTAATGAAAACACTCAAACAATATTTGTTCATAATCAAATACACAATTATATTAAAATGGGTTCTAACCCAATGCAACACAACCTAACCTAACCTAAAGAAAATGTAGACTAGTACCAATGGCCTGGACTAGTCTCTGCAGTTTTCTTGGTAAGATTATTGTATTTTTTTTCTCCAGTGAGTCCTTCCTTCTCATTAGGTGGCCAAAGTACTTGAGTTTCAACTTCAGGATCTGGCAAAATCCTCCATAGATCACCGATAAGGCAAAAGAAGCAGTGGTGGGATTCAGATATGTGAATAACCGGTTCTCTGTGTGGATGCTACTTTCGGAGGTCCATTCTGGGCCTGGGCAACAAAATATTAGCTACTGGTTCTGCCAAAGTGGTGCGAACCGGCTGAATCCCACCACTGAAAAGAAGGTTTTCCAGAGAAAGAAGCAAACCCAGGAAAAGTCTTTGAAGTGTAAAACAAAATTTACAGCTAGCTTTAACATGAATGATGCAATTTTAAGATTCTTCCAGGTCACCCTATTCAAGTTAAAGGAAACTAGCATGTAAGCCAGAAGAAAATTTAAAGTTAACAGCTTTGGAAAGTTGGTGATCATGGAAGAACTACCGGTAGCAGTTTGGGATGACCAGAGGTGAGGAAATACAGAATATCAATCCATAACTCATGTCCAGAGAATAGAAATGGATCAAAGGATAAATCAAAAGGTAAGATGATAGAAGGAACCAGAAGTATAGATCAAAGAATGAACCCCAGCAGAGATCAAGAATGAAAAGTTAGAACTATAGTTAGGCCAACTGATCAAACAGCATATCAGCATGTAGGAAGACCAGCTGACTATGCCATTTTCATCTCCAGAAAGATCCAGTGATCCTTCAGTTTTGGGGGTACTTGTGTCTCTCCGGATATTGCTATCTCTTCCTCTCTACATACTTCCAGATCCTTGTCACCTGATACAATATAGAAGCACAATTACCTCTTCTGAATTATTTTCACAATATGCATAGTTCTATATAATATGGGACTCATTAAAACAATTCCACTTCAGCAGTGATTTGGGGAAAAAATATCTAGATTCAGTTTATGTAGTTAGGAATCTTTGAGTCAATTTGTAATACACAACTTAAAAAAATATTTCTATTTGTTCACAACATGGCAAATTTTATAGCTGGTGAACTACATTTTATGCAATTTAGTCTCAAACTGTCAGTACTAAAAATATTATTTTGGGCACGGTGTAGAACATTCTTACTGTTCAACCACTGAAAGGCTGAGCACATTTTCAATAGAAGAGGTAAAAGAGAATATACATTCTGCTGTGCTTTGAAACCAAGCAGTGTATCAATATGTACTATTAAATACTAAATAAAAATACTGACCCATACTGAGATAGTTTTGATTATCCATTTAAATTGTCCAATTTTGCTTTCAACATAGAAAGCAGTACCCAGTAAAAGGCAGCATTTATACAGACTAAAGCATTTAAATTCAAGCTGACATGTGCATAAACAATTAATACAACTGTTAGCATAAGAAATTATCTGGACTGCTCCTAGCCCAATATTTGCCAGCCTTGGCCACTTGAAGATGTGTGGACTTCAACTTCCTACTCCCAGAATTCCCCAACTATGCTATCCCACAACTGTTGTATAGTAGATTTATTAATTGAACTATGGTACTGGAGAAGACTCCTGTGAGTCCCCTGGACTGCAAGGCAATCAAACTGGTCAGTCCTAGAGGAGATCAACCCTGACTGCTCTTTAGAAGGCCAGATCCTGAAGTTGAAACTCAAGTACTTTGGCCACCTAATGAGAAGGAAGGACTCCCTGGAGAAGAGCCTAATGCTGGGAAAGATGGAGGACAAGAGAAGAAGAAGGGGACAACAGAGAAAGAGGTAGCTGGATGGAGTCACTGAAGCAGTAGGTGTGAGCTTCAATGGACTCCAGAAGATGGTAGAGGACAGGAAGGCCTGGAGAAGATCAACCCCGACTGCTCTTTAGAAAGCCAGATCCTGAAGTTGAAACTCAAGTACTTTGACCACCTAATGAGAAGGAAGGACTCACTGCAGAAGAGCCTAATGCTGGGAAAGATTGAGGGCAATAAAATAAGGGGACGACAAAGAATGAGGTGGCTGGATGGAGTCACTGAAGCAGTAGGCGTGAGCTTAAATGGACTCTAGAATATGGTAGAGGACAGGAAGGCCTGTAGGAACATTGTCCTGTCCTCTACCTCAACATGGTCATGATGGGTCGGATATGACTTCGCAACTAACAACAACAAGGTTTATTAATATTCCCCTGCAACTCCGTTCACCTAAAACCCATTTAAGTCCAGCCATAGACAGACCAATGCTAGTCCACAGAGCAATGGCCAATGAATCAAGAAGGAACTTGAAAGTTGTTCTATCAAAATAAACCCACAAGGCAAATTAAATCCACAATACAAGAGGATTCAGGAGACAAGAAAAGTCTGGAGTTCACAAGGCATGATCCAAGTCAAGGCATGGTGTCAATCCAAAGCAAGGCAAGAATCACAATGACCAGAAAACACACAGCTAGGAAACAAACACATTGTTCCAATCATCGCCTCCATCTCTCTGCTGTGCTACATAGCCAACTTCTGGTGCAGCCCATCAAGAAGGGTGAGGCTTTCTCCTAACAAGTAATCTGGCTGGTCTTCTCTGCTGCTGCCTTTTCTCTGCCTTATGTGTTCTTGGATCAGGTGCAGAAGGAAGTTTCTCTTCCTCATCACTGACTGGCTGAAGCTGCATGCCTTTCCCACCTGAAGCCTCAGGGCTGTCCTGCTGCAGCTGTTCTTCAGCCTCTTAGACAGCTGCTTGGAGCCATTGACCAACTCCCCTCTAGGCGTGCCTGGATCTTCTTCCCCTGAGCTGACCTTTGTGGAGGTATCTGGAGAATCTTCCAGGGAAGTGATCACACCAGCTAGCTGGGGATTTCTGGGAGTTGAAGTCCACCTATTTTCAAGCAGCCAAGGTTGAGAAATACTATCTTAAGACTTTCAAAAGTTTTTAATGAAAACTTTTAGGGCTGCAGATAAATTCACTGTACTGTAAAAATTGTTTGGTTTTCTGGCTATTTCTCTAGCAGTCTCTCAGTGATAACCTTCTTTAGATAAATAGCAGTGTCATCAAACAACTTCTTTAATTTTCTTGGCTTCTTATTCTTCAGTCTCCAAAGCAACCATTGACTTTTTTCAATAGACTACAGCTTTTCCTACATTTGAACAAAATGTCTTCTCTCTTAGTTTTCCTGAAGAGATCTCTTCAGAATGTATCCATTAAGTCACGGGTGTCAAATTCGCTGCATCACATGATGTGTCATGATGGATTGTGACTTTTTTTGCATTGCCAGAGCTGGGGTGGGCACGATCTCTGCATGCTGCAACCAGCCCAAGGGCTGGCAGTTTGACACCCCTAAATTAAGTCCTTGATCCTTAATGGATGGAAAACTGACCAACATAGCAAGATGGCCATTAAACAAGCTTCTTAGCCTTCCTAATCTAGAGCTGACTAGCTTCCTCACCTTTAATCCTAATGTACAAAATGGAAACATGTTGCTAATTAGGTTTATGGCATTACAGTTGACAATTAAATTAACTCATTAATTAAGTTAACTCATCAAATTTGCAAATGACACCAAGCTGGCAGGAATAGCCAACACTCCAGAAGACAGGCTTAAGATACAGAAGGATCTGGACAGACTTGAACACTGGGCACTATCTAACAAAATGAAATTCAATGGTGAAAAAAGTAAGGTTCTGCATTTGGGCAAGGGGAACCAAATGTACAGGTATAGTATAGGGGGTATCTTGCACTATAGTAGCAACTGTGAGAGGAATCTCGGAGTCCCAGTGGAGAATCACTTAAATATGAGCCAGCAGTGTGGAGCAGCTGCCAAAAAAGTCAACACAGTGCTAGGCTGCATTAATAGAGGGATAGAATCAAGATCACGTGAAGTATTAATACCACTTTACAATGCCTTGGTAAGGCCACACTTGGAATATGGCATCCAGTTTTGATCACCATGATGTAAAAAAGAGCAACAAAGAGCAACAAAGAGAAGAGCAACAAAGATGATTAGGGGACTGGAGGCTAAAACATATAAGGAACGGTTGCTGGAATTGGGTGTATCTAGTTTAATGAAGAGAAGGACGAGGGGGGACATGATAGCAACGTTCCAATATGAATACTGCATCCAGTTCTGGTCACCACAATGTAAAAAGATGTTGAGACTCTAGAAAGAGTACAGAGAAAAACAACAAAGACGATCAGAGGACTGGAGGATAAAACATACAAGGAACGGTTGCTGGAATTTTTGTAGTTCAGGATGGACAAGAAACAGGAAAGTTTATCAAGTTCATACCTGGCAAATTGCATTCAAGTGGTGAAGGCCTTCTGAAAAACAGAGGTGTGTGCATTGCATTTTTTAAAAAGGTACAATGGTCTCAGAGTACTCTGATCTCAGAGTAAATTGCATTTCACCTTAAGGAATTTTGATTCTATAATGTGTGACAATATTAACTAAATGTATTGAACAGGTGGTTTAGATATCTGACTTTATTTGCATTTAAGATAATCTTGAAATGATATAGCTCTCTTTCTCTCTGTGTTGCTAAATACTTTGAGGGTTTGTCCTCTCCACCAATCTCTCAGTGCATTGTCGCTATATCAGCCTAAGGGGTTTTGCTATCTGACAAGATCAATGTCATTTCTCATACCACAACTAATTGATTTTGATTTGATTTTGATTTTATTAGACTTATATGCCGCCCTTCTCCCAAGACTCAGGGCGGCTCACAACAAAAATACAAGTATAACACAAAATCAATTAAAACTACCAATTCACAATGTAAAAACCAGACAATCAATTTCATTCATACAACACACAGTCACAATCAGAGGCCCAGGGGCAGAGTGCAGCTCACACGCCCCAAACCTGTCTGCATAGATGTGTTTTCAAAAGTTTTCGGAAAGCTAGGAGGGAGGGAGCAGTATGAACCTCTGAGGGAAGCTGGTTCCAGAGGGCTGGGGCAGCAACAGAGAAGGCCCTTGCCCTAGGCCCCGCCAGACGACATTGTCTAACAGATGGGACCTGTAGGAGGCCAACCCTATGTGCCCTAACCGGTCGCTGGGATTCATGAGGCAGAACACGGTCCCGCAAGTATCCTGGCCCATTGCCATAAAGGGCTTTATAGGTCATAACCAACATTTTGAATTGTGTTCGGAGACCAATTGGTAGCCAGTGCAGCTCACGGAGGGCTGGAGTGATATGAGCATGTCTTGGGAGACCCAAGACGGCTCGCGCGCCCGCATTCTGGACTACTTGCAGTCTCCGGACAGTCTTCAAAGGTTGCCCCATGTAGAGAGCATTACAGTAGTCAAATCTCAAGGTGACAAGGGCATGGGTGACTGTGAGGAGTGACTCCCAGTCCAAATAGGGCCGCAACTGATGCACCAGGCGAACCTGGGCGAATGCCCCCCTCGCCACAGCCGAAAGATGGTGTTCTAAACTTAGCTGTGGATCGAGGAGGACACCCAAGTTACGAACCCTCTCCGATGGGGACAAAACTTCTCCCCCCAGGGTGATGGACGGACAGGTGGAATTTTCCTTGGGAGGCAGAACCCATAGCCACACTGTCTTGTCAGGATTGAGTCTGAGCCTGTTGGCACCCATCCAGACCTCAACAGCCTCCAGGCACCGGTTTATCACTTCCACTGCTCCGCTGTAATGATGCAGGGTAGAGATATAGAGCTGAGTATCATCAGCATATTGATGACAACTCACCCCATGTCGACGGATGATCTCACCCAACGGCTTCATGTAGATGTTAAAAAGCACAGGTGAGAGAACAGACCCCTGAGGGACTCCACATGGAAGAGACCTCAGAGCCGATCTCTGACCTCCTGCAAACACCGACTGTGACCGGCCAGAGAGGTAGGAGGTGAACTGCTGCAAAACAGTGCTCCGCACTCCGAGCCCCTCCAACTGGCGCAGAAGGATACCATGGTCGATGGTATCGAATGCCGCTGAGAGGTCAAGAAGCACCAGGATAGTGGAGTATCCCCTATCCCGGGCCCACCAGAGATCATCGGTCAGCGCGACCAAAGCAGTTTCTGTACTGTAACCGGACCTGAACCCAACAATTGGGCCAACAATCCTTCAAAACTAAGATAGGGCATCCACTGTTTGAGGACATTGGGATACCTCAGTGGGATCAAAAGTGTCTTCTTCTCCAATATTATCCCAATTTGTCTTTTCCACCATTATCTGCCATCAGAAGCAGGTAACTCATTGTGGCTGGACCAACCCAAGTCATTTAGAAGATAAGGCAAAGATCAGGAAAAAAAGCTGCTGAATTCTACCATAAACTCTCTATTTTCTCCTTTCTTCTTTTCTTATTTTTCAACAAGTAGTTTTGATCTCAAAGTGTGGCAGGGAAAAAAAGAGAGAAACACTTAGAGAGCTTTCTTGATTATTAAAAAAACATGTTTTGACAAGAAATACAAATCCATGAAAATTCATTTATACAACCATTTTCACACATCACCCAAATATTCAAGTGTATGCTTTACAGATTATATTTATGCACTTGAGCAACAAAATCATATAATGTTCTTGCTTCAGGGAGAAGAAAAAGAATAGTGAATGTAGCAGTGTTCCTATATTTGAGGGGTGACACAAAGAAGGGGGGTCAACCTATTCTCCAAAGTACCTGAAAGCAGAAGAAGAAACAAGAGATGGTAACTAATCAAGGAAAGAACTAACCTAGAAATAAAAAGATATTTCCAGACAGAACAATTAATCAATGGAATGGCTTGTTTCCAGAAGTTCCAGGTGCTCCAAAACTGGATGTTTTTAGTAAGAGATTGGACAACCATTTATCGAAAAGGTGTAGGGTTTCTAGCCTGAGCAGAGGGTTGGACTAGAGGACTTCCGAGGTCCCTTCCAAATCTTGTATTCTGTTCTGTTCTGTTCCATTCCGTTCTGTTTTTTTCAGTTGAATCATTAACATCATTACGGTTATGCAAAGAACATGAATTATTGACCACCTTGTATGTGCATGTAAGAAGATTCCACAGGAAAAGCATTTGGAGACCTATAATAAAGTGGCTACTTTGACTCATTGGAATTGTAATGAGAATGACAATTTAACAACAAACATTTCTTGAAGTTACACTAATGAAAAACTGGCCAGAAATGAAAACATTAAGATCCTGTGGGACTTCCAAATACAAACTAATCAACATTTAGTCCACAATAAGTCAGGCTTGAGTTAGTTACAAAGAAACAAATTGAGATAATTGACATTTCAGAAAGCAGATTCATGAGTCACTTCTCAATATTAATCTCTACAGCTGGCGGAAAGAAAATGAGAACATTGAGTTAATTTCATCTTTGCTTGAAGATGTTCAACTTTAATTGAAGATCTTTAAAAGGGAGCCGTGAATACCTGAATGAAAAGTTTTCCAGCTTGGTGCGTCTTCTCTGAAAAATCCACCATTTATTACAATCCTTACTTAGGCTTTGTCAAGGAAAGGTTGCTAGTTGTGACATTTTTTGACCACAGGCTATTCTTTGACTTCTTGGCAATGGATACCATATCTTTTAGCTTGTCCTTGGTGAATTCATCATTGATTAGAAACCCTATGGAGTGAAGCATAACTATACCCTTGCCATCCCCCTCCATATTTCTGCTTGTCTGCATGTGACCTTATCTATTTACAATTATCAATTGGTTCAGCTATTCTTTTATTCATTATTTCTCTTGTAAGTCTTCTCCAAAGAGGTCTTTCTGTATAAAATTTCTCCACTTTTATTCAGCTGTCTCAACAGAAGATAAAATAATGCATAATATTTCGACTGATTACAATTTTATTATCAAGCCAGTGACACTGATTTATTAATATTGATTTCTTAGGTACATCTCACTGTCAATGCTATTTCCTTTTATGTTTCTTGCCAAGTGGCTTAAAAATAAAAATGGTGAATTATGAATTTGGAGCTGCCACAAATTTTGATAGCTTGTTACTGTTCTGACAGTGGGATGTCATATTTCATAAATGGCAATTTGCATTTAAAAGAAAATTCGTAGCTTATGAAGATATGAGATAGGGGCCTTCAATGTCTGCACAGTGTCTGTCTTCTTGCAATACACATATCTCCCCATTTTATTAATTATAAGGATTGTGCTGACACCATTAATGTTTATGGATTTACAGCAGTCTGACCAGGCGCAGCAGCTGTTTTGGAATTAATAGACTCTGATAGAAGAGCACCATCCAATCATTAACACTCAGATTAAAAGGAAAGAAAGACGGTTTATTATTTTCAAGGTTCCTGGAAGGAGATAAAAAAAAAAGGAGAGGAAGATAGAAATTGGTTATTTAAGCAGAGGGTGACATGATAGCAGTGTTCCAATATTTGAGGGGTTGCCACAAAGAAGAGGGAATCAAGCTATTCTCCAAAGCATCTGAAGGCAGGACAAGAAGCAATGGATGGAAACTAACCAAAGAGAGAAGCAACCTATAAGTAAGGAGAAATTTCCTGACAGTGAGAACAATAAACCAGTGGAATGGCTTGCCTCCAGATGTTGTGGGTGCTGTATCACTGGAGGCTTTCAAGAAAAGACTGGACAGCCATTTGTCTGAAAAGGGATAGGGTCTCCTGCTTGAGCAGGGGCTTGGACTAGAAGACCTGCAAGGTCCCTTCCAACTCTTTTATTCCATTCTCTTTGGAGAGTTTCAATTTGAAGGTGAAGTAAATAGTATCTTTCTGTGACATGAGATCTGAACACTCTTTCCCTCTTCTTTGGCTTCTTTTTGTAAGCATAAGTAAACAAATAAAGACAGGCAAATGATTAAAAGCATCTCCCATCTTCTGTTTGGTTTATGGTTGCAAATTGTTTTGGAAGGAGGAAGAGGAGGAGGAAGAGGAGGAGAAGGAGAAGGAGAAGGAGAAGGAGAAGGAGAAGGAGAAGAAGAAGAAGAAGAAGAAGGAGGAGGAGGAGGAGGAGGAGGAGGAGGAGGAGGAGGAGGAGGAGAAGGAGAAGAAGAAGAAGAAGAAGAAGAAGAAGAAGAAGAAGAAGAAGAAGAAGAAGAAGAAGAAGAAGAAGAAGAAGAAGAAGAAGAAGAAGAAGAAGAAGAAGAAGAAGAAGAAGAAGAAGAAGAAGAAGAAGAAGAAGAAGGCATCCCAATTTTGATCCATCCACATTCAGCCTTTTTGATGAACAGAAAAGACCATCCCATTTAGAAGAGACCAATTTAGTGCATTAGGTTATTGAAGGCCAAATCCATATGAAATTCTAGCTCATTTCATAAATACATTATACAAACAGTCCACAACTTTCCATCTTTACATAATAGAAGCAGGAATGTGAATTAAGTTTTGCATAAGCAGTATGCTTGCGAGATCATCTAGAAATGTTCATTTTTCATGGCTTTTGCAACTTTATTCTTAATGGTTTGAGTGCTTGCTTTTCAGGATTATATAACAGTTCCAGATTTTTTTTACCATTTTTTTCTTCTTAATACCATTTATATTGTTTAGTGATATGCTTTTTTATTTTTAATCTTTCCAGGAACTGAAATACACATTGTTATTTTTTCCTTCTACAATAGGTTATTAATGAATACTTGGCACTTGGACTAGTCATTCCCTGACTGCCAAAATCCTGATGAATGTTTATTGCATTCTGGTTTGAAAGATCCAGTTGACCCTTGTCAGATGAGACGATGCTTTTCATGTCAAAGTGAAAACATTAACAATCTTTCCATTCTTCTATTTTTTTCTGGGTTGATCTTCGGAAGAAAAACACACACACACACAAGAAGAGCTGAGAATTTCTAGAATAGAATTTCTAGAATAGAATTTCTAGAATAGAGAGAATTTCTAGAATAGAATAGAATAATAACTTTATTGTCACTTTGAATATACACTAATCAGCATAAATTAAAATGAGATTTCATTGCATTCAGCTCTCAAAGGTCACCACCTCTGATATACACTACATAAATATGACAAAAATAAATAATTAAATATGGAATTATGCATATAACCACATATATTCTATGACACAGAGAAACAACAAAGTCCACTTCGGATTCTGTATACATGTGCATGGTGAGAAAAATGAATCTTGCAAGTTTACCAGATAGATGGCGTAGAGAACAAAGCTATTACAGAATCAGGTACCTACTATAAATACTTTGAAATCTCCTCCCAGAGGGGAGCAACAGAAACAGACCATGAAGTGAGTGTGTGGGGTCTCTAACAATGCTTTGAGCTCTAAGTACATAAAAGTGCTTATAAGCTGCATCCTGAATACCAGGAAGTGAGCTTCCTATGATCTTCTTGGCTATCCTTACCAGTCTCTGTATGGACTTTCTATCTGAGGCACTGCTGCTTCTGTACAGCTCATCAGGTTTCTCAGCATAGATGGAAAAAATAGTTCGAAATGGAGAATCTGGTAACATCTTAAGAAACATGCAATTGAAACCATATTGGCTGGTTCGATCCAAGTGCTTTCCAAATCATATGGAGACTAACATCACCTATCATTACTGATGACTGTAGAATGACGATTTGCACTCTATATGCACGTGAAGGTCCAAGATCAATTACTACTGAGAGAAGAATTCACACCTCAAACATATTTTCAATCAATATTGTGTGTAGGTGCACTATGCGAGTTTTTATGTACAGCTCACAGACACATACATATGTTGTTATGTACTTCACAATCATCATTTGATAATCCACCTTGTCATTTGAACCAATGCCAGAATTTATTTTAATGAAAAATTTGGAAGAATCCTGAGAAATAGCAATAGCACTTAGACTTATATACCGCTTCACAGTGCTTTACAGCTCTCTCTAAGCAGTTTATAGAGATAGCATATCGCAACAATCTGGCTCCTCATTTTACCGACCTCGGAAGGATGGAAGGATGGGTAACTTTGAGCTGCTCAGGATTAAACTGCTGACAGTTGGCAGAGTTCAATAGGTGGTTAATCATTTTACTCTTAAGTTCTTCATATGCTTAAAAAAAGAGAGACAGAACGAGAAAGAAATATATAACAGGATATGGAACTATTACCCATCTGGTATGCTGAGAATATAGAATCAAAAGAAGCCGCTTTGCCACAACTTCTGAGAACAATGAAGTTGCAAAACTATACAATTTCATGGTATGTTAACCTTCTGAGGGAATTTGTGGCTGTCCAAGAATCATGCACACAGAGGAATCAGAAGAAAAATTGTATCACTTTTCAGATGCCTTAAAAAGTCAGATTAAATCATATCACAAACAGTGCAATTAAAATCTAGTTTATACTGAAGTTCAAGATCTCTGTGTTCTTTCCCCCCCTTTTTGATACATACTTGTGTGCATTTCACAAAAGGTTTATTAAACCTCAGCTTTATACGAACACACTACTGTGTTTTATGACTGATTTGTTTGGCTATTGCTTTTAATTAAAAAAAAATAAAGCGGTGACTGAACACCAATATATGACAACACTGATAATTAGAGTTAGAATCACACTTACTAAATGTGTTTATGCAATATGTTCAAACTCTAGGGACTTGCATTGTTATTAAGCAAAGTTTTCCTCATTTATGTCATTCTTTCAACAATTATGGGGAAGTCTTCAGTTTATGCTTAAGATATAATCTGGAACCTTAAGGAATTACAGAGCAACATGCTTCTCTGTTACTCGCTAAACTTATCTCTCTTTCTTCAGACTTCCCACAAAGCTGAAAAAAGGAAAAGTTAATGAATTAAAGTTAATTTAATTTAATTAATTTAATTTAAAGTTAAAACAGACATTTATGCTCCTATTTATGGAGGTCAGAGAGTGGCGTGGGGGTCTAGTGTTGAAGACACTCGCCTCCCATTTGTAAGGTTGAGAGTTCAATCCTAGGTAGTGGCAGATGTCTTTCGATTAGAACCATTGGTGGAATTCAGCCAGTTCGCACCAGTTCAGTAGAACCAGTAACTAAATTTTGTTGACTTTGGAGAACTGGCTGAAT
>JARGCV010000631.1:382500-425000 GCA_034064705.1 Bothrops alternatus
CAGCTTTCTTGTTCAATTCAAACACTCTAGGGAATGCTTCCTGCAGACAGATTTTTTTAATCATCGAAGGAGAAGGAGAACCCCTTGGAAAGTTCATTTTTGTTTCCCTTCTTGGTCATGTCAATGAATTTTATTGGTCCCATTTTTGGGATTTTTATTTTATTAAATTGGAAGTAAATCAGATAAAAACTGGTATGTGGGAGGGAGGGGGGGAGGGAGGGAGGGAGGGAGGAAGGAAGGAAGGAAGGAAGGAAGGAAGGAAGGAAGGAAGGAAGGAAGGAAGGCAGTGTTTAAACAAAGGAATTATAATAAAATACAAAAGAACTGGATGGGCAGGAAATGAGCCTGGAGATTAGCTGCTATTACAGAAGTGTATATTTTTGTAATGCCTACACATGACTTCCTCTCTTTTGAACTAACAGATTTGGCAGTCAGAACTGAAGAAGCTTCTTGGATGAGAAGCAAAAGTCTGCAAGGAAAAACAAAGGAAGTCCAAATGCCTTTTGAAAAAGCTCTTTGGGGCAACAATGCCCTTGATGACTGAGAATATCCATACACTTTTCCATGTAGCTTCTCCCTTTCTTTCAGAATTATCCTTCCCTATCTACAGAATTGCTGTTCCAATTTTTACCCAAATCCATCCTTCCTTCCTTCCTTCCTTCCTTCCTTCCTTCCTTCCTTCCTTCCTTCCTTCCTTCCTTCCTTCCTTCCTTCCTTCCTTCCTTCCTTCCTTCCAGTCCCCCGTTCTTCTTTTCCCTGTTTTTCCTGGAAAAGGAAGAGGAAGGAGAATGTTTTATAGCAGGGGTCTTAAAAAACTTGGCCCAGGCACGCTGGCTGAGGAATTCTGGGAGTCGAAGTCCACAAGTCATAAAAGGGTCAAGTTTGAAGACCCCCTGCTTTATGGTATGGTACTGTATTTGGCCATGTGTGACAAGGCAAATGGTTGACATAAGCAGTTGCAAAATGGAGGAGGAACTTCCGGTGTGCGAACGGGACAGACGCAGGAGGCTGGGGCTACAGCCTCCCAGTCTGGTTTCACTTCGTCTAGCGTCCCTTAAAGCGACGGAAAGTTGCCCTGGAGGGACAATGAAGAAAGAGGGACCTTTCAGGAGCTTGGATTTGGTGGCGACCAATCTAAGTGTGCTGAATGCCCCATCTAAAGGGGCAAGACAAAGATTGCTGGGAAAGTCTAAAGCAATCCTAGTTGTCTGCAGCCGGAAGAAAGGACATGAGGCAATAGCTGATTTCCAACAACAAGTTATGTCTGGGTGAGCTGAAATCTTTTTCTCCTCCTTGTGCTTTAAAATATTGAGACCCAAAAAAGGAGAACTTGAAAGAGTAAAGACCCCCAGAGAGACTTTTGAGCGGCAAATTTAACATTAGGGGAAATTTTAATTGATTAACAACTATTGGACTAAAGACTTGATAAATAAGCCAACGAGGACATCTGCTGGCAGAAAATAAGAACTAAAGAAATTAAAAATACAGTGACCTTGAAAAAGCGTGAGCAAAACAAAGTCCCGGTGTGAGATAATAAAAGAACAACTGTTCATAGCTATACTTGTTGATATTGGCTAAAGACTAAACAGATACCATTCAGGAAAATAAAAAGGAAAAGAGAACATTTTAAAAATAAGAAGAGACTGGAGGAGGCAATTTTATCTCACAATAGCGGATTCTTGATTACGCTTGGGATATAAGTCTAAGATTGTGAGTAACAAAATGAGTACATCCAATACCTCTAGACTTGCAAAGAAAACTTCTTCAGCGCCCTCTGTCGGACAAGCTAGCCCGACAACTCAGAGTTCTGTCAGCACACTGTTACAGTGTGAAAAAGCAAGTATGCCACAGGAAGAACAAACCTCTTTAAAATTAATTCATCAATTATTAAAGCAAAATCATATTGAGACACAAAGCAAACTGGACAAAGTAAGCGAAGAAATTATGGATATAAAGGCACAATTCAAAGCTCAAAATCAAAAAATTACAAGAAATGAACAGAAAATTCAGGAAGTGGAACTTAAAATGCAAGATACTGATAAAAAGGTGGAGATGTTACTGCAAAAGAATGAAGGATTGGAACAATCAAATCAGGAGCTAGAACGTGCCGTGGCAATAGTAGAAATGAGAGAAGCTGAATACTACTTGAGGTTTCAAAATATCCCTGAAAATACTGAAGAAAATATAGAAACGGTGATTATTGAGTTGTTGGCAGAACTTCTAAACGCAGATCAAACTGATATCCAGAATGAAATTGACAGAACTTATCACATGAGTACAGTGTATGTAAGAAAAAATGGATTACCAAGAGAAGTGCATATGAGGTTTACAAGGAAATCAGCAAGAGATGAAATACTGAGAAAAGTCAGAGAGGAACCCTTACAATATAAAAATAAAGAAATTGTGATTTTAAAACAGATACCCAGGAGAGTGAGGGATACCCGGAGACACTATCATTTTTTAACTACAAAATTGATTGCCAAAGGCATAAATTTTAGATGGCTAATGCCAGAAGGCATTTTAATAAATCGGAACAATACAAGATATCGACTGGATTCAATTTGGAAAGCAGAGGACTTTGAAAAAAGAAATAGAGTAATTTTGGATGAAGGATTGCAGCAACAAGAGGATAAGCAGACAGAAGAAACAGCCCAAGGAGCAATGGCACAAGCAGAACAACAGCAGGAGAAAAGTGAACAGACAGGTGAAGGAGAAGGAACTGCTAAAGAACAAAGGATTACAAGATTGATGAGACCTAAACATAAGTAATGAAAGACAAAATGGAGGAAAAAAATGAGATTTTTTTCGGTAAATGTAAACGGACTAAATTCTCCAACAAAAAGAAATAAAATTTTTAGGAAACTTCAGAAATTAAATATAGATATAATTTGTCTACAAGAGACACATATAAAAAAACAACATTATAAATTTTTGGAACACCCCAAAATGGGGAAGCTTTATTATACATCAGCACAATAAAAGAAACGAGGGGTGGCGATATACGTTAAAGAGACAATAGACTCCAAATTAATATATTCAGATGAAGAAGGAAGAATTGTTATGGTTGAAATATATCTGCACCAAAAACAAATACTGTTAGTGGCAATTTATGCTCCAAATGATAGTTAAGGACAATTTTATCAAAGATTACACAGGAAATTAATAGAAATGGAATATCAGAATATTTGCTTAATAGGAGATTTTAATGCGATAGTAGATGAAAATATGGATTATAAGAGTAATAAAACAGGAAAACTTGGAAGGAGAAAATTACCTAAGGCATTTTTTGATATGGCAGAAGAAATTGGAATTCAAGATGTCTGGAGAGAAATTAATCCTCAAAATTGACAGTATACTTTTTATTCAAATAGCCATAAATCCTGGTCAAGAATTGATATGATTTGGATGACTTCTGAATTAAAGATGGATATACAGGAAATTGAGATAGAAACAGGCACATGGGCAGATCATAACCTTTTAAAAGTGACATGGAAAGGAATAAAAAAATCAAGATGGATTTTAAATCAATCTATACTAAAAGATAAAGAATTTGTAGATTTGGCCAAAAGAGAAATGGAATTTTTCTTTAAAGAAAACAAAGAAGAAGATACATCACTACAAAACGTATGGGATACAGTTAAAGCATATTTTAGAGGCATAGCTGTAATGTATATGGCAAAGAAAAACAACAGAAAAGACAGCAATATTCATTATTAAAAGAAGAATTTAGGAAGCTAGAAATAGAATTACAAAAAAATCCACAGGAAAAGACTTGGAAAAGAGAAATGGAAATAATAAAACATAAGTTCAATCTGCTGGACTCAGAAAAATTGGCCGAACAAATAAAAAGAACAAAACAATTTTTTTTTGAAAATGCCAATAAGCCAGGAAGATGGTTAGTCTATAAGCTTAAAAAGCAGAAACAGAAGAAAATAATACATAACTTAATAGATGGGAAAGGTTGTTTACAATTTAAAAAGGAAGAAATAAAAAAGATAATTAAGAACTATTATATGGAATTGTATGGTAAAGAGGAGGTTGTGAAAGAGAAAATTGCTCAATATTTAGAAGAATGTAAACTACCAAAGATACCAGAGACATTTAAAGTTATGTTAGAAGAAAGAATAACAATGATGGAGATATTAGAGGCTATAAAGCGACAAAACAATGGGAAAACACCAAGTCCAGATGGGCTACCGGCGGAACTCTATAAAAATTTACAAGATATATTAAGCGAACCACTGAAAAAGGTTTGCAGTGGATTACTGTTAGAGGCCAAACTTCCAAATACATGGATAGAAGCAAATATTACTCTGATACCAAAAGAAGACACAGATTTGATATATATCAAGAACTATAGACCAATTTCATTACTCAATGTGGATTATAAAATTTTTACTTCAATAATGGCAGAGAGACTGAAAAGATACTTAGTTGAGTTTATACATCCAGATCAAAATGGCTTTTTACCGAAGAGACAGATCAAAAACAATTTAAGGGTGATAATGGACGTATTAGAATACTATGAATTACACCCAGGGAAACAATTAGCATTAGTGTTTTTGGACGCCCAAAAAGTGTTTGATAATGTTTCTTGGCAATTTATGGTTCAACAATTACAAATAATGGATTTTGGAAAAAACTTTATAAATATGATAAAAACAATATATAGTAATCAGACAGCAAAAGTGATAGTAAATGGAGATTATACTGAGAGCTTTGAGATAAGAAAAGGCACGAGACAAGGGTGTCCACTATCTCCTTTATTATTTATTTTTACTTTGGAAGTATATTAAATAGAAGGATAAGGCAAGATATAGAAATTAAAGGATTGAAAGTAAAAGATGAAACATATAAACTACAAGCATTCGCTGATGATTTAGTATTTATTTTGGAAGAACCTTTAGAGACGATTCCTAAACTATGGGGAAAGATAGAAGAATATGGAGAAGTGGCAGGATTAAAAATAAATAAAGATAAAACCAAAGTAATAGTAAAGAACTTTACAGATAAACAAAACAACAAATATTAGAGAAAACAGAGGTACAAATAGTGAAAAAAGTTAAGTATTTAGGTATCTATCTTTCAGCTAGATGTTCGTCAATAAAAGAAGATAATTATATAAAATTATTGAAGCAAATAAAATTAGATTTAGAAAGATGGAAAAATCTTCAATTATCAATATTAGGGAGAATTGCTACAGTAAAAATGAATGTGTTGCCAAAGGTTTTATTTTTATTTCAAACAATTCCGATAAAACTTGAGAGAAATTTTTTTCAAAATCTAAACTCATTGGTTTTGAATTTTATTTGGCAGGGGGAAAAAGCTAGAATTAAGATGAGAACATTACAAGATGCTAAGGAAAATGGAGGTTTTGGGCTGCCAGAAAGGACATTGTATTATCAAGCCTCAGTGTTAACATGGGTGAAAGAGTGGATAACACTTAGAAATAAAAGGTTATTGTATTTAGAAGGACATGATTTACAATTGGGGTGGCACGCTTGGGGAAAAATAGAGTTCATAAATATTTTCAAAATCACATTATAAGAAATACCTTATTAACAGTATGGGGAAAAATTAAAGCTAAAATGTATCTTAAAATTCCAGGGTGGTTGTCAACGATGGAGGCATTTATACATCCGAATTTAGTGGACTTTGAGAAAGTATGGACATATAAAGATATCTTAGATATTCATGGGAAATTAAAACCTAAACAAGGATTGGAAAATTTAGGAATTAATTTATCTTGGTGGGCACATTTACAGATACTAAATAGATATGAAAAAGATGTAAAAATGTATGGATTTTATAAGGATCAAAATGTGTTTGATAAGATTTTGTTGACCTCAGATGAGAAATTGATTAAGAAAATGTATAATTTTTTGTTAATTTTAGATATAGAAAGTGTACAAGTGAAAGAAACAATGATAAAATGGGCAAAATTTTTTGGTTATAACATAGAATTAGAAAAATGGCAAATGTTATGGGAGAGAAACTATAAATTGACAATATCAACTTCATATAAAGAAAATCTGTATAAAATGTTTTATAGATGGCATCTTCCACCAGCAAGATTAGCAAAAATGTTTAAAAACATGTCAGATAGATGTTGGAAATGTAAACATAATATAGGTACATATTATCATATTTGGTGGACATGCGAGAAGGCGAAGGTTTATTGGAAAAATATACATATGTGGTTAGAAAAAATATTGGATGAACAAGTGGATTTCAAACCTGAACTTTTTTTATTAGGCATCATGCCTGAAAAGACTAATAAGCAGAAATTATATTTAATTCTACATATCACCACAACAGCAAGAATAATTTTTGCACAATATTGGAAGAATGAAGCTTTGCCATCAGAGGAAGAAATAATCAGGAAGATTTTGGAATGTGCAGAGATGGACAGATTAACTATGAGGCTGAAAGACAAAGAAGATACAGACTATTATCAAATTTGGAATTTATTTTATACTTGGTTAGAGAAAAGAAGCAAGGATTAGGAATTGAATATGTATTAATTTAGCAAATTTCAGACAACTTGTTGATTGGAAAAAAATAACATATATGGGAAAAAAATTAATAAAAAAGATTGAAAAAAAAGCAGTTGCAAAATGGAAAACCTGTGGTTCAGGCAAAAAATTTTAATTAGGAGTTAATTTGTGTACGTATAATTGTGACCCTGTCTCTTACAGGTGTATGGATTCTAATAAATAAACAAACACACTTGTACACATCACATACATATATTTATTGGATGAGACTGGATTTCAAGGATTGGTTTCAATCCTTTTAATAAGATTGGCAGCTTATAAATGCCAAGGAGTTTTGTTTGAATGTGTGTTTACGTAAACATATAAACATTCATATATTTTGTTTTCTCTTTCTCTTGAGAGGTTCATTTTAAAGTCATGGTTATTCTTGTTTTCTTTTTTTGGATCAGGATGGAACTGTCCATATATAGATTTCTCACAGTCTTACTTTATGTAGGCCAATTATTATCCATTCATTTATAATTGATAGCCGTCTTTTACTGTTTTACCATTTTATGATCATTATTTTTTTTAGTTATTGCTTTTATTGTTGTTGGGAGCCACCTAGAGATGCTCAAGATGTCTAACCATATAAGTTATTTAAATAAATAAATAAATTTGCACACCTAAAAAGGTCTCTGTTCCCAGAAAACTTATAAAGGAGAAAAAGGAGTCAGCAAAAGGAAGGAAGGAAGGAAGGAAGGAAGGAAGGAAGGAAGGAAGGAAGGAAGGAAGGAAGGAAGGAAGGAAGGAAGGAAGGAAGAAAAGAAAGAAAGACTGAAGAAAAGGAAAAGAGGAGACCAATAGTAATTCAGTATTAAATGCTCAGCTCCATCCAGTCGCCCTGTCTCTACCTCAAATTAAGAGATTACAGGGTTGCAAAAAGTGATTTTATTTTAGCTTCAATGACAGAATTTAAGAATGGCCTGAATTCATAGAGTGTTTGCACTAATGGAACTCGTTTACGTATTTCATACCCGACAAGATATTCTGAAAAGGTGTGGATTGCCATGTCAAATAATGTCATTTGCTTCGTGTCTACCTGTTTTACATTCCTTGCAATAGGCACTTTGCAAACCCCAACTGTCAGGGAATAGAGCTTACTTTCCCTTTGTAGTGTTGGGTCACGATATCTATTTCGGAGATACTTCACAGTTGTAAGATAAATTAAGGAAATAGTCCTTGTGTATAATGAGTCCTTGTCTTTGAATGAAGTTGCCCTCAGGGAAGACCGTTATGTCATTTTGCAAAATCATTCTCAAAGCACAACTGAATGAAGGGTGAAGAGAGATATGCTCTTGGGAAAAAAAAGAGACTTCAAATAGATCTTGTTCTGGTTTTTCTGTTAAGTATATGAGTATTTTCATATATAGGTTTCTAGGTTCAATCAATAGATATATAGATATTTCTGTACATAGGTTCTAGGTTCTACCTATAAGTATACATGTATTTTTGTATATAAGTTCTAGATCCTACCTATAGGTCAGGGGTAGGCAACCTTGGCTCTTTTATGAGTCATGGACTTCAACTCCCAGAATTCCTGAGCCAGCATGGCTCTGCTTGGAAACCTCTCCCTTTCCCCTCAGCATGGCTGGCTCAGGAATTCTGGGAGTTGAAGTCCATGAGTCATAAAAGAGCCAAAGTTGCCTACCCCTGCTATAGGTATATAGGTACTCTAGGTTCTAGGAAGAACGGAGACAGTAAACTCTACACAAAGTATAAGGACACCAGTATTTGCATGAACTCCTGAGAGCAGACCACAACCTCCACCTTTTACAAAGTTCTCTTGTCCATCAATTTGTACACAATTGTAGTATTTACGTGATTACCCCATCATGTAAATTCTGGTGTCCTTATAGTTTGTGTAGCTTTTACCATCCATTGCTTCTTAGAACATAAGAACATAAGAAGAGCCATGCTGAATCAGGCCAAAGCCCATCGAGTCCAGCATTCTGTGTCACACAGTGGCCCACCAAATGTACATGGGGATCTTGAGCAGAAAGAGAAGGCAAAACCCTCCCTTTCCCTTGACCCCCAAACAAATGGTACTCAAGGGAATCCTGCCTGCCTCAACCAACATAGAGGCGGCACATGGACATCTGTTTTAATAACCACCAATACACTTTGCATCCATTCTTGTCCTGTCTTCAGGTGCTTTGAAGAATAGCTTGACTCCCTCTTCTTTGTGGCAGCCTCTGAGATACTGGAACACTGCTATCATGACCCCCCTGGTCCTTCTCTTCGTTAAACTAGACATGCCCAATTCCAGCAACTGTTCCTTATATGTTTTAGCCTCCAGTCCCCTGATCATCTTTGTTGTTCTTCTCTGCACTCTGTCTAGAGTCTCAACATCTTTTTTACATCGTGGTGACCAAAAGTGGATGCAATATTCCAAGCGTGGCCTTACCTTTTTTTTTAACATTCCAGTACACTGTTAAAACATGTCATTAATTCATTCAAATGTTTCAAAATTTAAACGTGAAGGTTTTGTTTAATTCAGCTTAGTTTCATAGGATGCTCATTTTGTTTCTTCTTCCTGCTGATGGCGTTGATAACACTTGTTCTCGTCTCCTTATTTTAATGGCTTTAATTTAATGTGCATTGTTCTTGTTTATTAAAGCAGATTAATGAGTTTTCTAAATAAACAAGCGGGACCCATGAAAGAAAGCGAACGCATGAAAAATTAATGTGAACTATTTTGGAGCATTGTTCAAGTCAATTTGCTATGACCTTCTTCATTCAATTGCTTCTCATTCCATTTTCCATTTTCTCCACAGCTGGTTGGAGAACGACAATTGTCATCCAACAATCTGCAGGGCACTAACTTTAGTACTGTGGCATAATACATCATGTTGCTATTTTACGCAGCTATAATACAGAGCTTACTGGATTAAAATTATGGCTGCTATTTTTGTTCTTTGCAGAGTTTTACAAGGTATAGCATTAAGCAAACTTGGTGAAATTAATGTGTTGAAATAAATTGGATATATGTGTGTGTTTATGTATGCATATATACACATACACACAGGGAGAGACTTTAAAGGAATGTTCTTATTTAGGAGGATAATAAATTATAGTTCCGGGGAGTGAGTAAACTGAACAGGGGAGCTAATAGGAGTTTCTCAGTGGAATTCAGCAGAAGGATAAAGTAAAAGAGAAAAAAGAAAAATAGAATACAATACAATAGAATCTGGAAGGGACCTTGGAGGTCTTCTAGTCCAGCGCTCTGCTCAAACAGAAGAACCTATACCGTTTCAGACAAGTGACTGTCTAGTCTCTTCTTAAAAATCTCCAGGGATGAAGCGCCCATGATTTCTGGAGGCAAGCTGTTCCATTGGTTAATTGTCCTCACTGTCAGGAAGTTTCTGCTTAACTCCAGGTTGCTTCTCTCTTTGATCAGTTTCCAACCATTGTTTCTCATCCTTTCCTCTTGTGCTTTGGAGAATAATTTGACCCCATCTTCTTTGTGACAGCCCTTCAAATACTAGAATACTGCTATTATGGGACCAGGATACTTACGGGACCGCCTTCTGCCACATACTTCCCTACGACCGGTGAGAGCGCACAGGGTCGGCCTCCTCCGGGTCCCGTCAGCGAAACAATGTCGTCTGGCGGGCCCTAGGGGGAGGGCTTTCTCTGTTGTGGCGCCCGCCCTCTGGAACCAACTGCCCCCTGAAGTCCGCGTCTCTCCAACTCTCCCGGCCTTCCGGAAAAATTAAAAAAACTCATCTTTGCCGGCAGGCCTGGGGATAATTGTGGTTGATTGTTGAATGGAATGTGTGTTTTTATTGACTTTTTAGATAGTTTTGTTTGGGGTTTTTATATTGTACTTTTTTGTTGTTTATATGTTGTTAGCCACTCTGAGTCTCCGGAAAGGAGCGGCATACAAATCCAAATAAAATAAATAAATAAATTATGTTACCCCTATTTCTTCTTGAAGAATGAAAGAAGAATTACTTTTTTAGGGATGGAGTTAGAAAACAATGGAATATTGTGGCTTCAAGCCTTTAGCATTTCAGACTCCTTCTTTAACTCACAAAGGGTGTATAGATAAGTGCAGGACTGAAAGAAGCATTTGACCAGATATAGCAGGGACACCAATACTCTTGTCTTCAAGACTGACCCATGAAAATTTTCTGCCTGCGGAAAAGGATGGAGACTTCTTTCCACCTCACATACTGCCTTTTTCCTCCACTGAGTTGAAGTTCTCTCCACTTACCCTTGAGTGGGAAGAAAAGTATGCCAGCATGAAAAGTGGCTGTCCCCACTGTCAAACTCTTTCCTGTCTCTGCTGGTTTTCTTCCCAGTTACTGCCAAACATCTAACCTCCCTCTGAAGTAAAGCCTAACAGACTTTATCCACGTTAAGCCTTTCTTAACACTGGTATAGCTGAAGATTAAGAAATGCTGTGTCTCCCCATTTCAAGGATACATGCAGATAGCTGAGGACCACTTACTGAGATGATAGAATGATGGCATCCCATTGATCAAATAGAGCGGTGGCGGCGAACCTTTTAGAGACCAAGTGCCCCAAAACTGCCCCCATCCCCACTCCACCCTGCCTACTGGGCCATCCACCAGCAGCACCATGGTGGCCATGCCCTCTGCCTGTGCCCCGCAGCATCACTTGCGTGCAACAAGGTGCGAGGATGGAGTCTTGTCCCCGCCGCCTGGCTACCATGTCCTTGGCTGCATTGCTTTGTGTGGGCCGCACATAGGGATGACTCTCCTCTGGGAGGGCTGCTGGTGAAGAGGGGGCCATGGGAGGAGGTGGGGCTGAGGAGATGGTGTGTGTGCCCACAGAGAGGGCTCCGAGTGCCACCTCTGGCACCTGTGCCATAGGTTCGCCACCATTGAAATAGAGGCTGCTGTAGGAGCTATAAGAAGAATATAAAGTAGCTAGTTTTCAAAGTCTGAGCAAACTAAAAAAAAATTGTCAGGACCCACTTCAATACCTCATCCTAAGAAAGTAGAACTTGTGGAAACGGTTTCTTCCAAAAGAAGCTTTTATTAGGAGAAGCTGACAGCAGGCATAATAGACAGGATCTGAGGGGTTCCAGCCAGATCGATAGGTAAAAAGTATCCCAAGCATAACCTCACCCCATAGTTCATCCGGTCAGTTCAAACAGGCCAATCCCAAGGTGTTAAGTTTGTTGTGGGGGAAAAGGAGATAACATCAGGCCGTCTCCAGACTGCAGCAATGTTTAGGTGGCTCTTTGTACCTTCCCTTGCGAACGCAGAGATAAAGCACGTTCCATTCTCCTCTCCCCTTTACTAGCTGACAATGGGAGAGAAAGTTCACAGAGGAAGAAATAATAATAATAATAATAATAATAATAATAATAATAATAATAATAATAATAATAATAATAATAATAATAATAATAATAATAATAATAATAATAATAATAATAAAGTTGGAAGGGACCTTGTAGGTCATCTAGTCCAACCCCTTGCTCAGGAAGGAAACCCTATACCATTTCAGACAAATGGCTGTTCAGTCTCTTCTTAAAAAAACTTCCAGTGTTGGAGCATTCACAGCTTCTGGAGGCAGGTTGTTCCACTGGTTAATTGTTCTAACTGTCAGCAAGTTTCTCCTTAGTTCTAGGTTGCTTCTCTCCTTGATTAGTTTCCACCCGTTGCTTCTTGTCCTGCTTTCAGGTGTTTTAGAGAATAGCTTGACTCCCTCTTCTTTGTGGCAGCCCTTGAGATACTGGAACATTGCTATCATCTCTCCCCTCATCCTTCTCTTCATTAAACTAGACATTCCCAATTCCAGCAACTGTTCCTTATATGTTTTAGCCTCCAGTCCCCTAATCATCTTTGTTGCTCTTCTCTGTACTCTTTCTAGAGTCTCAACATCTTTTTTACATTGTGGTGACCAAAACTGGATGCAGTATTCCAAGTGTGGCCTTACCAAGGCCTTGTAAAGTGGTGTTAACACTTCACGTGATCTTGATTCTATCCCTCTGTCAATGCAGCCTAGCACTGTGTTGGCTTTTTTGGCAGCTGCAGCACACTGTTGGCTCCTATTTAAGTGATTGTCCACTAGGACTCTGAGATCCCTCTGACAGTTACTACTATTGATCAAGGTACCCCCTATACTATACCTGTGCGTTTGGTTTTTGTTGCCTAAATGTAGAACCTTAAATGCAGAAACAGCAAAGTGTTACATTATAGTGATAGAGGAAACAAGGCAATAGCCCTCCAGTGCTTCCCTCCTCTTCTCCAGAAGTATGGCAGAACCCAGGGAGACAAGAGAATACAATTTGGGTTTAGAGAGAAAGAAAAACAGAGAAAGGAAAAGGCCCATTAAAATATGGGTTCTGACAAAAATACAATTATAAAGGTAACAGGAATTTGGGGGTGGAATTTGGTTGGTGATAATAAGGCTGATAAGGATAAGCAAGAAGTATAGGTCGTCCTTCTCTTACAACCACAGTTGATCCCAAAAGCTATGTTGCTAAGCGAGGCCTTTGTTAAGTGAATTTTGCCCCATTTTCCTTGCCACAGTTCTTAAGTGAACCATTGTGGTTGGTACGAGAATCTGGTTTACCCATTGACTTTGCTTTTCAGAAGATCGCAAATGGTGATCACGTGATCCTGACACGATGCAACTGTCATAAATGCGATGTCAACTCTACAATGAGTGTGGCTGCAGCCATTTTGTCTTCTCATTCTAGGTTGCCACATTGAACGGAGGGAGGGGGATTGCCCAGGTACTTTATTAGTCAAAATAATCTTCTGTCCCATGGGAAACAAGGTCATCTACTGCTCCCTCGACCAGGGACTGGGCATTGCATAAAAAAAAACCCTGTCAAATGAGTATCTTGGGGAACATAGTTGCTTGCATAGTTTTGCGGGTGGGACATTTAACTTTGTAATTGGGCAATTGTTACTTGTTGTTCAGACTTGGTTTCACTTTTGACCATGCTGACACTTTGTATCTAATAAACATGTTCTCTGAGGAATCTTCAAGCCTCGGAGTTCTGCTTTATTCATCTCTGTCTGTCGGAACCATGACATGTGAGTCAGTTGCCAACTGTCTGAACTTTGACCGTGTGACTGTGGGGATGCTGCAATGGTCATGAGCATGCAAAATGGTTGTGCCACTTTTTTCAGTGATGTTGTAACTCTGAACAGTCACTAAATGAACTGTTGTAAGTTAAGAACTGTCTGTATTGAAGGCAACCTAGACTTCGGAACTCAGAAATAGCTTGTGGACCCGTACCAGAAAAAACAAAAACCAAGCATGCATGGGAAGGAAAAACAGCTACGATGAGCAGGAGATTATATTCCAGAACAATTGAGATGAGGCAAGCATACTTTGCAAGAAAACAAGAGTGCTGGTTGGTGGCTCACCACCATGAGGTTATTAGGGGTCTGCATCTCCCGAGTACCATCTACTCCTCCCATCAGGTCCAAGGGGAGCTAAAATTTTTATATGACAACATCCAGAAGATAAACCTTTTCTACCTTAGTACCCACACTCTCGAACCTTATACCCCCAACTAAGATTAGCTCTGATGCTATTCGCTTTCTGGAAATCTCTGAAAACATGGTATTTCAAACACCATTGGGAATAGGGAGTCAACAAGATGTTTCTATTATGGGTAGGATGTTGGTCCATTCTCCCATGGTCTTATTTATATTTAAGTTGAATTATTTGTAGTGGCTATTCAAGACTTCTTTTTTAATAGGGTTTTTTTTGTATACCACCCCGAGTCATGTTTGTGAGATGGATATAGTATATTAGATAGATACCTAGATGATGGATATGGATGGGTGGGTGGGTGGGTGGATGGATGGATGGATGGATGGATGGATGGATGGATAGATGGATGGATGGATGGATAGATAGATGGACATATGGACAGACGGACAGACGGACAGATGGACAGACGGACAGACGGTCGGACGGTCTGGACGGATAGACAGATAGACAGATAGACAGATAGACAGATAGACAGATAGACAGATAGACAGATAGACAGATAGACAGATAGACAGATAGACAGATAGACAGATAGACAGATAGATAGATAGATAGATAGATAGATAGATAGATAGATAGATAGATAGATAGATAGATAGTGTTGTATCTGGCCCTTCTCAGCTTAGTAAAATCCACATAAATATTTCTTTAAGAGTTTTATTTAACACATTTCAAAAGATTCACTTCAAAGCAAGCTGCTGGCAGTTTGTTGGCCGGAACGGCCAAGTCTGATATATGTACATTTAGTTTAAACATTCTCCCACCTTCCAATTAACTCACTCTTTATCTCACATTGTCCAAGACTTCATTAATCTTCCGTAGATTTCAAGAACACCAGAAAACTGAGTTCAAACGAACTCGGTGATGCATCAGACTGCCTCTTGATATTAACGTTGCTCGTGACAAAGAATTAGTCTCTTCTTCCTCTTCTAATATAGTTTTCAATACGTCACTTCCTTTTTCCACTTAACTGACACCTCCGCCTATCAAACCTTCGGAATCTCGGATCAAGCCATCTATCTTCCTGTTCCAAATCTGACTCATCACTTTGAGAGTCTGACTCAGATTGCATACAAATCTCCTCATTGTCTAGCTCGGCTGCCGGGAGGGGAAAATACCCAGAGGGGCCTGGTTGTGCTTTGTCATCCTCTGATATGTCCCCAGCCGGTCTAGAGACACTCACAACAGATAGATAGATAGATAGATAGATAGATAGATAGATAGATAGATAGATAGATAGATAGATAGGAAGGAAATGTGTGCAGATTGGACCATTAGCTCATAAAATGTACCATTTCCAGGAGCACAAATCAGAAACATCGCAAAGTTGTTTCAACAACTTATCACTTCTGCTGAATATTATCCTTTCATTCATATAGGGAGAAAATGATTCTGCCAAGATCTAAAAAAGGGAATTTAAACATCTGAGGGCTCAGATTCAATTCTCATCCATATTAGTTCTGGAAGGAAAAGTCCTAGAAAAGCAGAATATGAACAGATGAACAACTGGCTATTTCTTTCCAAGAAATTCCTGATCTGTCTTGCTGACAACCTTCTCCTTCAGATGGTGGAGTAAGGTATGAGATGTAATTTAGAAAGTTGATTAGCTAATGTCCTGAGCTGAAATTTCACATAGCCCTGACTTCCACATTGAACCTTCTGATATAGCAGGATATATAAATCCAGACAATTTTATTATATGGAAAATACATAAGCCTGTTAGGACATAGTTATATCTAGATTGCTTGTAACCTGAAAAATGAAATATAGCAGATTTGGCAAATAAGCCATACTATGCTGCCAAATACTTTACTCAATGGAAATTAGAGTTAGTATAGGAAGCCAAATTTGCTATGAGCCAATGTGCTTCATATCTTGGCACTTTTCAGTATCTCAACACATGGAATATTAAATTTCCTTATGTTGCAAGATTTTACATATCATAAGGAAATTTCATACCAGCCCTTATAAATGTTGGGAAGTGCAAATTGGTTGAGCTTACATCAAAATGGAATGATCACCTTATTGGAGGCAGAATGTGGATCTATCATTTGAAATTGTTGTTGTTGTTATTATTATTATTATTACTATTATCTGTTCACAATCATATGGAATCACAACTGCCAGTTCTTTAGCTGGTGTTGGCCTTTGTTCTTCCCAAGGACCTAGGAAATCATAATATATTGAGGTAGTATATGTGTTGATCCTAGCAATAAAGCCTTTTGCAATTAACAGATGGAAATGTTGTTAATGTGCAGATTTTCTAACTGCTGTCCAAGTTTTTTTGGTGGTACAGTGTTTGAAATGCAATATTGCAGGCTAATTCAGCTCACTGCCAGCAGTTCGATCCTCACTGACTCAAGTGGACTCAGCCTTCCATCCTTCTGAGGTTGGTAAAATGAGGACCCAGATTGTTGGGGGTAATAGGCTGACTCTGTAAACCACTTAGAGAGGGCCTTAAAACACCATGAAACAGTATATAAGTCTAAGTATTATTATGACCTTAATAGATCATCATTTCAGATGTATTTCCTTACCAAAACAGAAAAATGTTTAGGCAATAAAATAAAATAAAATAAAAATCAGGCCATGTGGGGACTACCTTCTACTTTCTGTCACCTTCCCCAGCAAGCTTCTTGTGGGAGATCGGCAGGTAGCTTGCTCCCTCTCTCCCTCCTTCCTTCCTTCCTTCCTTCCTTCCTTCCTTCCTTCCTTCCTTCCTTCCTTCCTTCCTTCCTTCCTTCCTCAGTCCCTCCCTCCATCTCTCCCTCCCTCTCTCTCTCTGTACTCTTAAACAAAACAAAAAGTGTTCTATTATTTTACTCATTTCATATATTATAGATTTTTAAGTTTACTAGGTAGAACATCAAATTTTGTTCTCAGAGCTTCCATTGAGAAGAAATCTCAAAATATGTTTCCACTGACTGATGTTAGATTAATGATACTAGCTGATGGGGTCTTTGGTGCTCTCTAAATTTGGTTCAATCAACTTCAGAGAGCAACAAGGACCCTACAGTTCAACACTGGGCTAAGAATATTCTCTTCTTTGGGTATACTGGATGAATTTTCTCTCTTTCCACATGAATTTGACATTCGGACTCTACAGTTCTGCTTTTTCAGCTATGAATTAAATCTGACTTTGGTTCTAAGAATTTTGAAGCCACTCTTGTTTGCAATCTATAACATACATTATTTCACTGTTTTCCCTTTAGATCCATATCCACTGCCACCCACAATCTGTCAAAATAAGTCAGTCGTGGCTTTTCCACAAGAGCTTTCATGCTTAAAAGAAGTCCTAATCTTTGTGATTTTCAGAACTTCGGGTCTGAACATTTGTATGGCATTTTATTGATTTTAAAAAATGGTTCCTATTACCTCATAAAACTGTCTTGGTGATTTAAATTGACCATGCTATTTATCACTCTTAACCCACTACAATACGATTAATAATATATAGACTTTTCTGAGCTTCTCTTTATTTGAGTAATTGGACAGCTGAATGAAAATGAGAAGCTGTTGCGTGACTTTTTGTTTGTACAGTGTCTTTCAGCCCTACTGAAATGGACAATCTATTAAGTAGCCCTGATATTATTATAATAATATTAATATTATTAATATTCAGATATTATCAGGAAAAGGTGACTCCAGTTGAAGGAAGAACATTTTATATCATCTTGTATTCTTATAGATAAATGAAAAAAGTAATCAATCAATCAATCAGTCAGTCAGTCAATCGATCAATTATGTCATCATATCAGGTATAACCCTTTTCAGAAAGGTATGTATAAAATGGTGGGATAACATTGTCCCATACTGCCTATAGCAGGGGTCTTCAGACTTGGCCCTTTTATGACTTGTGGACTTCAACTCCCAGAAGTTCCTCAGCCAAGTTTGAAGACCCCTGGCCTACAGCATGTTCTACCTGGAGTTTCTCTAAATCAGCCATGTCAAACTCGCAATGTCACATGACATCGCACGACGTATCACAACTTTTCCCCCATTGCCGGTTTCATTGTGACGCATCCGGCCCATGGGCTGGCAGTTTGACATGCCTGCTCTAAATGATTTAAGGATACTGAGAAGGCATGGCTGTGCTGTTACTTGTGTTAATGCAAGGGAACTACATCCTCACTTCTAATTTTGATTATTAGGTTGCAATAAGAACTCAGAGTGAGTTGGGTAGCTCTATAAATTTGTTAAATAAATCAATCAACAATAAACTAACAAACAAACCCTACTATTATTAATACACCAAACTGTCGATTGCGGCTGAATCTATGAAGATATGGAAATCTTATTTGGTCCCCAACTATCTAGATTTTAGACTGCATAGTAAAAAAAGAGCCCAAATTAGTATTCAATTAGAGCTGGGAGAAAATTATGAAAATCATACCCATTAAAAAATATAATGAAATAAAAAGGAAAAATTCCAGATACATTCTGGGCAACTCAAATCTATAGATTTTGTTATCAAAATATTTACTTATGAAAACTTGGCCACTCTATCTTTCCAAAGGGTATATACTATTGATGATGAGCACCTTATTCTCCTCCTCCAAAAAGATGCCAGCTAACCAAAGGGGGGAAAAAACATAAATTCAGAAATTTTTCCAAAATAATTTTTTTTTAATGTTCACTTCTTTACTATCTTGAAATATAGATGAAAAACAGAAACATCTCCCCATCCGTTTCTTTAAGAAGATAGTTTGAAATAGTTAGTTTGGCTTTTGATTCTAATTAATATTAAAATATGTTGTATATATGCAGATTGGCAGACATCCTAGTCCTCATTAAAACAAAATTTGACAAATCTTTTTTTCACTGAGAGGCTGAAATAGAAGTACCAACCTGTTGCACAAGGTGGGAAAAAAGAGAGAAAATAACACGTAAAAATACTACCTGTCTTCAGATCTAGACTCAGAAAACATCCCATCTCCTACTACAGCTTTAGTTTAAGAGACTAAATAGAATTATGCATTCAAGAAATTTGCAACCCTTTTCAGCTCTCCTTTTCTCTTTTAAGTCACTTTGCACCCTTCAAATGTTTAAGATAGATTACCAAACTCTCATTGAAGGAAGTTTTGGTACTCTAAACAAACAAGAAAGCACTTGCCCCTTCCAAAACTCATGAAGACTTCATTGCTCTCTGCAAATGAAAGTCTCACAGAATAGAATTGAGCTGAAAGGAACCCTGGAGGTCTTCTAGTCCAGCCCCCTGCTCAGGCAGGAGAATCTATACCATCTCAGACAAGTGACTGTCCTGTCTCTTCTTAAAAAATATCCAGTGATAGCGCACCCACGATTTCTGAGGGTAAGCTGTTCCACTGTTTGATTGTCCTCACTGTCAGGAAGTTTCTCCTTAAATCAAGGTTGCTTCTCTCCTTGATCAGTTTCCATCCATTGTTTCTTGTCTTTCCACCTGGTGCTCTGGTGAACAACCTGACCCCTTCTGTCTTGTGGCAGCCCCTCAGATACTGGAACACTGCTATCATGTCTCCCTATTTCTTCTTTTCTTTAGACTGGCCAAACCCAAGTCCCGCAGCCATTCTTCATATGTTTAAGCTTCTAGGCCTTGGATCATCTTAGTTGCTTTTTCTAAACTCTCAACATCTTTTTTGTGATATGGTGACCAAAATTGGCTGAAGTATTCCAGGTGTGGCCTTACTAGGGCTCTGTAAAGCAGTGCTAATACATGTTTGAGGATTCTCTCAAATTAAAGGCAACTGGACTCTATGTTTCTTCTTGAAGGCATTTCACTTCTCATCCGAGAAGCTTCTTCCGTTCTGAACTGAAGATAGTACTTTAACTATTAAACAATCTGGATTCTTGACATGGTTCAAATAACGTAGAATCTGTCATATCTGGAGGTAGTAAGATGGCACTTCTTTACCACTATATTTCTTTTAAAAAATCTTTTAATAATGTGATATTCCATTCTTGATGCTCAACCAATCAACTCTTTAAGCTTTTTTTAAAATCTTCAATAAATTCTTTCAGTAATTTTAACTGTGGATTGAAGCAAAATAGTTTTGCTGCATAATTTTAGAGAGAGAGAGAGAAAAAATTGAATGAAAGTTTCTAATGCATTCTTATTCTTAATATGGCAACAGGCTTGTTATCACCATATTTACAGAATTAGGCTTTCAGAAAAGGTTAAAGCTTATTTAACCTCCTAATTGTCAGCAAATATGAAAAAAAGAAGACAGATAATGGTCCAAATCATTCTTTGCAAAGTCTAAAATGCAAGCTGCCATCTTAACATTTTTGCCAGCAGATTCATTTAATGGTAATAAATGATGCTGTTTTGTGCAATTTAGAACATATTTGTTTGTAAAACTAGGGCAACAATCTTCTTAACGTAGTATTTATCTTCCTTTATCTTGAAAACAATTCCCTCTGTTATTTATTATTACAGGTACATCTTACTTCTGACAAGCATATCCTTAAGCAAGGTTAGTACTTTTGATAAATCACAATTATTTTTGCCTAACAGGTCACAGGGAATTGCCACTTAAAATTCTGTGAATTAAATTATATACCCATCTGGAACACTAGCAATTATGTAGAAGCTTCAACTACAATTCATAGTACTGTCCTTCAGCTTGGCTAAAGATGGATTATATTATCTGAAAGAAAGCAGAGCAGGATCATCTGGTAAGAAATAAATCTAGGCATGTATCACAAATGAGACTTCATACATTTGAAAGAGCTCCTCGTGTGTGTTGGACTGAACCCAGATATATGAGAAAGTGGATAGGATCACCCTCTATAATCAACAATGACTAGCAAAATAAAATCCACAGGGACTCCTTTACCTTTACTTATATTACATGCAATTCTCTTTCCTTGGGTTGTTCTAGTGTTTTAAGTATTCTATGTGATTTTTTTAAAGAATAGAATAGAATAGAATAGAATAGAATAGAATAGAATAGAATAGAATAGAATAGAATAGAATGGAATGGAATGGAATGGAATGGGATGGGATGGGATGGGATGGGATGGGATGGGATGGGATGGGATAGGATAGGATAGGATAGGATAGGATAGGATAGGATAGAGCTGGAAGGGACCTTGGATGTCTTCTAGTCCAGCCTCAAGCAGGAAGACCTATACTATCTCAGACAGATAATTGTCCAGTCTCTTCAACTTCCAGTGATGGAGCGCCCATGATTTCTGGAGGCAAACTGTTTTACTGGTTGATTGTCCTCACTGTCAGGAAGTTTCTCCTTAATTCCAGGTTGCTTCTTTTTTTGATCAGCTTCCAACCATTGTTTCTCATCCTTCCCTCTGGTGCTCTGATGAACAACCTGACCCCCTCTTCTTTGTGACAGCCCCTCAGATACTGGAATACTGCTATCATGTCTCCCCTATTTCTTCTTTTCTTTAGACAGGCCAAACCCAAGTCCCACAGTCGTTCTTTGTATATTTTGGTCTCCAGGCCTTTGATCATCTTAGTTGCTCTTCTCTGAATTTTTTTCCAAACTCTCAACATCTTCTTTGTGATATGATGACCAAAATTGGCTGTAGTATTCGAGGTGTGGTCTTACTAGGGCTTTAAAAAGTGGTACTAACACTTTGTGTGATCTTGATTCTATGCCTCCGATTATACAAGCCAGGATTGTATTAGCTCTTTTGGCTGCTGCTGCACACTGCTGGCTCATAGTCAAGTGATCGTCCACCAGGACTCCAATGTCCTCTCACAGTTACTGTTTACAAAGCCAGGTCTCGCCCAATCTGTATTTTAAATTAAATATTTCATGGTATATCCAGAAGTTATTTTGTTTCTCTAACAAATGACCTACATCATTTGTTTACTGTTATTCTCTCTAACTTTATGGGATAGAAATATATTTGCAGCTTTATCATATATTATGTCCCCACTCTTCTGTCTAGCACCTTCAGCTACCAAATTTCAACAGGTCTCTTTCTGGAAGCCTTAAATTCTTTCTTCCAAGCTTTGAAACCTTGTCTGCTCTTCCCAGATGTTCAGTGATTTACTGAGCAACACTTTCAACCTCAGCTTTTCCTCTTTCCTCCTAACAGCTGCTAAAATAATTTCTAGTAGCATCATATCTTTTCTTTTTTAAAAAAAACCTTCTCAAGTCAACCTCTCACCTTCTAGAAAGGTAAAGTGCACACATGCATTTGTTGTGTCTTAGGGGCGATGTGACAAAGATGAGCTCTGATGCCTGATAGCGCTGAAGTATCTTGTGACATTTCGGGAAGAAGAAAGGGAGGGCAGAAAATACAGACTTTGGAATGACCTTGCTTGTCTATGAGTCAACTTTGTTCTTCCTTTCTGTGCAACATCTTTTCAATGTTCTTTTTTTTCACATAGCTTTTTCTTTCCGCCCCCCAAAAAATCTACATATTAACAGAAAGAGTAATTTGTTCCTTTTATTGCCACCATATTCACCAGGGTGAATTTCTGTTGAATCAGACATTGTCTACCTATGTGGAAAAAGGTCATCCATTTTAGAAATTTTGCCTAAATTATTCAAGAGAATACAGAACAAAATAAATAATATTACTCAAAGTGCACTGGAATATTAAATCTATCTATCTATCTATCTATCTATCTATCTATCTATCTATCTATCTATCTATCTATCTATCTATCTATCTATCTATCTATCTATATCAGAAATGAATTCCCAACAAATAATACAAATAATAAATGTTCTGGTTGCATCAGATAATATAAATAATAAATATACTGGTTGTTTACTGCTTTTGACATAAATTGTTCTCCCTTATTCTTTGTTATATATATATATATATATAACTGTGTTCTGTGTTCTGTGTTCTGATTGGCTGTGTTCTGATTGGCATCCAAACCACACAGGATGCCACCTCCACACATCCACGCAAAAAGCAAACCCAAACCCACACCGATGATGAGGCAAGACCACAGACCAGGAGCCAGACCAGAGCTGCATCATTGGCCACTTTGAACCCCTCCAGCACTACAAAGCCCCCACCCAACCAGAACACTCCCCCAGCCAATCAGAACACAGCCAACCCCCCAGCCAATCAGAGCACAGCCAAGCCCCTAACCAATCAGAACATAGCCAAGCTCCCAGCCAATCAGTTCAACCCCCCACTGGTAGTTAAAAGGAAAAAACAGCTTAGACCACACATTGCTCCTAGAAGCAGAAGCCAAAAGCACCAGCCTGAAGATGATGAATGAGACTTCATCAAAACGTCGCCCAGACACTTCAAATTCTACGTGGGAGAAAACCCGAAGAACCAAAGACCTACATACAAACACCCGCGAAAACCTCAGAAAACAAATATATTGGTTGTTCCAATATATTGTTCCATTGGTTAATTGTTCTCACTGTCAGGAAGTTTCTCCTTAGTTTTAGGTTACTTCTCTCCTTGATTAGTTTCCATCTGTTGCTTCTTGTCCTGCCTTTAGGTGCTTTGGAGAATAGCTTGACTCCCTTTTCTTTGGGGCAGCCCCTGAGATATTGGAACACTGCTGTCATGTCCCCCCTTGTCCTTCTCTTCATTAAACCAGACATACTAAATTCCAGCAACTGTTCCTTATATGTTGTAGCCTACAACTGTCTGATAATCTTTGTTGCTCTTCTCTGCACTCTTTCTAGAGTCTCAACATCTTTTTTACATCATGGTGACCAAAACTGGATGCAGTATTCCAAGTGTGGCCTTACCAAGGCATTGTAAAGTAGTATGTATGTATCTATTTCTTCTCTCTCTCTCTCTCTCTCTCTCTCTCTCTCTCTCTCTCTCTCTCTCTCTCTCTCTCTCTCTCTCTCTCTCTCTCTCTCTCTCTCTCTCTCTCTCTCTCTCTTCTATATATATATATATATGTATATGTGTGTGTGTGTGTGTGTGTGTGTGTGTGTGTGTGTGTGAGAGAGAGAGAGAGAGAGAGAGAGAGAGAGAGAGAGAGAGAGAGAGAGAGAGAGAGAGAGAGAGATATTTTAGCTGTTTCTTCCTTTTAACTGCCAGTGGGGGGTTTGAACTGATTGGCTGGGAGCTCAGCTGTGTTCTGATTGGGTGGAGGTGTGTTCTGATTGGTTAGGGGCTTGCCTGTGCTCTGATTGGATGGGGGGTTGGCTGTGCTCTGATTGGCTGGGGGAGTGTTCTGTTTGGGTGGGGGCTTTGTTGTGCTCAGGTTAGTCAGTGTTACAAGGGGATTAGAGATGGTGGACTGTGTAGCTGTTTGGCTTTGCATTTGTGGTCGTGCCTCATCTTCATGGTGGGTGTCAGTTTGCTTCGTGTATGGATTGGAGGGGTTTAAGGTGGCTAATGATGCAGCTGTGGTCTGGCTTCTGGTTTGTGGTTGTGCCTCATCATCAGTGTGGGTTTGGGTTTGCTTTTTGCCTGGATGTGTGGTGGTGACATCCTGTGTGGTGTTTGTGAGTGTAGGTCTGGTGTCATTCCCCGTGCTATCGACTCGTCTGTCAATAAGGGCGGGTTTCCAAATGGCTGGTAGGCGGGAGGTATCATCTTGTTTGTTCATGCTGTGTGGGCGTTTTTCTATCTCGATGGCTTCTCTGATTATTCTGTTATTAAAGTGTTCAGTTTTGGCGATAGTTCTGGTCTTTTTGAAATCAATTTCATGTCCTGTGGCTTTGAGGTGTTGTACCAGGTAAGAAGTTGGTTCCTCTTTTTGACTGAGTTTTTGTGTTCTTCAATGCGTGCACTTATTCTTCTGTTGGTTTGTCCAATGTATGTGGTGGAGCAGGCAGTACATGGGATTTCATATACTCCTTGATTTTCTAATTCAATTTTGTGTTTAGGGTTTCTTAGGATGGTCGATATTTTTCTGTTTGTGCAGAATGCTGTTTTGATATTATGTTTGTGAAGGATCTTGTTGATCCTGTCAGAACACTCCCCCAGCCAATCAGAGCACAGCCAACCCCCATCCAATCAGAGCACAGCCAAGCCCCTAACCAATTAGAACACACCTCCACCCAATCAGAACACAGCTGAGTTCCCAGCCAATCAGTTCAAACCCCCACTGGCAGTTAAAAGGAAGAAAAAGCTAAAATCTCACATTGCTCCTAGAAGCAGAAGCCGAAAGCACCAGCCTGAAGATGACGAATGAGACTTCATCGAAACGTCGCCAAGACACTTCAAATTCTACGTGGGAGAAAACCCGAAGAACCAAAGACCTACATAGAAACACCCACGAAAACCTCAGAAAACAAATATATATAAATCTCTTCCCTCCCTGATACTGCTGACAAAGTGAGAAAGAGCCTGTGGCCTAGAGGTTAATACAACTGCCTAAAATGCATATAGCCCAGGTTCGAATCTCAGAAGGGTAAGTTCTGGCTGATGAGAGTTAAGAAACTCGAAATAGCTATCCCAGTTCTCCCTTTATTCTTTGTTAGCAATTTAAAATTAAAAACATATATATATATATATATGTAGGTCTTTGGTTCTTTGATATATACATACATACATATACTTTTCTGAAATTCATATTGTTAAATCCTTCATATTTATAACAGCAGCATCTGCTCTAAAGTCAAAAAACATAAGCTATTTATTGAAGGAGACATAAGCTGAAATGAGTTTTCAAAATAAGAAGTAAAACAGAGGAAGACACAGAAAGTTGGATCTTTCTATCCAACATAATACAATGAAGATTTAAATTTTAATCCAATCATTTTTATTACTTTTCTTTATGTCTCTCAGAATTTCCCAGAAGTTTCCTGAGAAAAGAATCTTAAAGCTGGTCTCAGTTGTATACAGTTGTCTAAATCTTTTTATCATAGCATCCTTTAATGATTCCCACCCCCACCCCCCACTCCGTTAATGCATTTTCCCTATAAAACAAAAATGGGACAATAAATTTCTAATCAGATATACAGTACGAACTTACATTTGATCAAACCTCAAGTGTTAATTGACATTGCAGAATTCCTTGCCAAATCTCTCTTGTGAAGTAAATCTTTTGGGTTTTCTTTTTGCAAAAAGTTTTATTGATTTTCTAATTTCACATTTAAATATTTGAAAAGCAACGTGGCGGCTGAGTTGGTCAATAATTCAATAACATACAAATATCTTTAGTACAGATCTCAAAAAAAATTCATTTACATTTCCTCTCTTTTCCCTTTGATATTTACTATCTCATATTTGAATTAATACAATTCTTATTATATCGATTGAATAAAAATAACTTTCTTCCATTTATCAATATTTTTTTGTTTATACATATCCTCGTCGTTTTCACATTCAGTCTTTTTAGACAATCAATGTCCTGATTAACTTTTCCCAATTTTTAATTTCCCATTAATATTTACATTTAACGTTTAGTATGTATAATGTCCAAGTTTTAAATAATCCCAATTCCCTTTATCACAATTCATCACAAGATCTAATGTTCAGGATACACATCTTATCATTTGATCTTGTGAAGTAAATCTTATTTGTTGCACATCTTCATCTTATACTCAAGGGGACGATTGTAGAAAACTATGTTTGTTGACATTCAAAGGAAGTCTTTGGTGAAATTCACACTGACCATTGCAAACCTGAAATATGTTCATTATTTTCTGTTAACTAAATTTATACCCAGTCCCTGCATGGTTTAATGACTAACATAGCTCTTCTTTAATGTTTTTAGTACAGTGCCAAATAATTTAGCAATGAATAAGGCTCTAGTTATTTACCAGGGTACCCTTTTGCTTATTCAAAATGAAATTTATGGTGGCAGTAGTAGCCAAGTTCATTAATGGAATGAACAAATATACATGAGATACGTTTAAAACAACAAGCAAATTTGGGTTCAAATGGATGACCTAATTAAAACTATAGAAGGAAAATTCTTCCCAAGCAATAACCTATAGATTCCAGGAATAATTATGAAGAAATATGGCTCTGTTGTCTTAGACCATTTGGCCCAGGTTCCTATGTGTTTCTCATTCTCTGGTTCTTACTGTATTCCTGCTGCTCCTTCTTTTAAAAAACGGGTCTGCAGTCACTTTTTTTTTTAGAAAAAAGAAAATCCAGGCTATTCTAACTTCAAGGAAAATCAACAGGGTTGTTGTTTGAAAGGACAGTAATGGACACTGAAGCTCAAATACTTTGGGCACCTGATGAGAAAAAGGACTCATTGGAAAATACTGTGATGTTGGCAAAGATGAAGGCAAAAGGAGAATAGGATGGCAGAGGATGAGATGGTTAAATAGTGTGTCATCAACACAATGAACATAAATTTGGACAAACTTCAGGAGACAGTGGAAGAGGGGGGGCTGGTGGACGATGGGTCTATGGGGTCATAAAGAATCAGATGCAACTTAGCAACTGAACAACAAAATTCTAGCTTACAGTTCAGAAACCTAATTCTCTATTTCGTTTTCTTCTTTTTTCTTCTCCTCCATTTTTTCTTCTCTTTTTGAATAAAATCTATCTATCTATCTATCTATCTATCTATCTATCTATCTATCTATCTATCTATCTATCTATCTATCTATCTATCTATCTATCTACCTACCTACCTACCTACCTACCTACCTACCTACCTACCTACCTATCTATCTATCTATCTATCTATCTATCTATCTATCTATCTATCTATCTATCTATCTCTACCTACCTACCTACCTACCTACCTATCTATCTACCTACCTACCATCCATCATCCATTATCTATCTATCTATCTATCTATCTATCTATCTATCTATCTATCTATCTATCTATCTATCTACCTACCTACCTACCTACCTATCTATCATGTATCCATCCATCCATCCATCCATCCATCCATCCATCCATCTCTATCTATCTATCTATCTATCTATCTATCTATCTATCTATCTATCTATCTATCTATCTATCATTCATTCATTCTTATATATTTTACCTATTTCTAAAACATTCATCTCTCTCAGAGAGATTTTAAGAACAACATATTATGAACATCTTTCAAAATGACAATAAGACAAAGATCTGTTGATTTTTTAAAAAAACAACAAACTTGTTGCTGCAACTCTGGAGCATAAAACGATAAGGAGGAAAAATCCTAAGAGACAAAGAGAGTGTAAATCAACATAAACACACACTTTTAGTCTGTATATTTCAATTTTCCCCCCTCGAAAACAGTCTTGTGCACAGAAAAACATATATAAACAGAAAAAATGAGATTATCCAAGTGATCATACTTTGATACATTATTTGGTCTTCAGCAATAATGCAATAATGAGAGTTATGTAGAAAAAAGAGAGAACAGAAATCACATAATAAATGTACTTTTGAAAAGCATGTTAATAGTGAAGATTGAATGAACTAATTAAATTAACAGGTGCAAAAAAGCAAAAGGCGACAACTTTAAAATAAGCTGATTTTATAGAAGTTGTAAAATGAAACCAACAATTTCAGGAAAAAAGATGTGAATTTTGGGAAGCAATTTAAAGAACAGATCAATTCAGCCAGAATTAGTGGAATATTTTAGCAGAGTATATTCTCAGATTACATAAGAGAAGAGGGAGGAAATAGTAGTGTGCTCTCTAAAAGCAAAGCAGAATCAGTCTTGGAGAAATCATGGAATACAAAGGCTGAAAACTAAATTGGAAAAAAATGATAGATAGATAGATAGATGAGAGAGAGAGATAGACAGAGGGATGGATAGACCATGCAAATAATTTCTGCACTGTTTTTATGAAAAATGACATGATGTCACTAAAACTCAGGTGAAAGCAGACATTACTGTGTTTATGCTCACAAAACCATCTTGACCACAATTTCCCTGAGTTATCACTGGATGTCATAAAATGGTAGGAGACTGTGAGTAGAGATACTGCATTTTTAAGAATAGATATGTTGAAGGACACGAAAAAACAGTGGTAGCTTGGGAAGGGGGACATGTCAAAGAGATAAAAACAGTGTTGTGCAGTTCCAGAATACCCTGCCCCCTTTGTAAATGTTTTGTGAGATGGAGCCTGAAGCTCAACTGTAACACACTGGTTTCATAATTTTGATACACACTCTCTGTTGCACAAACCAGGGCATTTACACAAATGGCAAATGTGAGTCCCAATAAAAGGGAGAACCTTTCAGCTGAAATGGGTGCAGTTAATATAGACATTCTACATTCAAGTTAAACCTACTCTACAATGTAAATAGACATAATGAATTTTCAAGAAGGACAAAAAATATTAGCCAAATTTATTGGATGGCATACTCTGCACATTTCCCATCTCAGCTTTCATTCTTCACCAGATATATTTGTCCCAGTGACCATTACAGCTTAGTATTTTCAAAATATCCTTTATCTATCAGCTAATCCTTCTTCATTATTTTTGGAAGTCTCTGTTGAACTAAACTGTGCTTTCCTGGGTTGATTAGATAATATTATTTCTGAGTAGATATGGTTTACCCTTTAACTTTGACTCCTCCAAACACTGAAGATATTCATCTTTTACACAAAACAATGTCATCCTAGATATATGGCCTATATGATTTAATGACACCTAAAGTTTTTTTTTTACGGTCAGTTCACACAGCTTTACTTTTAAATGTTGCACAATCAAGTTACAAAAAAAGTGATGTATGTCCACAAGTCAACAAATCAGATTTTAAACTTTCAAACAGATAGAAGAAGAAAGAACTTCCCTCAAACAATATAATTTGTTTCAATCCCCACTTCTAGCTGAAGTATGGAGTCATCAGTTGGTTTGAATGAGTGTTATGGGAGGGCTTAATTAGGCTAAACATAATATAGGAAGGCCAGCCTTCAAAAGAAGGATAAAAGAATATCAAATGAAGAGAAAGCAGCATTCAGGATTTTGAGGAGCTTATAAAGCTATATTAATCTCTTTCCGTTAGTTGTTCAGGTTTAGCTTCTCAGTCATGTAAATGCAGGCATTAACAATAAAAGAGAGCTACTTTGTTCTCGTGAGATGATTGGTGCCAAGAAAATTGCTCAGCATTGTTTAAATGGGCAATCAAAAGTCCACCGGGAACTGCATCGGTCTTAAACAGTTAATGCATGGCAAATCTTCGAAACACAGACAGAGGCAAATGAGCATGGTTAATCTGGGGAAGAAACACAAATGAAGAAGAGATCACTGGGAAGGATGGCCTGGTAATATGGTTTATTTATTTCTTCTTTCATTGAAGTTTCTTAATTAACTATCATTGGGCTGAGGTTTCATGGTATTGTCACTTGGGACTTGGGGAATTCCACCCCACCACTGGACTTGGGGAATTCCACTCCCCCAAGGAACCCTGGCTTGGATTTAGCAGATCGAGCCAGTCAGCAGCTGGGTGGGTCCCTTGAGTCTTTGGGACAACAAAGTCCTGGTCTGCCTAGCTGGCAGGTGATCTGGCAGGCCAGGCACACACACCGACCATGAGAAGATCAGGGTGGGCCAGAGGTCCTCCCAAATACTTACAAGACTATGTACGGTCCTTATCAGTTCATGGGCAGGCCTAGTAGTCTGGGTTAAGTAATGCAACTCAAGGGGAGTGGAGCATGGCGATAGCAAGACTGTAGTGTTGTGTATATATAGATGCAACGTAAATAATGTAATAGAGTGTTGGGGTATTTAAAATAATAAGTGTGCCTTATTATTTTAGCCAAGGGGGTAGGGGTATTATGTCCTGGGCTGGCAGGCACAGGCTGCAGCGATTGGCCCGAGCAGACCATGTGGATGCCCGGGACAAGAAAGGCTGCTTCCAGCCTTTGCAATGATTGGCCAGGAAGGTATTGTGCAGGGGGGGCTATAAAAGGGGGCCACACCATTTAAAAACCTGTTCTGTTGGTGTTTGCAATAAAGGAGAACTGTTGGAACTCGTTGCTTCATCTCAATGCCTCTTTTCCTGAAACAGAACAACAACTACTCTTTGGATTCTATCCTAACTACACGGCCTACCACTGAATTTGCAAACAAACCAGTGCATACATCATTTAATTCTTTCCTTTCTAAAAAGCCACTGCATTCATTACGCTTCATCTTACTAAACTTGATGTCACATCTTCATTAGGAGTTAGAATGCTGGCACGGTTTTGCTGAGGAAAGCAAAAAAAAAAAAGGAAGGAAGAAAGAAAGAAAGAAAGAAAGAAAGAAAGAAAGAAAGAAAGAAAGAAAGAAAGAAAGAAAGAAAGAAAGAAAGAAAGAAAGAAAGAAAGAAAGAAAGAAAGAAAGAAAGGCATTGAGCAAGAAGCTTAGGCTGAAAGAACTGTGGTGGTAAAAAGTTTCCAAGTTATGCCTTCTCCAAATTATGTCTTCTTCTCCTTCAGGTAATGTTTTCTGACTTCTCCAATATGATTATGGTAAAGGCTGCTCACTTTTTGTGATGGAATGTGCCCCTGGTAAATTTGGATAGGAATCTTGGCAGCACAGACTTTGTCCAGGAAGTAAATTTCCTCACAGAGAAGCCCAAATTAAGAGATTTCATGATCCTGAACTGGATAAGGGAGGCAAGGAGGAAGCAGTTTAGGTTTAGGCCAGTGGTGGCGAAGATCTTGTGATCTTTCTTCCCACAGCTGTTAAGGGACTCACTGCAGATGTTAAATTAGTAACATGATTGTTAGGGAACTCTGGTTTCCTGGTTGATTTTGCTTTTCAGAAGATTGCAAAAGGTGATCCATGGTCCTGGGACACTGCAATTACCAAAAAAAATTAAGTCAGTTGCCAAACATCCAAATGTTGACCATGGGGATGCTGCAACGGACATAAGTATCAAAAAGAGTCATTAATGTCAAGCGCCATAGAAATCAGGAGAGTCAGGCAGTTTAAGGACCCACCTCAGCTAATCACCCAAGAAAGCAGAACTTTTGAAACAGGCATTGTCTCGAAAGGAAACTTTTATTAGGGGTTAGTGACAGTAGGGAAGTCAAGGCGAGATCTGAGGAAAATCGTTCTTAAATGGTGCAGTTCAGTGGTGGCGAACCTATGGCATGGGTGGCAGAGGCGGCACTCGGAGACCTCTCTGTGGACACACGTGTCATTGCCCCAGCCTCACCTCCCCCCATGACTCCCTCCTCACCAGCAGCCCCCCTGGAGGAGAGTCGCCCCCGAGCGTGGTCCACACGGAGTAGCGCAGCCAAGGACGTGGCAGCCAGGCAGTGTAGACAAGACTCTGCCCTCATGCCCCATCTTGCACAGTTGATGCTGCGGGGATCGGGCAGAGGGCGTGGCTGTCATGGCGCTGCTGGGCTGCCTGGGCGATCTGCGGCAGGTCCTGGAAGTGGTGAGTGGCCCTGCGGGCAGGCGGGGTGGGGGACAAGGTGGGGGCGGGTCAGGGAGCAGACCAGAGGCGGGGCCAGTTTTGGGGCACTAGTTTAGACTCTAGAACAGTGATGGCGAACCTTTTAGAGACTGAGTGCCCAAACTGCAACCCAAAACCCACTTATGTATCATTGGGTGCTGGGTTGGCATGCCCCATTGTGTGGGTGTGGCCAATTGGGTAGGCATGGCCCAATGGGTGGGCATGGCTGCAGTGGTAACTGGGTGGGACTAAAAAGTTCAACCAATCAATTCCAACTTTGCGAGATCTTTTTTTTCCTGTGAGAAGTTGAAATTGATTGATTGAACCTGTTTTTTTTTTTTTTTTGCACATGGCGGTGGAGGCCTAAAGCAAAAGGGTTTTATAAAATCCAGCTGCAGGCCTAGGACTGGGGTGACGCTGCATGTGCCCACAGAGAGGGCTCTGCACACCACCTATGACACGTGTGCCATAGGTTCACCACCACGGCTCTAGAATCTCTCAGGATAAGTCTAGTAGGTTAGGAGGTTATAGTACCTCTTTAGTTTGACAAGATTCTGTACATTAAGTGCAAGAAAATAAAGAATTGGACTCAGTTGGATTTCATTGTGTCACCTTTGGGCTTGAGCAGGGCCTTCCCATCAATATGTAGGATCTTTGGAGCAAAGTCCTTCGGGAGAGGGGCGGTATAGAAATTTAAATATAATAATAATAAATAATAAAACAAAGAGATCAAAGCTTAAGTGAGTTAATATTTCCTAACCAGAATAATACTCTAAGATTAGATCATGTAATCCAAGGCACTATCAAGTGTTTTTATACCCCAAATCCTACTAATCTCTCCCAACCCAATCAGTTTTCTCCTATGCTTTCTAAACCACATGTTTGCTGTGCTAGTTGGCAAAAAAAAATACATGATATAATGTCATCTCCTTTTTTTTTTTTTTTTAAATATTTTTTATTGACTTTTTTTCCCCCCCAGTTTTAACAGAAAAGAAAGCTAATCATATCAAATCTTAATATACAAATAAACAATCAACAACAAAACATAAATACAATTTCCAATACTTCTGATAATAATAACTCAAGTCATCTCCTTTTACAATGGGAAAATCGGGGATGGATGATTAGAATGCTATAACGCTATAACTGGTAATAATATTTTATCACTGTACTGAGAAAAGTCATGGGTAGTTTTTGATGTTGTTCAGGACACCCATCTCCCTGGCCATACAATCAAGATCATGCGAAGTATTAGTACCGCTTTATAAAACCCTAGTAAGACCACACCTGGAATACTGCAGCCAATTTTGGTCACCATATCACAAAAAAGATGTTGAGATTTTGGAAAAAATCAGAAAAAAAGCAACTAAGATGATCAAAGGCCTGGAGACCAAAATATACGAAGAACGGCTATGGGACTTGGGTTTGGCTAGACTAAAGGAAAGAAGAAATAGGGGAGACATGAGAGCAGTATTCCAGTAACTGAGGGCTGCCAAGGAAGAGGTGGACATGTTGTTCACCAAAGCACCAGAGGGCAGGATAAGAAACAATGATTGGAACTAATCAAAGAGAGAAGCAACCTGGAATTAAGGAGAAACTTCCTAACAGTGAAGACAATTAACCAGTGGAACACCTTGCCTTCAGAAATCATGCATGCTCCATCACTGGATATTTTTAAAAAGAGGCTAGACAATCACTTGTCTGCAATGGGATAGGTTCTCCTGATTGAGCAGGGGGCTGGACTAGAAGACCTCCAAGGTCCCTTCCAGCTCTATTCTATTCTATTCTATTCTATTCTATTCTATTCTATTCTATTCTATTCTATTCTATTCTATTCTATTCTTTATTCTATTCTATTCCGTTCCTTATTTCTATTCTATTCTATTCTATTCTATTCTATTCTATTCTATTCTATTCTATTCTATTCTATTCTATTCTATTCTATTCTATTCTATTCTATTCTATTCTATTCTACACTACTCTACTTTCTATTCTATTCTATTCTATTCTATTCTATTCTATTCTATTCTATTCTATTCTATTCTATTCTATTCTATTCTACTCTACACTACACTACTCTACTCTACTCTACTCTACTCTACTTTCTATTCTATTCTATTCTATTCTATTCTATTCTATTCTATTCTATTCTATTCTATTCTATTCTATTCTATTCTATTCTATTCTACTCTACACTACACTACTCTACTCTACTCTACTCTACTCTACTCTACTCTACTTTCTATTCTATTCTATTCTATTCTATTCTATTCTATTCTATTCTATTCTATTCTATTCTAGTCTAGTCTAGTCTATTCTATTCTATTCTATTCTACTCTACACTACTCTACTTTCTATTCTATTCTATTCTATTCTATTCTATTCTATTCTATTCTATTCTATTCTATTCTATTCTATTCTATTCTATTCTATTCTATTCTACTCTACACTACACTACTCTACTCTACTCTACTCTACTCTACTTTCTATTCTATTCTATTCTATTCTATTCTATTCTATTCTATTCTATTCTATTCTATTCTATTCTATTCTAGTCTAGTCTAGTCTAGTCTAGTCTAGTCTAGTCTAGTCTAGTCTAGTCTAGTCTAGTCTAGTCTTTTTACGAACTGGAGCCAATTGCAGTCTGAAAGCTCAGAAGATTAAACCTCTGGTCCCACTGACCAACCCAGATTGGATCCTGCAAAGTTATCTAGGACATGTGCAGTGGTGGGATTTAGCCAGTTTGCACCAGTTTGGTAGAACTGGTGGGTACTTTTTTTGTTTCCCAGGCTTAAAATGGACTTCCAGAAGTGGCATCTATACAGAGAACTGGTTGTTTGAATCCCACCGCTGGACATGCATATTCACCTTCATTCATGAGATACCTTTCCATTCAAAGATCAGTTGAGGTACCAGAACATAGAACAAGGCTAAGGAGAAAATATACAGAAAAATGATAGCAAAACAACCTGACACTTTTAGAAGTCTTGGCTGTGATTTCGTTACACCTCACCCAATAGGTAATGATGCACTACCAATAAGAGTCGCTTTTTCTTAAAAATGTACAAAAAAAAAAATTACAGAAGTTGCTCAGTCAATAACTTTAGATATTGAAATATTTAAATCACGTTTGTAGATAAATTTCTATACAGTTTAAAAGACTAAATATCATCCCAAGGATTCTTTTTCAATTGATGATTCCTTAGGCATCTCTTATTTTCTTTAATCAGGTCTATTAGTTGCACAATGTTGCTTTGTAGGCTAATTTCGGTCAAAAACTAAATTTTTTTCTTACTGCTTTCAAATAAACTGGAGATGACTTATCAATAGGATTCATTCATGTTATTTTAGCAAATGGCAAGCTTAAAAATCATTTTTAGGATTCTTGTTGGCTTTTTTAAAAAAAAATCAGTAAAAGGAATAGAAAAACAAATTTAGGAAGCAATAGACCGTTCAGGCATAAATTCAACAAATAGCCATGCTTGACCAAATCCATGGTATGCATGCCGTAATTAAACAATGACTAACATGTAATTTCCCAGAGAGGTACAATAAAGTAATTTAAAATGCGGTATAGCTGCAAAAGCACAATCTGACAATTAGCCTGAAAACAATAATAAAGAGTTCTTTCAGATGTCAATAAGCTCGGGCCAAAAATGCAAAGCAAAGCAAACTAACTACTTGCAACTTTTATTCTGAAAATGTTTCCAAATATTCCTCCTCCTCCTCCTCCTCCTCCTCCTCCTCCTCCCTTTCAAAAGTTGTGGATGTTCCATCACTGGAGACTTTCAAGAAGATGGACAGCCATCTGTCTGAAATAGTACAAAGTCTCCTGCTTGAACAAGGGGTTGGACTAGAGCAGGGCTTTCCAACCTTTTCACCCATTGTACCACTTTTAGGATATGGCAACATCCGTGGACCACCAGTCGCCTAGCAAGGGGTCAAAAACTTGATGACAAAAAAAAAAGGAAAAAAGTGATAAAGTACAGGTTTGCTTAGTGACTGTTCGAAGTTACAATGGCACTGAAAAAAGTGCCCCCCAAGTCACAGCCGAGCAAGACAGTGCCAGATGGTGCTCTTCCTCCTGTCCGAGGTTTTCATTGTTGTGAGCATTTCTGTTGAGGATTGGCAGCGGCGGTGGGGTGGGGGGTGTTTGGTTTTTATTCCCCCCGTCTGTTGGGTGGTTGCAGCAGGTTTTGGTCACTTCACATGACCCTGGGACACTGTGACCATCATAAATATGAATCAGTTGCCAAACATCTGTATGTAAATCACAAAACCCTGGAGAGGCTGCAACATTCCAGCTGAGCTGTGCTTCTTCTGGGCTCAGCAGAAGCGCCAGGATCAGTGCTGCTTTCCAGCTGATCGGTGCTTCTTCAGGGCTCAGCAGAAGCACCAGGATCAGCGCCAGGCTCCAGCTGGAGCCTGGTGCTGATCCTGGCGCTTCCACTGAGCCCTGACAGCCCTGCAGTTCCAGCCATCTCTCGCTCAGGCTTGTGCGGTGCTGCCAGCTGTTCAGCTCATTCCCCTCCCCTGCTACCACTTTTCTAGGATGGTCGCCTATCACCTGCCAGGTGCCAATGTACCACAGGTGGTACTCGTACCACTGGTTGAAAAGCCCTGGACTAGAAGACCACCAAGGTCCCTTCCCCCTCCTCCTCCTCCTCCTCCTCCTCCTCCTCCTTCTCCTCCTCCTGAATTTTATGTTACAAAAGGAATGTTTCCAATGTTGAACTAATACAAAAGAAAACCTAGGAAGCGATGAAAAGACGTTAGAGACACCATAAAAAGTGAAGGAGAAATGTTTCAGAAAAGATATATATATATATATGTAGGTTTCTGGTAATTCGGGTTTTCTCCCGCGTAAAATTTGAAGTGTCTTGGCGATGTTTCGACAAAGTCCCATTCGTCATCTTCAGGCTGGTGCTTTTGGCTTCGTGCTCCTAGAAGCACGAAGCTGAAAGCACCAGCCTGAAGATGACGAATGGGACTTTGTCGAAACGTCGCCAATATATATATATATTTCTGAGGTTTTTGCGGGTGTTTGTAGGTCTTTGGTTATTCGAGTTTTCTCCCGCGTAAAATTGGAAATGTCTTGCCGACGTTTCAACGAAGTCCCAAGACATTTCCAATTTTATGCGGGAGAAAACCCGAATAACCAAAGACCTACAAACACCCGCAAAAACCTCAGAAAACACACACACACACACACATATAAGAAAATATAAAAATATAACAGAAAAGGAGCCTGCAATCAGCCCCGTGCTGAGACTTAAACCTCTCTGGAGTTCAAGCCTAACTGACCAGTTAAATCATATTAAATGATTGATTTGGATTTATCATCACATCCTGCTTTGGTGGGGACTGGAGAAATCAACCAAAGCAAATTAGGACTGATTGACAAGCCACATATTGGCTTATGGCAAAGTGCACAATCTTTACAAGAACTGGGTTCAAAACCATAGAACTTTTTATTAAATAATGTATTGATATTATTATTATTATTATTATTATTATTATTATTATTATTATTATTATTATTATTATTATTATTATTTCAAAAAGGGGTGCTTTGTTGGCCTTAACTGAGTAATTGCAAGTGTGGCAACACTTTCAGATACATTAGGACAGTGTGAGTTAATTCCTATTCAATTACAACAAAAGTTCAGTACTGCCATTTATCACCTGCTACCTTTTTAAAGAAATTAATTGTAAAATAATAATTGTTTCATTTTTTAGTCCATTAGGAATGATTAATGAATTCATTCTTCCTGTCTCTTTCAACGCTATGCCCTGTATTGGAGAAACAATTCACAAACTGACAGCTTCAGTCAAATCCATACCATTTTCATGCCTTTATTCTAAGTTCCCTAAATGTCACTTAACTGAGGCGGTTATATTGGCAACTTTTATAGCCAAAATTATTTGCCCATTAATGCTGAATGAGGAAGAGAATTACTTGCCTTCATTAAAACCAACTTATTCTTCTTCTTTTTTTCCAGATTTCTCAGTCACTGTTCAGTAGAGGTTTTGAAGTCAGAAAGAGTCCAATTCAAACATTTTCCAAAGTGTGTGTTGGATTAAGTTATATTACATCTTCATATATGGGGTAACTAAGTCTTATCAGCTAAATCAAAATACTAGAAATATTATTTTTTTTAAAAAAAAAAGGAAAGGAAAATGACTTTCAACCCGACGCTGAAGGAGGAATGGATTGACACAAATGAATTGCCTGACACACTTTGACAAATGCCTTAATCAGAGATGGTTATAATTGCTAAAAGAATGATGTGTGTATGTATACTAGGCAATTCCAAAGCAGACTGGAGGAAATTTAGAAAAGGCTTTTCATTTGCGGAATCCTTTGTGCTCCCTGACCTTGCTTGCTCAAACAAGCTCAGAGAGTTCACAATGCAGTTCTTAGCTACATAGATTGTCTTCTATTAGAAGTTTTTATTTGCCTAAAGTGAGACAAGTACGTCCATATCTATTCTATTCCAGACCTGGAACTCAGGAAAGCTTTAGCTCTATTGATTGGTTTAGAGTTATGGTGATTGGCATGGCATCTGGGATACCAATGTTATCTCACTAGAAGCTTTAATGAATCAATGAAGCTAATCTGATTATTTTAAAAGATTTATATATATCCATCTATCTACTGTGTATCTGTATCTGTATTTCTTTCTCTATCTCTTTCCATCTTCCATCTGGATCAGGTCACTATTCTGGGTTATTTATCCTGGTCAATTTTGAGTCATTTTTAAAAGTATAATTTGAGGTGTTTAAGGAAACTAGTTGGTCTATTTAGGATTAATGCCATTGTGAAAAAAAGCAAAACCAATAGAAGAAAACCACAATTCCAGGTTGTTGTTGTTAAAAAAAATTGGAATTAGGTTCTTCAGAAAAAGTATCTGAGCAAAGGTTTACTACTTTAATATTAATTTCAGAATGGTATAGAGACATATACCTTTTCAATAGGTATATTTGCAATAAATTCAGATATGCTTTATAGTGGTGCAAAACAATTTTTTTTCCTATTCTTTTGGCCAAGTGGATTATAGTCATCACGAAATCCTTAAGAAGAAGAATACTCTGAAATTAGTCTTCCATTGCCAAGCCATTTCTGCAAATGAAAAACTCCAGCAATCCAACTTTCACAACATTTATCCAAGAACTAAGAATCACATAGAAGGTTATAGAGTTGATGAGATGAATTATCCCAAATAATTTGGGTATATCTTTCTCCAACCTCTGAATCTCCTGATATGCCAAGAATAAGCAAAACTGGATATCAGCTTATATAAAGGTTATTCCTCAACTTTCATGGACACCGGCTGAATAATTTGCAAAAAATATATATACTTTTTCTTAGTTGATTGGTGCTTTGAGCTAAAAGAAATCCTTCATTGTGGAAATGAAACATTTTAATAAAACCTTGGGGAATTTTGCCATAGTTTGTAGGAGTCTGAATATAATTTTTTAGCTTCTTCCGACTTCATCAATGGTGGGGAAAAACAGGGAAATGGGCACCAGAGGTTTTGGATCATAGCTGCTACTTTCAGCCGTCCCTTCACCTTTATTAAGATGTAGGAAGATGGATTTTCCGGTATGCTTGATTCCATTTAATTCTATTTATATTATCGGCGCCTTTGATTCGTAGCATATAGCCTGGAGCATTGGATAATATGAGGATACTTTATATAACAGATAACTGCTTTCAGAGTTCCTTTCTACTGTGTTTCTACTATTTATAAGATTCTGAAAGGCCAATCTATATGTATCTAATCTGAGTCTAACAATTTCTCTTTAGAGTTTTATGAGGCTCACCTTTTACTAAGTTCCTTTTCTTTCATGTTCCCCAGTTTTACTACTTAACAAGCTCAAATCATCCTCTTGTAACTTTTAATACTCATTGCTTGGGAACAGCATCACTCTAAAGCAGAATTTAGCCAGCTGGGGAATTCTGGATGTTGAGGACCACCCATCTTAAAGTTGCTAAGGTGGAGAACCACTGCATTAAAGCAACCACTTTTCGATGTTTTTTTTTTCCTTCCAAGATCTAGTTTCTGTGTCAGCATCTTTGCCCCTTTGCTTGTTTTATGGCATTTACTGGGGAGGAGAAAAACAAGGAAATAAGGTTGAAATTTTATTATCGGGATTGCAAAAGCAACACTTTTACTCATTTATTTCCTTCCTTATGATCCTCAGATGCCACTTTTCATTATAGTAAAATCATTTGTAGAGTGCAATAAAATGCACAACTTTGTAAGATAATATAAGAACAATTGATAAATAATAAATTGTCATCTTAGAAGCTGGCAAAAAGGAAAATAGAAATTGAAATAAACCTATGGAGGGAAAAAAAAACTCTTTTTAATTTACTCACCAAACTTCCATGGAGAATAGACTATATATGTACTGTAGGAAAGAATATCCACTTCTGAATAAACATTAAGAAGAGGTCATTGATTCTTGATTTAATCATATGCCTTCTTCAGAATATAAGAATATTGGCTGGGCCTAAGTGGAAAGATTTTCCTAAAAAAACGTAGCCCCAAACTTTTTAAGCCTGAATATAAACCAACAAAAATAATAACCATGTCAAAACTTTCTCCCTAGTACTCAAATTGGCCCAATAAGAATTCCGATGGTTAAACTTAGATGTTACCAGAATGCAGTTAAAACAAAGCTCAATTTTTGAGAACATGCCATGTTGTATACAGACATATGGTTGAATTTTAAGTGGTTCTTTTAACATCAATCTGAACCTGGCTTGAATAATCACCCAAAACATAAATCTGTTGTGACTTCCCTTTGGAACAGCATCCTGCTAGATTTGCATGATCTCTACCTTTAGAAGGCTATTAAAAATATGGCTCTTTCCTTAGGTCAAGATATAATTGTGTGTGTTTGTATTGTGTTTGCTTTATTTCTGGAGGAGGAGGAGGAGGAGGAGGAGGAGGAGGAGGAGGAGGAGGAGGAGGAGGAGGAGGAGGAGGAAGAGTTTTATCTTTGAAATTTTATTTTGGGATTTTATTGTTTGTTAAGTTTGGTAGAATTCTGCCTAACATCTGTATTTTTGCAAACATATCTCTCATAGACTCCATCACTATTAAAAAATAGGCATGTTCTGTGTAGGATTTTGTTTGTCAGTGTGTCCATTTGCAAGAAAACAGATTAATTCAAATTAATCTCTGTTGGAGGATAGAAGAATTGAAATGAAAATCATATGAGTTAGCTTCCTTGAAAATAGGTATTTAGTAACTAACCAACCCAACTGATGCAAATGTTTATGAATTGACAAGAAATTTCCCTGGGGCAGCCATCTTGGAAGTCTTCCTATGATATCCTCTCAAAATTCCAGTTGAGTTTAAAAAAAAAACATTGCCTCTCTTAGTTTTAACAGATACATGTTAATATGAAGGTTGTTATTGGTATACTGCCTTACTAAAACTGAATGAATTCAAATGTTAAATAACTCAGAGTCACTCTATAGGCATTTAAAGCTGTACAATTACTTTGCATCAGCATGTGAACCAAACTATTTCTCCCCAATGTCTCCCTAGAAGCGGAGAAATAATGATAATGGAATTCTTTAAGACAACAAGCGTATTATATTAAAATATTAAAACTTAGTAACCCAAGTTGTGTTGCATATGCATTTAGACCTCATTGAAATCAATGGAGTCACTTTTCCACCGGCTACACACAAACTCAACTTACTTCTAAAATAAGCTACATTTTTGTCTCCTCCTGTAGGTAATGTGGTAAAGGATTCCTTGCTAAACATTGAATATATGACAACCCAGCCAACATCAATTTTATTTTTTTCCTAAATAGCAATCAGCAATCTCATAGAACGTTGGAGATTTTCCAGTCCAACTCCCTGCTTGAACAGGAGACCTGATACCATTTCAGATAAATGGTTCTCCTGGTCTCTTCTTAAAATTCTTCAGTGATGAACCACCTACAACTTCTGATGGCAATCCATTCCACTGGTTGATTATTCTCACAGTTAAGAAATTTCTCCTTACTTCTAGGTTGCTTCTCTCCTTGATTAGTTTCCATCCACTGTTTCTTGTCTTGTCTTCTGGTGCTCTGGAAAATAGGTTGACCCCTTCTTCCTTATGGCAGCCTATCAAATATTGGAATACTACTCTCATGCCACCTCTAGTGCTTCTTTTCATTAGACTAGACATACCCAATTCCTGCAAATGTTCTCCATATGTTTTAGTCTCCAGCCCCCTGATCATCATTGTTGCTCTTTTCTGCAC
>JARGCV010000631.1:430000-480000 GCA_034064705.1 Bothrops alternatus
ACCCCCCCCCCAGAGAATGCTGTAAAGCACTATGGTGCTGTAAAAGCCTCAATGCTATTGCTATTGCTATATTGGAGTTCTTGAGAAGGACTTGCTAGGTGGACAAAAATGCCAAATCCAGTCTAAACATCTGGCTGACTGTTGAGCCAACTCTAATCGTTTAAATATATTTGCTGCCTGGCTTTCTGAACAATCAAAGTAAGTAGAACAGAACAGAACAAATGAAGAAGATGGCAAACTTGAAGAAGTGAGGGGGTCTCCCTCTCCCTCATGGGTGAAAAGCCAGATGTTTGGGGCTCTCCTAAGCAACAGCAAATTGGGAGCCCTCTTGATATTAGAGAGAAACATGATTTTATTTTTTTTATTTTTTAATTTTTTTAATTAGTTTTATGATTATAAATAAGCAAAAAAATCAAATTAAATACAACTCAACTAAATACAATCGTTAAAAACTTTTTCCAACAGAAAACAAAGCTTAAAAACTTTGAAGATAATTAAAATAACTATGGGTATTGCTCGGCAGCACCCCCTCCACCACATCCCCCTCTCCTTCCTCCCTACCTCCTACTTCTATCCCCCCACCCTCTCTCCGTTCTCTCTATCCACCCTCCTCCTACACCCTCCCTACATCCCTCCAAACCATCACTCCTCAGTCTCTGCCCCCTCCAGATGTGGTACCGAGGTACTGCCCGAGCAACCCCTCTTTTATCAAAAAGTATCATTCTATATGTAATACCAATATTGCAGTTGAGTACATTGTAACACCCCCCAACCCACCCACCCACCCCCCGACTTCCCAGAGTGAATACAGGGTAAAAACACAAGAAAACCCACTAAACTAAACCAAATTATTGTAAATCCTAATAAAAATTTGATTATATTTTTCAATCCAACATATAAAAAATTAACTATATGCTAAATACAATTTCTTAGATTGATATTTCCCTTGTATATACTCTATCCATTTTTTTCCAGTCCAGCATATATTTTTCATTTGAGTGATCCTTCAAACATGCGGATATTTTGGCCATTTCTGCCAAGTTTGTCACTTTCAAAGTCCATTCTTCAATAGATGGTAATTCTGACTTCTTCCAATATTGTCCCACCAACAGTCTTGCTGCTGTAATCAAGTTCAATAGAGAAACATGATTTTAGACCTGGATCAGAAACCGGATTTAGAGAAGGCAAGATATCTATGGATATTCTAAGTCATCCAGGTTGTCCCAAAGATGCTTTTTTTCATGAGGCAACTGGACTCTCTTGTTTCTCTTTGAAGACATTTCATTTCTCACCCAAGATTTTTCAGCTCTGACCGGATCGTGGGGAAGAAGCTTCTTGGATGTGAAGCGAAACGACTTCAAAGAAAAACAAGCAAGTCAAGTCGCCTCGTGAAGAAAAGCATCTTTGGGACCGAAGGCAAAATGATTTTGGGACCGAAGGCAAAATCATGCATGGGATAGAAAATGTGGATAGAGAAAAATTCTTTTCTCTATCACACAATACCAGGACACGGGGGCACTCCCTAAAGCTTATAGCTAAGAAAGTGAGGACAAATAAAGGGAAATATTTCTTCACCCAGAGGGTCGTTGATTTATGGAATTCACTTCCTGAAGGGGTCGTGACAGCTGTCAGCCTTGACAGCTTCAAGGCAGGGCTAGATAGATTCATGGATGCAAAGTGTATCGATGGTTATTAAAACAGATGTCCATGTGCCGCCTCTATGTTGGTTGAGGCAGGCAGGATTCCCTTGAGTACCATTTGTTTGGGGGTCAAGGGAAAGGGAGGGTTTTGCCTTCTCTTTCTGCTCAAGATCCCCATGTACATTTGATGGGCCACTGTGTGACACAGAATGCTGGACTCGATGGGCTTTGGCCTGATTCAGCATGGCTCTTCTTATGTTCTTATGTTCTTATTTGTCTGATCTGGGAATGTACTTTCTTATGACTCCAGTGCAAACTTCAAACCGGAATGTGACATAATGGATGATCGTGGAGCTTAGCAGAATCTGAAAGACTATAGGTAGATATAGAAGTATAAAACCAGTGAAACAAGGCCTGCCTTGTTTGTACAAAGTAAATTATTATTATTATTATTATTATTTCTGACAGTTGTTTTGATTAGCCACCAAAGAGCTATGTTTCAGTTGTATCCGATACCAATCCAGGGGCTGTGAAAGTAATAATTTAGTCACAAATGTTCCTTTTCCAGTTTTTTTGAAAACATTTCATATACAAAGTAGAAGAAATTTATAATTTAGATATGCCACTAGGTGTCTCACCTCTCAAGATTGCCACAACAGTCAAGGAAGCTGTGAGTAAGTACCGTTTCACAGTCTGCGAGAAAGGAAGGTTTGATAAATGCACAGCTTTGAAGCTGCAATTCAGGAAAGTATGAATATTTCTGTCCTAAGGACTTCATGTGAAAAATATCATTAGTACTAGAGTCCCAAGTATTTTGCCTTCCTGGGAACTGTGCCATTATCAGAATAGAATAGAATAGAATAGAATAGAATAGAATAGAATAGAATAGAATAGAATAGAATAGAATAGAATAGAATAGAATGGAATGGAATGGAATGGAATGGAATGGAATGGAATGGAATGGAATGGAATGGAATAGAATAGAATAGAATAGAATAGAATAGAATAGAATAGAATAGAACGGAACGGAACGGAACGGAACGGAACGGAACGGAACGGAGCGGAGCGGAGCGGAGCGGAGCGGAGCGGAGCGGAGCAGAGCAGAGCAGAGCAGAACAGAATAGAATAGAATAGAATAGAATAGAATAGAATGGAATAGAATGGAATAGGAATGGAACGGAACGGAACGGAACGGAACGGAACGGAGTGGAGTGGAGTGGAGTGGAGTAGAGTAGAGTAGAGTAGAGTAGAGTAGAGTAGAGTAGAGTAGAGTAGAGTAGAATAGAATAGAATAGAATAGAATAGAATAGAATAGAATAGAATAAAATAATAACTTTATTGTCACTGAATGTACACTAATCAGCATACATTAAAATGGAATCTCATTGCATACAGCTCACAAAGGGTCACCACCTCTGATATACACTACAGATATATGACAAAAATAAATAAATACAGAATTATTATTATTATTCTGTTGTGTACACACTTTGCAAATGCACTGAGAACTATTCTTTTGTGGATTATTATTGTGCATCCAATACACGGTTGACTAAACAACGCCACTGAACGGAGACTTGATTCCTTTTTTCTGCTTCCCATTTAGAGTCTCCTTAATTATGGAACAAGTCCTACCTATGTTCCCCTCCTTTCTTTTTTTTTTTTTCTTCACAAGCTTGACGATTTTTCATGCCAGTTTTTGCCCCAAAGTAAATCCTTGAGATTTGGGAAATGAGTTGCCTTAGGTCCCACGAGAAGAACTGAAGCTGTGGTTTTGAAAACAAGAAAATTAGCAGGAGGTGCAAAGTTGTTGATCAGGAATCTGATGAATCTGATGATTGGCTCAAAGGAGCATATGTTGAGATGGCAAAATTGAAGTTCAGGCCTAAGCAGACCCTTGAGGGCATGGAAAGTTCCGTAGGGAACCATTAACCTGTGGGTTAGGCATGTGACTAAAACCACAGAAGGTCTTCTTGAGTATTTTTTTTATCACTTCTAAACTTCTATACCTTAACTGTTGTGTGCCAGCCTCCTCTTATGTAACTAAGTAAAAACAAAGAAATGTATAAATATCTGCCTTACACTGTGTTTGGGGTTCTTCCACTTTAAGGGAGGAGTCAGAACAGAATAATTGAGTTGGAAGGGATCTTGGAGGTCTTCTAGTTGAGCCCCCTGCTATGGCAAGAAACCCCGTACCTTTTCAGACAAATGATTGTCTAATCTCTTCTTAAAAACTTCCAGTGTTGGAGCATTCACAACTTCTGGAGGGAAGCCATTCCACTGATTAATTGTTCTCACTGTCAGGAAGTTCCTCCTTAATTCTAGGTTGCTTCTCTCCTTCATAAGTTTCCATCCGTTGCTTCTTGTCCTGCCTTCAGTCATCTTTATTCAGCTGAATAAACACGCTTGGCTTATCAAGACAAATCCGGACTCCATCTTTTATTTTTTTTAACCAAGTCTTACCTGAACCTCTGCATAATAAAGTGGCCACAGACTTTACTTTCTCTGAAAGTAAAAGTAAAGTGGCCACAGACTTAACTTTCTCTGAAAGGTTTGGAAGGAGCAGTTTGCTGGGGAACGAACCAGGTTGAGATCTAATTTCAACATGGTAGATCCCATTTTGATGGGCTTCCTATAGGAGTACTGTTGGTTTTTTCTGCCCAAACTAAGGCTATAAGTCCATTTTAAATTTTATTGAAAATGTATTAGGTCATTACCTTACAATAAATGCTGTTTCAGTGAAGACTTCATCGCAGATGATATCAGGTTAGTTATAGGGGGAGTTTTCCACCATTTTACTGCACTTTTTAAGAGAATTATCTTCATCTCCATGTAGAACAGGAGAAACCCATAGCTAATCTTTGTATAATACCCTCTGTTAACCATTCTTCAAAATTCCTCAAATAATCCTTCAGATTACCCATCAGGGAATAGTGTGTGTGTGTGTGTGTGTTCTGTGTGTGTGTGTGTTGCATGTACAAGTAGAGCAATAGATAAAATAAAGTGGCACATAGGAAAGAAGAATTGTGGAAATTCTTAACGACATGCAATCTAAAACGCCTTTAATTTTGTTCCCATCAGCTGTTAGATCAGTGCTATTTAATTTTGGCTAAAGTCTTCACATTCCCAGTGGATCTTTGGCCTTTGCTGGAAAATGATCTCTCCCTCCCTCTTTAGATGACCCCAGCATCCCATGGGTATCAGCTTCACAAGAGATAACTTTGATGCTTCTTCACACTTTCCTACAAACATTTACCCCAGGAAGAGGGATCTCAGAGAAAATCAGTGAGCAGCAGCTACTATAGAATTCCTGCTTAAAAAAAGAAGAAGAAGAAGGAAGGAAGAAAGGAAGATAATATGGGAGATTAGGAGACACAGAAATTAGCTGTCAGCTTCTGAAACGAACCTGGCTGAAGCCATCTTTGTCATTCTAAGTTGCCACAGTAAGAAAGGGGGGGCGGGTGTTTGCTTTTGCTAGACAAAACATAGCACAGTCCCATGGGAACCAAGGTCATTCTCACCATACCCAGAAGGCAGATGGAAGATCTGTCAGGAAGCCCACCAATTAGTCTCATTGGGTAATGTGATCAATAGCATAGCAGTGGGGAGGGAATTTTATATTTAATCACATTGAATGTCTGGAAGGAATTTTAGAGTTGGTTTTACTTTTGACCATGCCGACACTATGTATCCAATAAACATGTTCTTTGAGGAAATCTTAAGCCTCGGAGTTCTAATTTATTTGGTTCCATCAGTCGGAACCTTGACATTAGCATCACTTGGCTATAGGAAGATAAAAGCCAATATCAGTTACCCTCCCTATATAAATTCACTGTATATATATATATATGTCAAGTGTTTATTTTTTAGATTGCACCCTATAAACCCAAATATGGGAGGAAGGAATCATTCTTTCCTTTTGCTTGTTTCAGCTCAACCCAGAGCCATCTTGCAAGCACAAATATATATATGTTGTACACACACATACATACATATGTATATGTATATGTATATGTATATGTATATGTATATGTATATGTATATGTATATGTATATGTATATGTATATGTATATGTACATGTACATGTACATGTACATGTACATATACATATACATGTACATGTATATATGTATGCATGTATGTATGCATGCATGCATGCATGTATGTATGTATAAAATCTTAAATTGCAAGACTTTTGCCCGTTAGGTGATAGTTGACACTGTTGTAAGTATGTGATCATTCTTCTACTATGAAATCTCTCTGCTTTATGGGGGGGGGAAGCCTTGTTCACTAACTCACTAGAATGAAATGTAAAATATTCCTATAAAATTTTCCATTAATCTTAACATGACAGCATGATGGAGAAACTTAACCACCATAAACACTTTGCCAGGTATAAAAATAATCTGTGGATGGGGAGTTGAAAATCCTCTCCACAGGCAGCCTGTTAACACCAAATGGATGATCAACTTTCACGGCACTCAGGTTATTAGAGAACAATCCATATGGATAAAGGTTGCCGTTTGCTTTTATTCATGAAAGAACATTCTTTAATAATCTTACCAAAAAAGCAAATGCAAATGGAATTATATGTACTTTAACTATGTGGGTGTTTTGATAACAAGCACGTATTGACATTTCTAGATTCCTACGAATGTGACTTTGAGATATATTTGAGTACAGAATTTTGAAGTTAATATAAAATGTTCTGATAATAATAAAATTTCTTCTTCCTTCTTGTACTTGTACTCATTCTTATTGTTGTTGTTGTTGTTGTTGTTGTTGCTGTTCTTCTTCTTCTTCTTCTTCTTCTTCTTCTTCTTCTTCTTCTTCTTCTTCTTCTTCTTCTTCTTCTTCTTCTTCTTCTTCTTCTTCTTCTCTGGCAACAAGCCTCTCCTCCTCCTCCCCTCTCCCTCCTCCCCCTCCTCCTCCTCCCCTCCTCCCCCTCCTCCTCTTCCTCTTCTTCTTCTTCTTCTTCTTCTTCTTCTTCTTCCTCTTCCTCTTCCTCTTCCTCTTCCTCTTCCTCTTCCTCTTCCTCTTCCTCTTCCTCTTCCTCTTCCTCTTCTTCTTCTTCTTCTTCTTCTTCTTCTTCTTCTTCTTCTTCTTCTTCTTCTTCTTCTTCTTCCTCCTTCTCCTCTTCCTCCCCTTCCTCCTCCTCCCCTTCCTGTTCCTCCTGTTCCTCCTTCCTCCTCCTCCTCCTCCTTTGTTTTCACTAATTCTCATTACGATGAAGTTGGGTTTATGACAATTCACCGCAGCCAACTCAACATGGCCAACTCGTCACAGCCCACTTGCCAACAGAACAATATCAAAGAAATGATGGAATAGAATCATTGAAGAATACATGCAAGAGGATAGAATTAAATGTGAATGACAAAAATTAAAATATTTTTAAAATTTATTTTAAATAATTAAATCAAATGGTTCAATTGTGCCACAGCAAGTTGTTCCACAAGGAGTTGGCCATGGTGAGTTGTCCCACAATGAGTTGGCCACAAGAAGTTGGCCACAACGAGTTGGCTGCAGCGAGTTGGCTGCAGCGAGTTATCCAATCCTGCCATGAAGTCCTATTTTTGGTTCCCTATCATTTATTTCCTTGCCTTTCTGTTTGGACCCAATAAACTCCATATCCTACAAGGAAAGAGAGTTGAAAAGAAAAGACAATATGCATGGAAGTTTTTATTTATTTATCGGCTGAGAGTAATGAACAGGCAAAAGCAAGAAGAAAAACTACCAGAGGCAGAGTATATTCCTGGCTTGGAGAATATATTTTCTATTAGGCTAGTCTGGTAATCTTAGTTATTGATCCTAGCTCTTATTGTAAGGCCCAGTGAGCATAATTCACAGGTGATACTATTAAATGAGAAATGGAAAATCCAATTAATATTAGATCATTATACTAAGCAAATAGTTAACTAAAGGCAAATGTGAAGAAACTTAACTCCCCTCCACAGAAGTCCTCATCTCCAAGGTTGCAATGTTGCTTAGGGCTACCTGACAGGTAGCATATATTTTATTTATCTAAATAATTTGCTGCCATCTAGTGATTGTCTCAAGTTTTCAGCCAAAATCAGAATGGCTTTATTCTGTATTTAACTTAGAATAGACTTAAAATAAACCAAATGCAAAAACTGAAATCAAGGATTAATAACGGTATAGACAAAAAACTACCGAACACGAAGAAGCAAAAATGTTCTCACATTGCAAACAGACAAGCACTTGCCATACAACACTCCAGATTTAGCAATTATGGGTAAGAAAGACTAAAAAAAAAAGTCTGGATAATGTATGTGGCAATACACGGAGACAGCAGAATAGAAGAGAAAGAACTGGAGAATATAACAACGTAAAGCGCTCCACAAATAGAAGCAAAATAGTGGTGGTAAAAGAAAGCAAAAATGGTACCCTTGGGTGCAATCTCAAAACATCTGAAGCACTATTTGAACACCATTGACACTGACAAAATCTCCATCAGTTAATTGCAAAAGGCAGCAATTTTTGGACCAGCGTATACATCCTGCAATGATAGTTTAATAACAGCAAACAACAACATCTAGCTATTCCAGGTCCTTGGGAAAGACTAGACAGGTGGATAACAGTATCAGATCCAATCTAAACTTCTGACTGACTGTGTGATAAACTATAATAACAGTAGTTGAAAGGCCGAGATAAATAAAATAAAATGTATGTCATGTTGGAAGGAAAACAGACACAGAACCAGATGCCCAAAAAGGATGTAGCGAGAGGTAAACTAAAACAATATTTAAAATATGCTTTTGCTCTGATCTCTCCTTTTGTTTGTTTTAATTTACAGCAAACACCCACACCTCATTAGACAATGCTTTGTTTTTAGTAATGGGACAATGCTGGATAATCGTGGTAAGAATCCTATGGCTCTCCCAAAGGTGTCCCCCCCCCAAAAAAAGGCAACTGGACTTCCTATGTTTTTTCTCTTGAAGATGTTTTGCTTCTCATTCAAGAAGCATCTTCAATTCTGATGGGAAGGATTTAAGTCCTTCCATTCCCCACCATCAGTCAGAACTGAAGATGTTTCTTAATGAGAAGCAAAACATCTTCAAGAGGAAAAAACACATAAAGCCCAGTTGCCTTTTGAAAAGGCACCTTTGGAACTGCCACGATCTGGATGACTGAGAGTCTTTGTAGACAATCCTATGCCTCATTCCCTGGGGTCTGCACTTGGTTGAACTTAACGGATTTGCAAGGCAACACTTGGGACATATCTAGGGTGCAACGATTTGGGTGTTTCCTTTTTCTCTGTTATGATTCAGTGATTAACAAGGTAGCTACATCCAAGATCTACCAGCCACAGTCTAGCTGAGCTAGTGTATCTAGAGTAAGAACAGTACAAGGACTATGAAGAGGCTTGAAGGACATCAAAACAAGTTCAGTTTATTTAGAAAGCTGGAGGGGTTTTTAGGCAGTGGGAGATAAAAAGAAAAAAGAAATTTTGAAGTCCTCTATTCTTTCCATAGGGAACAGGCTGGGAAAAAAAAAAGCCCAATAGATCCATTTTTCTGAGCAGAGACACAGAGAAGAACAAAGCCAGCATCTTTTTATTTACTATAGCTATTGCTAATGTGTCAAGTGGTCAAGAGAATAGAAAGTGCAAACAGGCAATGCATTTGGAGCCTGGGCCCAATATTCATTAGCATCTTTTAAACCCTGGTTACTTTAATCTAAAAAGAGCATCTAACAATTAAAACAAACAAGCAGAAGGCAGAGCAGCACAAGATGCCTTTTAAAGCATCATCTGGGAGGGAAGGAGGAAGAAAAAAAAAAAAACCCAAAGCAGTGGATTTTAGCAGAAATTCCATAATGCTTTTAACAGCCTCTAAGGTCGCATTGATGTGTGGGAGTGAGATGTCATTTCACAATTCTTTTTTAAAAAAAATAGTTTATTAATTTTATAATTTTAACAATAAATACATAAAATCACAGAATAATAACCTATTAAAAAAAGAAAAGAAAAAACCTAGATATACAACTCAACATAATACATCCTCTTCCATCTTTCAACATACATAAGTTTATAGGTGTTGCCCGGACAGCACCCCCTACACCACATCCACCCTCTTTCTTCCTCCCTATCTTCTCCTACTTCCCCCTTCCTCCATCTCTCTCCTTCCCTTTCTCTCCACTTCACCTCTTCTCCCCCAACCTTCCTACTTCCCTCTCCCCTCTCTTACTACCTCTCACCCCCCTTCAGATGTAGTCCAGAGGTACCATCCGAGCAACTCCCCTCTCTCAGTAAGCATTTTTTATTATATGTTACAAATATTACAGTTGAGTATAAAACAATCTAACAATCTAAGAAGACTATAGATTACGTGCCTTTGCAGATGATTTGGTTGTGACATTGACTCAACCAATACTGTCAGCTAAGAGATTGATGGAGATAATTAAACTTTATGGTAAGGTATCAGGGTTTAAATTAAATATAGCTAAAACAAAGATGTTAGTTAAAAATTTAAATATAAATTTAAAATAGGAATTGGAAAGAATAACGGGATGTGAGATAGTTAAGAAAATTAAATACTTAGGAGTTGATATTGAAGCTTCCAATGGGAAGTTATATAAAAATAATTACGAAGTTTTGTGGAGTAATGTACAAATAGAATTGGAAAAATGGAAGAAACTTCAATTATCTATACTGGGTAGGATAGCAGCAGTTAAAATGAATGTACTACCTAAATTTTTATTTCTTTTTCAAATGATACCTATACTTAAAAAAGATGCTAACTTAGAGGAGTGGCAGAGGGGTATTAATAGATTTATTTGGAATGGAAAGAAACCAAGGGTTAAGTTAAAAATAATTCAGGATACAAAGGAAAGAGGTGGTTTGAAAATGCCTAATCTCAAGTTATATTATGATGCAGTTGTTTTAGTAGCAATAAGTGATTGGGTTAATTTAACTAATGATAGAATATTGAATATTGAAGGGTATGATTTATTATATGGATGGCATGCATATTTAGTTTATGATAAGAAGTTGGATAGGAGTTTCAAAGAGCACCTATTGAGAAATGCTCTGCTGCGTGTCTGGAAAAAATATCAGTATAAATTAAAGGATAAGATTCCTGTTTGGACAGTTCCCAGACACGCAATAGAGAATATAAATAGAGAACAATTATATGATGTGGTGCGTTATGAGAAACTCCTATTTAAAGAAGGGAATGTTTTACAATTGAAGTCCTTGAACACCTTAAGGGATGAAGGAATGATTCTTACTTGGTTTCAATATTTACAATTGCAGACTAGATGGGAAAAAAGATCAGAAGATTGGCTTAGCTCAAATAGATGAAAATTTAATTAAACAAATTAGAGATCAAAGGCCAATGCATATTAAAAGATTGTATAATGCATTGAGTGAAATTGATTCAGAAACTGAATTAATTAAGGATTGTATGATAAAGTGGGCACAAAATTTTGGACAACCAGTTATGATGGAAACTTGGGAGAGAATTTGGGTGAAAAATGTAAAATTTACACAAGCGCAACATTTAAGAGAAAATTTTTATAAAATGTTTTATAGATGGCATTTGGATCCGAAAAAACTTTCATGTATGTACCCCAATTTACAAACTAAATGTTGGAGATGTGAATGTATGGATGCTACTTATTTTCATGTATGGTGGACTTGTAAAAAAATGAAGGCTTTTTGGATAAAGATTTGGTGGATACTTCAAAATATTTTGAAAAAACGTATTGAATTTTCACCACAGTTGTTTTTACTAGGTATTATAAAAGATTGCTCCACCATAGAGATGAACTTGATTTTGAACTTGATTACAGCAGTGAGACTGTTGGTGGGACAATATTGGAAGAAGGCAGAATTACCATCTATTGCAGAATGGACTTTGAAAGTTATAAATTTGGCGGAAATGGCCAAAGTATCTGCTTATTTGAAAGATCACTCAAATGAAAAATATATGTTGGACTCGAAAAAATGGATAGAGTATATCCAAGGGAAATATCAATCCAAGAAATTGTTTTTAGCATATAGTTAATTTTTATTAGGATTTATATATTAATTTTGTTTACCCTGTATTCACTTTGGGAAGCTGGGGGGGTACGTCGGGGAGGGTGTTAGATTATTTCACAATTCTTCAAGATGAGGTCTTGACCGTTTAGCTGTTTTCTTCCTTTAATCACTGTGTGGTTATCTTTGTCCTCTGTCTAGGATAGGGTTCTCCAAGGTTAGAACTTCTGCTGTCATGGCTCTTATTGGCCAAATTGGTTTGTTTCCTTGTTTCTTCTCTTCCAAATAAAGACAGGAATTCACCTTTGCAAAGCAATTGCTCCCACACGCCCATTTTTAATGGGTTGGCAGCCTGAAAACTATAGTATATAACCAGTTCATAAAGTGGAATGTCAACAAACAGATTTGCTAATCTAATAACAACACTACCTCACACTATAGAATGGTAACCAGTAAATTAAATTCTGTAGTTTTCCTTTCAGAAGGTTTCATAAAATGTCCATGGGAACATGGATACCTAGAGATCACTCTAATCTTTGGCTTATGAAGCTTCGTATTCAATCATCTATGGAGATTCTCAATCCTTCAGATAGTGGTTGTCCCAAAAGTGTATTTTGAAAGGCAACTGGACTTTCTTGTTTTGTTTTGTTTTGTTTTGTTTTGTTTTGTTTTGTTTTGTTTTGTTTTGTTTTGTTTTGTTTTGTTTTGTTTTGTTTTGTTTTGTTTTGTTTTGTTTTGTTTTGTTTTGTTTTGTTTTGTTTTGTTTTGTTTTGTTTTGTTTTGTTTTGTTTTGTTTTGTTTTGTTTTGTTTTGTTTTGTTTTGTTTTGTTTTGTTTTGTTTTGTTTTGTTTTGTTTTGTTTTCCTTTGAAAACATTTTGACTTTCATCCAGAAGCTTCTTCAGTTCTAACTGAAATTCAGTTCAGTTCTAACTGAACTTCTTGAATGAGAAGCGAAACCTTTTCAAAGGGAAAAAAACAAGAAAGTCCAGTTGCCTTTTGGAAAAAGTAACTTTGTGACAATCATATCCAATCTTTCACATATTTTCTCAACAGGCACAAGAAATGCTACAAAACTCTCTTGGACACTTGGAGCCAGCACTGTTAAGATACCCAACTAGGTAACGCCATCCGTGCTTAAATACTTGGGTAATGAAATGAGCTTGGTGGCTTTCTTGCAGACATTTCATGACCCAACTAGGTAATGTCATCATTACTTGACTAGTTGGGTCACGAAACGTCTGCGGGGGGAGCACCAAGCTCAGAGAGCACCAGGGACCCCACAGTTCAACCCTGAGCTATCAATATTCATCTCTAAAGGTTTGTATTTTAACTTTGGCCATCTTCCAGCATGGAGCGTTCTTCCAATGGAGTTGACCCATCCATCCATTCACCTTAAATCAGGGATGGGGTGTTCAAACCTTAGCCCCTTGAAGTCTTGTGGACTTAATTTATCTCTTTATTTGTGACCTCTATTTTTTCCGCCTCCATCTATAAAATTTATTCCATATCAAATTAAAAAAAAAGATAGATGGTCTAAAGACATACTGTAGCTTAATTGAGTTATGTCAAGGTTTAATGATTTATAAACTAAACAGCTTATGTAAAGATGTAATGTAATGTGGATGATGCAATCATAGGAATGACTCAGCAGGTGTGTGTATCCCTTTAAGAGTCTGAGTATAAAAGGGAAGATTTTTTTTCTGGAGACTTTCTCTCTCATCCGTTTGACTGCTGTAACTGCTGTGTATTAGAGTTTGCTGTATCACCACATGCATGTATTCTGTTTCTAGTGTATATTTGTAGATAGTGTGCTATAAACCACCATTTAATTACAAACCACTGTTTACTGCATTTATTCCTGGGTTACCTCAGCACAATAAGACTGTGCATGCCCTGACTATTTAGGTGCCAGTGAGAAAAACCACATGGGAATTGTACGCAATCTCAGTCTACCCCCTTGATCCATAGCTCTTTCAAGGATGTGATCTCTTGCCAATCATGGTGGTTATACCAAGTAGTTTAGCACAGAACAACAGAAATGAAGGAATCTTTCCATTAGTGTTCCTTAAAGGTGACATAAGATGGTAAACTCCAAATTGGCAAGCAATAAGTAACTTGGTTAACTAGTGCAGAGTATGTTGTCAGATTATGGTATAACAGTAAGATATGATGACAATTCTTTTCAGACAATTCACTCATCATTCTCTTCTAGTTTATTTGCCTCTTTTCTATCTTCCATAGCGCTTTACAGTCCTCTCTAAGCAGTTTACAGAGTCAGCCTATTGCCCCCAACAATCTGGGTCTTCATTTTACTGACCTCGGAAGATGGGGAAGCTGAGTCAACCTTGAGTCGGTCAGGATCGAACTCCTGCAGTGAGCAGAGTCAGCCTGCAACACTGCATTCTAACCCTGCACTACCACAGCTCCTCCAACAAAGAAACTTTGAGAGGAGAGAAGAAAGGCAACATTAAAGATCAACCATACATTTTATTTATCTCCAGCCCAATCATGTATGTTCATCCACCCTAGAACATGAATTATATTTTCCTTCTTGTCAGGCACAGCCTTGGCAGCTGTCAAATATTACTGTCAATGCTTGCTAAGTCTTCTATATTATCCTTTCAGAGGCTACCATCTGGTATTGAGTAAAATTAATATTATATTATTGATTCTAGTGCCAAAGAAGTAATAATGGCAACTGTTCATTTCAAAAACTAAATGACAAATGGATCGTGACAAGACAGTCCAAGATGTCACTGGTATTTTCTGTGTCAACTGGTCATATCTGTCATGGTATACATGTTGCAATCCACAAAGTCAAATAAAATCAGGGTAGTTCAATATAAACATAATTGTTTTTGGCATAATTGTTTTTGATAATGTTAAACTAGCATGGTTATGAATTAATGTTTTTTTTAAACGAGTGAACTTTTTTCAGATTAATTCTTTCTACATTGAATTCTTCAATTCTTACCTTTTTTGAGTGGGAAATGCACAAATATGTTCAAGGAAAGGAAAGGAAAGGAAAGGAAAGGAAAGGAAAGGAAAGGAAAGGAAAGGAAAGGAAAGGAAAGGAAAGGAAAGGAAAGGAAAGGAAAGGAAAGGAAAGGAAAGGGAAAGGGAAAGGGAAAGGGGGTAAGGGGAAAGGGAAAAAAAGAATGAAATAAAATGAAATAAGGAAAGGAAAGGAGAAAGGGGAAGGGAAGGGGAAAGGGGAAAAGGGAAGGAAATAATGAAAGAAGAGGAGAGGAGAGGAGAGGAGAGGAGAGGAGAGGAGAGGAGAGAAGAGGAAAGGAAAGGAAAGGAGAGGAGAGGAGAGGAGAGGAGAGGAGAGGAGAGGAGAGGAGAGGAGAGGAGAGGAGAGGAGAGGAGAGGAGAGGAGAGGAAAGGAAAGGAAAGGAAAGGAAAGGAGAATGGGGAAGGGGAAGGGGAAAGGGGAAAAGGGAAAAGGGAAAAGGGAAAAGGGAAAAGGGAAAAGGGAAAAGGGAAAAGGGAAAAGGGAAAAGGGAAAAGGGTAAAGGGAAAAGGGAAAAGGGAAAAAGGAAAAGGGAAAAGGGAAAAAGGAAAAGGGAAAAGGGAAAAGGGAAAAGGGAAGGAAATAATGAAAGGAAAGGAAAGGAGAGGAGAGGAGAGGAAAGGAGAGGAAAGGAAAGGAAAGGAAAGGAGAAAGGGGAAGGGGAAGGGAAGGGGAAAGGGGAAAAGGGAAGGAAATAATGAAAGGAAAGGAGAGGAGAGGAGAGGAAAGGAAAGGAAAGGAAAGGAATGGAATGGAATGGAAAGGAAAAAGGAAAGGAAAGGAAAGGAATGGAATGGAATGGAAAGGAAAGGAAAGGAAAGGAAAGGAAAGGGGGAGGAGAGCAGAAGAGTGGGGAGGGGAGGGGAGGGAAACTATGTACCAATGAAATTCAGCCAGAAAAGTTGTCTCTAATCTGATGTGCCTAGGTAACACCGGAAATACTTGTAATGAATTATGATGAAGCCCAAATGGTGGAACAGGCATTTGTGATATCATAATGCAAACTCTGTCCTTTTACTTTTTATGTTGTAATCTTGCATGCAACTATATAAGGATAGAAATTGGGGATGTGATGACATAACACCCCACATAACACACTTACATTTTACATCTGCTTTCCACCAAGCTCTTAAAGATAAAGAATCTGCCAAGAAAAAGATTTTGCCCTAATTTAATTCCTCAAAGATGTTTTAGTTCACAATGCTTCGAAATTGGGGGATATGTCTTGGATCCGGCTGAATTCCAAGCTCTACTATTTTAGGCAAAATAAGTGACTGTAGGAGATGAAGTAAGAGCCTTAAAAGGTAACCTGAACAATTCAAGAAACAATCCATCTGTCATACTGCTGCAGAAATACATTACGTATAAGAACTTGCTATCCTGTTGGCATGTTTCCAAAAATGTCTTGGTTACAGAAAGAGAAGAACGGTGAAGTGAAGTGAAGTAACTAACATGTTTCTGTTATCATCGTATATAAAAGTCCATCAAGAATCTTCCAATTATGATGTACTAGTGAAATTTTTGACTAATGTTAAATGAAGTGTACTCTAACAAAGACTCTAACAAAGACTAAACTATCCATAGCAGTGCACAAAATAAAATTCTGATTGGCCATTAAAGATTAAAAAAAATTAATGTTGAAAGTTTGTTATATTATTTAATCAAAGTTTAACATTTTTGTAAAACACCAAATAAGATTCTGAACTGAATCATCTGTGGTTAGTTTAATTACAGAGGAGCAAAATTCTGGAAAATCTCTGAGTAGACATGCAGATATATCTATTGCTTATTTTCTCTACTATTTATGAAGACATGTAAAAAAGCTTAAGTTCCTGCAAGAAATGAAACCTGCCAAAATTACTGTTTATCCATCTTTCTTTATGTCATGCTTGCTTGAATTCTTAAGGCAGGACAAAATGTTGTGTAATTAAAACTATAGATTTCAGACTCCATCACTTTTGCTTGTCCATTCTTCTCTCTTGTACATGAAATATTGCCACCTTGCTTTGTTTAAGAATGACTTTAATCACAGGTTCTCCTTTGGTGAATCTGCATATGCCATCCATTAATTAGAAAGAGGTAATCAATCAAACTTTTACATGTTCAGAATACTTACTCTTAAGCTTAGTGGGGAGTGCATGAACTGAGAACAAACGAAGTCTGGCAAGCCCAGTGAAGTTTCATTCTGTAAACAAAATAATTGTGCAGATCCAATTTTTGATCACAGATCCAATTTTTGATCATCAGCAAGTCATTAGGAAATGTATGAATGTGAGAAAATTATAAAGAGAAAGCTTTTTGAAACAAGGAAGTTGATGATGAATTAAATGTGCTTGTCTTATGGAAGCTTTGATTTCTCTCCACTCGCAAGCAGCTTAGGCAATGAAGATACAGCAGACATGCACTATCCAGGAGGGCCCTGCAAAGCTGTCAAGCATATGGCTGGCTTTGATACATAGCACAGATATAATATTTCATTATTTTTATGGTCTGGGATCATTGTGTGTCTTTTTAGTTGTTCAGGCTGCTTTATGCTTGAGGTGTAAACCATCTGGAGGACATAGTCTGTTATTACGAGAATGGAGAATACTTGATTATATTGGACACATATCCACAAAAAAATAATCCTCCTCCTCCTCCTCTCCTTCTCCCTCTCCCTCTCCCTCTCCCTCTCCCTCTCCCTCTCCCTCTCCCTCTCCTCTCCTCCCTCTCCTCCTCCTCCTCCTCCTCCTCCTCCTCTTCTCTTCTTCTTCTTCTTCTTCTTCTCTTCTTCTTCTTCTTCTTCTCTTCTTCTTCTTCTTCTTCTTCTTCTTCTTCTTCTTCTTCTTCTCTTCTCCTCCTCCTCCCTCCTCCTCCTTTCTCCTCCTTTCTCCTTCTTTCTCCTCCTTTCTCCTTCTCCTTCTCCTTTCCTCCTTCCCCTTCCCCTCCTTACTACTTCCCCTTTCCCTTCCTCTCCTGAATTAAGCTAAAAATTATATTTCTTTAGAAGAGGCATCTTGCAACATTTGTCAAGGCATAGAAAGGCCCTGTCTTTGAATCCTTGTAGAAATCATGTTTTTTTTTCCTCCCCATGCTCAGTTTGGATTTGCTTGCAGAGCAAATTACAGTATTTAAGGATATTGCACATGGTGAAGCATCACTTTCAAAAATTTTGTCGAGCCATCATAAAATCCCCCGGATGAGTTTAATCCCAGCTGATGTCATAAACACAACTGAGAATATTTCCTTGAATCAGAATGGAAGTAGCTTACTGCAGCCTTCTTTCGAGGGATGTTTTTTAAACAATTGTTTCATTTCCTAGCTGTAATCTCTCATGGTCCCCCAATCAAATACAGTCAGTCCTGAGCTGTCTTATAGATCTTAGGGATAAGGAAGAAGTCTAAAATGTATTACACTGCTATCCCTGGTAGGATGAAGAACAATAATCCAATGAAGTGTGTGAGTTACCCAACAAAATCAGATTGTTCGCTTTGTATTGTGACTTGGAAAGAAAATAACCTTTATATAAATGTTAATTTATTCAGAACTTTAAAATACAGGTAGTTCTTGACTTAGGACCTCAACAGAGCCCAAATTTTCCATGACTAAGTGAGATAGTTCTTAAGTGAGTTTTATGACTTTTCTTTTCTGTTAAGTGAATCATTGCAGTTGTTAAGTTAGTGGCGTGATTGTTAAGCAAATCTAGTTTCCCTGTTGACTTTGCTTGTCAGATAGTCACAAAAAAGGACCACATGATCCTGGGACACTGCAACCGTCATACATATGAGGAGTCAATTGCCTGAATTTTGATCAAGGGATCATGGGAATGCTGCAACAGTCATATGTGTGAAACATTATCATAAGTCACTTTTTTCAGTCAGTTGTAACTTTGAACGTTCACTAAAGGGACTGTTGTAAGTCAAGGACCACCTGTACAAGTTGTTCTCAAGTACCTGATAAAATATTTAGGACTAGCACCTGGTTTAGTATCTGAGATTAAACAATGTTGATCTGAGTTAACCCATGTCCTGACTTGGTCCAATACTACCAACCTAGCTGGATGGGAAAGATTCAGATCTGATTATAATGAGGCATTTTTTCAGTCAATAAGGAAGGACTAAGGGTTTAAGATAGACATGTCAAACTCGCGACATCATGTGACATCGCACAATGTATCAGAACGGTTTTTGCCATTGCTGGCAATGGGGTGGGCGCAGCTTCCAGATGACACATCCGGCCCACGGGCCAGCAGTTTGACACCTCTGGTTTAAGAGATCCATTCTATAGTTTCATGGACTAGTTGAAAATTTGAATGGCTTTTTTCCAGTCTATTCTCCTCTTCATCCAAACACAAGTTCACTTATACAACTTTAGAAAATTTGATAGGTTGAAAATCCAGCCACCTTACTCCAGAACACAAGGTTCAGTAAAACTAGTCTTGTAAATACTTTGTGGTTTGCAATAGTGGCATATATCTGTGGCTCGGGCGTAGGATGAGAGTGAAGGCTCATTCTCCAAGCTTGTGGGTTGGTTTCCAAACATTTTTTTTTACCAGGCTAGGTAACATCTTCAGAGGGGTTCAGGGGATGTCAGTGTCAGTGTTCTTCTCTTTATAAGAGCTTCAGGTGTGGGAGTGTCAAGGGAAGGTCTTGTGATGGACCAGGTGTGAGTCATCAGAGAGAGGCCTGTGATGGGGAGGTACTTCCACATCACAAGCCTCCAATCACAAGCCTCCATCTGATGACTCACACCTGGTCCATCACAAGACCTTCGCTTGACACTCTCACACCTGACGCCCTTACAGTAGTGGCCAAAAGTGTGGAAACCTTTTGGGAAAAGTGTATTTTTGAGGTTTGATGGCTAATAACACCACTTTTGGGGGGAGTAGTAGCATAAAATTATATATCAATGGAAAGATAATTTAATCAGAATGGAATACAACATAGTTTGTTCAATTATCTGTACTGCATTCTTTGAAAAGCTATAGCCAAATAACCAGAAAAAGGAAGCACAACTTGCTTAGGTTGATATCAGGTAGCTTTCTTCATCTGATTGTAACCAATGAGCATGAGTGTTTAGAGAGCCAATCAGGTGTCATCTTGTTTTGACCATGAGCCAATCAGATCACAGTATGATTCAGTTATTGATGTCATGTGTTGAAGCTGAGAGGAGGACATTGGTCAGTGTGTTATGTGATCACTATCAAGTTGGTTAGGCTTTTTTTGTGTTCTTTAATTTAGTGAGCTTGTAAAATGTAATAAAATTAAAGTAATGGTGCAAAGAGTTGACTGGTCACCCAGAAAGTGATGTAAAATAGTATTATTAAGTGAACAAGGCTACAGTTATAAAGAAATTAGAAGAAAAATGGGTGGAAACTTAACCAAAGGTGGCATTTCTACTTTTCTCAAAAGGTTTCCACAATTTTGGCCACTTACTGTATATAAGTAGAATACAAACACTGAAATCTCCTAAACTCCACTGAAGCTGTTACCTAGCCTGGTAATGAAATGTTGAAACCAACCCACAAGCTCGGAGAACAAACCTTCACTCTCACTATACAGTTTCTGGTTGTTTTTTTCAGGACTTCTTCAAAAGTGACTGCAGTGAGTTATGATAATGTGTTCAGACAAGATTTCCAAGGCAGCATTTTTAATGTAGCACCCTGCTCAGTCTTTCAAATTACCCAGATGACATTTAAAGGTGTCCAACTCTTCGTTGTGAATCTCAATGTCTTTGCCAGTTATCGGTATATCCACCGGCAGTGAAATTAGCATTTTGCCCAATGCAATGAATCATTTCTGAAAAGTAATTACTTTATTGCTGTAAAGTGTTATGCAGAATGCAACATTTGCATCTGTATAAAGAACATATAAAAGTCCAAAGGCATGGTGATAGAATTGATGAAATGCATTGGCTTAATTATGTGATCAAATATTATTGTAGGTTGTTCAGGGTACATTCTTAAGCCATCTTTGGATAGCTCGCTAATCAGGATTCCTGATTAGGACTAGGGGAGACGTGATAACAGTGTTCCAATATTTGAGAGGCTCCTACAGAGTTGAGGGGATCAAGCTATTTTCCAAAGCAAGACAAGAAACAGTGGATAGAAACTAACCAAGAAGAGAAGCAACCTGGAACTGGGGAGAAATTTCCCAATGGTGACAGCAATTAGCCAAGAAGTTGTCAATGCTCCATCAGTGGAGGCTTTCAAAAAGAGATTTGTCTGAAATGATCCAGGGTCTCCTGCTCAAGCAGGGATTTGGATTAGAAGACCTCCTAGGTCCCTTCCAACTGTATTATTCTATGACTTCTATGTCTACACTACATTCAGACTCTAAGAAAAACATACCTAGGGGTTGCCCTATTTTCTCCCGATAACAGTGCTGAAGTGGTCCAAAGTCCCACAGGTTTTTCAGCCAAGCAGTTTGTTTAAATTCAGCTCTCCTTAATCCAAGTCCATTTATCTAAAAATCTATTGTGGAATCCTTTGAAATGAAGGGTGTTTTGGGACCAATTGAATCACAACCTCCATGACGATAAACAACTTTTAATTTAGAGAGAGGTATAGATTTGAAAGGTATACTTCAGTTTCTGTACTAGCAGTGGCTACTACTGTTCATTCATGCAGCTGAATATATTTGTCTGGTTGAAAAAGCAGGTGCAGATGTTTTGAATCATTTTTTTATGAAAAATTAAGGTCACTGTTTTATAAGGAGAGGAACAAAAGAGAGGATTGGAGTCATCTTCTAACCAATGTTAGTGGACCAAATCTTAAACATAAGGATAACTTGCATATAAGTGTTGAAAGAAAAGTCTTCATCATGGTTCAATCCAAGCCAGGAATAAACAACATGGTGACTGTTTTACAAAGAAGGTTGCAGTTTATTGAAGAGGAGAACCAGACAGGAAGATGGTTCTGGCAGAAAAGAGAGAGAAAAAAGGGCTGAGCACATGTAGGGAGTGGATTTTTATACCCTCTGGAGCCTTTTGTTTTGAGTTGTTTCCTGTTCCTGTGGCATGAACTTTGACCTGAGTCTGAGTGTGCTTTTCTGGTATTCTGATGGTGATGGGTTAATCCTATTATGAACCAAAGGTCATATCCTGCTTCCCTGATGCTGGGGCTAATGGCTCTTAGAATTTGGGTGAGGTATGCAGATTTTAGGTTTCTTTGTCTTCTTGATCTTCTACCTGGGGCCTCCATCTGCATTTCTACAGAGCTGGTTTCTTGGGGGAGGGAGACTTGGGGCTATTAAGAAAAACTGGGCATGCTTTTCTGCTTCTTTAAGATCCTTTGAGGAAATACATTTTCCTGCCCTTTTAATATTTCCTTCTCTGGGGGGGACTGACTTCCCACATAAGCTTTGTACGTATATTTGATTTTCAGAATCTTTTGCCTAGTTTCCTAATGGTTTTCCTTACCTATGAAAGAAACTTAAGTTTTTCTACCTCATTTCCATAATACTTGAAAGTTTTTTTCCTAATTTCATTCCAAATGGAAGGTTTTTTTAAAGAGTATTTTATTATTTCAAAGTGGTAAAGGAGGGTGGTCTTGTTTTCTCATGTCTTTATTGCTCTGCGGCTTCAATATCTTTCTGGTTGGGGGTGGAGATTGTCATAGAAAAATTCCTTTTTGATCTCTTTCCTTTTGATGTAATTGATATTACTGAAGTTTGGAAAGCAACTGAACCTGCAGGCATAAGAGAAATCAGAAGAAGATTCTCAGATTCCATTTATAACAATTTCATTGATACATACATCTTCTTTTTAGAATAACCACAACAACTCAAAGGCTTTTTAAAACATTTTTCATCCATTGAGCTGTTATATTAACAGCCTCTCATTATGTGGAAAAAATGAGTAGGGCTTACAAAGCATTTAAAAAGAAGTGCTCTTTTGTGGATTGTTAAAGCAGCTGCATCTTCAAGAAATTAACTGTTGAATGCTTTTTCTGGCTGCTTTTCTAATGCCAATAATATAATTGCACTGTTATTGCTGGGGAAACACAGTTCCTTTGTGTGTACAGCCAGGCATGTAGAGCTTTTGAAGCAGGCATGCCAACTCTTCAAAAAGTGATGAATACAAAGACATCTTTAAAGATGAAGATTTTCATTGCATTTCTGCAATGCAAGTTCCCCCCACACACCTCTTTCAAACCTGCAGGCAACATAACAATGTTGGTAGAAAAACCTGAAATTTTTCCTGCAATGATGTGATGCTGCTTTTTTCATTCTCCCCGCCCCACTACATGGTTCCTTGGATGTGTTTTTGAATCTTCTGAAGGTGATGGTTCCTGACCTTATGGTCTGCAAAACAATTCCTTTAAATATATCGATGAAGATTCTCAATCATCCAGGTAAAGTTGTCTGAAGGTTGAAGTCATGACAACTGAGCATATTTTTCTTTTTAGTTTGAGAGTTGAGTTCACTGCTCATCCAAGCAGCTTCATCAGATAGATTACGTTAGTGAGACAGACAGTCTTTGGAATGTACCAATTCTTCCTGCACCGATCTCAGGGGTTCCTCCCCAAAGTGCATTGCAATGTGTCAAAGAAGATTCTCAGTCATCCAGGTAAAGTTGTCTGAAGGTTGAGTCACGGCATGACTATCCAATCATGTCTTGATTCTCAGAGACTGCCTGGAAAAGCCACCTGCAGTTTTTTTTTTGTTTTTTTTTTTGTGGCAAGATTTGTCGGAAGTGGTTTGCCATTGTCTTCTTCCTAGGGCTGAGAAAGCGGGACTGGCCCAAAGTCATCCAACTGGCTTTGCTTCTAAGCCAAGACTTAGAACTCACAAACTTCCAGCGTCTAGTGTCGTGCCTTAACCACTACACCAAACTGTCTCTCTTTAAATATTTAATACAATGCTAATAATGAGTTGGTTAGGAAGAACAATGATTTTATACAACAGCCTATTATCTGAAACATGGAGGAAAGGACAGGGAGAAAACTGCAATCTTTGGCTTTCCTCATAAAAGCATGCTCAGCTACTTGGATATACGCCCTCTTTAGCAAATATATGTGTGCAATTATATCCCGCAGTGCAGCTGCATGTATTTAGCAGAGTATGTTAAATTACCTTTCTCCCGTCCACCCAAATATCACCCAGCCATTAAAAGTTCCCTAAGATAACTTTCTAAAGTAAAGTCTCTGTATCAAAGAGCTTCTATAAATCATTTATCCTTCTCTAACTGAAGCACAGGGGAAGCTATTTCTGGAGATTAAAGTTTCTTCAAATGGCAATCCCCAATAAGAGACAAACTACTGCAGTCAATAATACAAAAGTCTCTGCATATTATTGAAAAATTATCTTAAGCCCCTACTTCAGAGAATGCAATTTTATCAGGCATATTTTATTGAAATCTTTAATAAGCTGCTTGAGTTTGGACTATGACCTTCCTTCATTTTTCCTCCTCCAATTACTACTTTTGTTTTGTTTCCATCCAGGAACAGGTGATCCAAATCAGATAACAATTTGCTCAAAAGTCAAGGCTTGCTAATAAGTCGCTCCCTTTACTTGTGCTGGAATCGCTGGAGTTTGCTCTTAAGTTGTTTCACAAGGAAAAGTATAAACAGGATGATAATTAACATTCCATTGTATCACCTTCATTATTTCCTTCTCCTTTTTAAGTCATGAAGTCCCCTCAACTGTTTTCTGTTTTCAAACATTGATGCACTTTATTTAAAAAAAAATAGGAAAGAAAAGTCGCTATATTTTTTTTCCCAGGGGAGAGAAAAGCATTAATAATAAAAAAAGTTGATTGGCTGTTTATGTTTCCCTAAAAAGGAAATCAGAGAGAAGCAAAATGTACGTGCAGTTTCACATACAGCGGTGGAAAAATAAGGCTGGTAGAAGCTGCAAGAAGTGTTCCCATTGCTCAGGTGTGTATATCAAGTTGTTGAGAATCACACAGATTGTCCCAAAGGTGCTTTTGCAAGAGGCAGCTGGACTTCCTTTGTTTTTCCCTGAAGATATTTCATTTCTCATCCAAGAAGCTTCTTCAGTTTCACATAGATTGTCCTCATGGTCTTTATCCTTGAAATTCACTAACAGCACAATGTTTTCCATTGATCCACCATATATCCAAAGTCCTAAATCACGTTGGGCATGCTATCGTGTTCTTCCAGGTCATCCATTTTGTCTCTATGGAGATCTAGTAAAGTAAAGAGGAATGTGTTTTTGTAAGAAGAAGAGGAAACTTGAAACATTTGGGACTTTCTGTCATTCTACTGTATCGAGGGTGTTGAGATAGTTAATGGCTCCTGTATGTGAAGTTTCTTAACATTATTTCAAAAAGTTTATATTTTATTGGACTATGCTTGAAAGACAACCAGCATAGTGTAGGGGTAGGCCACCTTGGCTCTTTTATGCCTCGTGGACTTCAACTCCCAGAATTCCTGAGTCAGCCATGCTGAGGGGAAAGGGAGAGGTTTCCAAGCTGAGCCATGCTGGCTCAGGAATTCTGGGAGTTGAAGTCCACGAGTCATAAAAGAGCCAAGGTTGCCTACCTCTGGCCTAGGCCTAGGCCGCTTTATGACTCCTGGACTTCAACTCCCAGAATTCCTGAGCCAGCCATGCTGAGGGGAAAGGGAGAGGTTTCCAAGCTGAGCCATGCTGGCTCAGGAATTCTGGTAGTTGAAGTCCTCCAGTCATGAAGGGGTCATAGTTCCCCCATGCTGGCTCAGGAATTCTGGGAGTTGAAGTCCACAAGTCATAAAAGAGCCAAGGTTACCTACCCCTGGTATAGTGGTCTAGGAATAGGGAGACAAAGTTTCTAGTTGTCTTTTACGAATGAAAGCTGATCTTGCACTAACCATTTTTCTTAACATTTACCAACATCTGGATCAGAGGAAAATCATCCAGTAAAAAAAGTCTATTTTTGTATCACACACTGATAGCTTTCTTTGTTTTACTTTAATTTATTAATTTGTATCCTGCCTTTATTATTTTTGCAAAGAATCCAAGGCAGTGAACGTATCCAACACATCTTCCTTCTCCTATTTTTCCCATGACAACAACCGTCTGCAGTGGCTGGCCTGAGAGAGAGTGACTGCCTCAAAGTCACCCAGCTGACTTTCATGGCTAAGGCAGGACTTGAACTCACAGTCTCCCACTTTCTAGCCCGGAGCCCTAACTGCTAGACCTAGGCAAGCACCATGCAAAAAGAAGCAGATCCGGCAATTATTAAAGAAAAAAATATGATAAAGAAAATGATGACATTGGGCTTAGAATAATGATGCTATCATAGGCGTTCATGCTTACAATTCTTAACTATGAAATAAGAGGCCATCGAAGTCAGAAGCTTAAACCTGGTTAGATGATATAACACATACATAGGGGGGACATCTCAGGCCCTAGGTCAGGGATGTCAAACTGCTGGCCCATGGACTGGATGCATCACCCAGAGGCCACACCCATACCCATTGCCGGCAATGGCAAAACTGTCCCGATACATTGTGCGACGTCACATGATGTAACGAGTTTGATATGTCTGCCCTAGATGATGCAGATCTAGAGGGTGATGGAGTTTATGATACTTCATTTGTTTAGCCAATTCAAATTGAAAAGAAGTGACAGTTGCTAAAAAAAAAAACCTGCCAGGGAAACTAAGAAGACATAAGAGAAACCACAACACACATAGAAGTATATCTGTTCTGTCCCAGCCTATGGCCATCCTTGTTAAATGCACAAGGACAAAACCCCTCTTGAGAAATAGGCTGGAGACTCAGAAGAAAACAAAACCCCTTTTTAATGTTGGTAACAAACCTGCCAAATGGTCCAAAAACAAAAGCAACAAAATACAATCCAAATGGAGGGAATTGTCCACACGAAACACAGTGCAAAACAGGGAATTTGTCACCGGCAATACCAACAGAACACGATCCCATGAAGTACTTTGCAATGGTTGCCTTCAGCAACCAGCACCACCCACACCTTCCCTTTTTATTAAACAACCCCAAGGTGTGGCTTCTCAATGCCTTCTCCTCCTCCCTTGGAGATGCCCTATTGACTCCCTCTGACCTGCTCTAGTTAACTGCCTTCATTTACGAGCATCTATAATGACTTCCAGCTGTGACTCCCCAAAGTCTGACTCATCTTCCCCACATAGCTGAGTCTCATCCGGAGCACGATTGGAGGGGCCAGGCTCTTCATCCGATTGTGAGTCCTGTAACTCATCAGAGCCTTCCTCTGACTCTGATGGCTCTCCAAACCCCTCCTCCTCCTCCTCCTCCTCCTCCTCCTCCCCCTCCTCTGATTCCTCGGACTCAGCTGCCAGGTCCACTGGCTGGCACGGACTCACAACAATATCTTGATATATCTTCTTCTTTCAACCTAAGTGATTTGTCAATTCCATCTTTTCCTAGATCGGAATGGCTGGAACCAAAGGGAAACCACGGGCCTTCAGACAATGGAACGAAATTCAGGGTGACTCTTTCTCAAGCGCTTGCCTCCAGTTTTGCCCTTCTATATTGATGATACTCTGGCAAATTTTATAAAGAAAATAGCAGCAAACAGGCAAGCTTGAGGATGAATTAGAATAGGTCAAATGGAAGGGCCATGGAGTCCAAATCAAAACTGACAAGTCTTTCATTTCTTTGAACTTGGAAAGCTGTCAGTTTGTTCCCAAGCTGCTTGTTACCACCAGAAGACAGCCTATCCAGAGAGAGAGAGAGGAGAGAGAGGAGAGGAGAGAGAGGAGAGAGAGAGAGAGAGAGAGAGAGAGAGAGAGAGAGAGAGAGAGAGAGAGAGAGAGGAGAGAGAGTAGAGGAGGAGAGAGAGAGAGAGAGAAATGTAATGGATAATTTTAAACACATATATAAACACAGGTTGTGTTGGAAAGCAAAGCTACTCCTCTCCTTGACATCATTTTGTACACCTGACTGCCATATCAAATTCAGTTTAAAACCCTGGCCTATGGCTGGGGAGTCCTCAAAGATAAGAAGATAATATAAAGGTTGACAGCTATGTTTTAATACCTAGATATATTTTTTTTGTCTGAACTTGTTCAGAATGAAGAAATAAAGAAGCGGAGGGAAGGGTGTTCAGCTGCCGGGAGAAAAAATGGCCATGTTGAGCTTGATATCCGCTTACAAATTGGCCAGGATAGTTTCCTAAGACATGTGAAGTCTATTAAATCTACAGAAGCTGCCTAGTTTGTGATGAGTCCAATGAGTGCGATGGGCACTATGTATTTGCTCACCAACATTTGTAATCTCTTCACCCGTTTTGTAATCACCTCTTGGCTTAACTTTCTCTGAAATGATGCTGAACAAACAATCATCATTCACATCTAATGAGTTTAATTAATAGAGCTGTCATGAGAACGAAAGAGATTGCATTATGGATAATCTGGTTCAGGTTCTGAAAGCTGCTTTCAATCAGCAAGAAAAGGAATGCCTGGCTGACAAAGAGGCTGAAATGCTTTCACATTTGAAGAGACACCTTCTAACAGCAAAGAAATAGGGTAAAGAGATGGATTTATGAGGCTAATACCAGCTAAAACTTCCAAACTAATATATCATTGTGATTCTCTTGATGGTTGGATCTGTTGATTCATTTTTCTTCATGTAGAAGGCTAATACTGAACTGTACACTTTTGTGAATGCTGAGGGTGGGGGGGATTGGGCAGAATCCCAATGTTGCTTTCTCATACTACAATTTCATAATACGTCAGCACCTGCTTGCAAAGATCCTGGTGTTTTCTTTTTTTAAAAAAATCGAATAAGATAAATTTTAACAAGCGTTCATCATTCTGTCCACGTCTGCAAGTATGCTTTAATTTTCTTCCATTAACTGACAATATGTATCAAGGGTAGATGGAGCTCTGAATCCAAGTTATTCATAGGAAGTACAGTTTCCCAAATTAATTTTTGAAAAAAACAAAACAAATTTTCTCTCTTGGCACAAATGCGTTATTTTCCCCCCTTGTTCAAATAAATTCAATTCACAATTGCATTCAGGTGACGTTGTTCCCCCAAAAAATTCTGTAATGATATGATAACAAATGTGGGGTATTGCAGAATCCTGAACACTTATGGATTAGCCATAATCTTGATGGACCATAGAAAACAGGCTAATGATAAAGCTATTCAGACCGCTGCTTTCTGGACCCCAAATTCTATAAAATGTCACATAAGTAATTTCAAGTTCCTTCTGTGTTTTAATCTTTATATCTGTCATACAGTGATTGAAAATTTTCCTTATTTGGATTATTAATTTTAAATATTACATTTCTCTTTTTAATGTAAGATTTTCTGAACTCGGAAAATCAATCAATCTGTCAACGCTGCTAACATCGGATGTTTTTGCATTGACAACAAATGTAAATGTTGCCATCTTTTACCTTTTGCTTTTAAAGTTAGATGATGCTGAGATGGGGGATGTGAATGAGAGTTCAGCTAGACATAGCAACACTAAACCTAGCATGGGAAACAAGGTTATTATAACCAGAGCTGATAAGGAATTAGCTGGCTGGAGAACTGGAGAGGAGGCACGTGCTTCAAGCTAATTGGGGAAATGTGATTTATGAATGTTAATTGGAGGAGGGAATTGTGCTTTGATACTATGTGCTCAGGGGAGGGGAATTCAGTTTTTGACTTCAGTTATGCCATGCCAATGCTATGCTACTCAAAATAAAGATTCTTTAAGGTAAATAATGCCTCAAAGATCTTTTGAAGAGTTTCATCTGTCGGAACCATGTCACAATTAATCAATCAATCCAGGTGATTCATCCAGATGATTCTTGCTTGCATCTGTGTCAAAAAGATGACAACACTTGACCCTTTAGCTGCTTCACATAGAATCATCCCAGAGTCAAATTCATTCGGTTTCAGGGACATGAGATATTATCAGAAAACCACTAATTGGGTCCTTAGAAAAAAAGATGAAAGGGAGAGTCAGAGAAAGAGAGGGAAACAAAGGTAAGAGACACAAATTATAATCTGGCTGAACATTAACACAAACACAATTCTTTCTTTGAAACATCTGTGCTGCACTAGCCTAACTGTTCCAATAGAATTCAAATCAAATATCTTTCTTACGGTCCTTGACCAGCCTTTGCAATAAGAGAGTACAATACAAGGAGAAATGGTTAAATGCAACAATGTGTTATTGGATAGAAATAAAGTGGATAATATATTTGGTCTAGTTAGTTGGATACATCTCAGAAACTAAACTCTGAACTCAGTAGGAGGAGCTGGAAAAAAAACACTTCATTTTTCAGTCTATATGGGAAAAAGGGCTGCAATTTTTCCTTTAAAGTTTTCATATATACCACACAAACAGTAGAATCAAAGAAATAAATGCTCAGAAAGCTCAGGAGAAGAATGTGGAATCACCACTAGCACCTTTTTAAAAAAAATAATAATAAATAGAGTGTAGACCAGTGATGGCGAACCTTTTAGAGAATGAGTGCACAAACTGCAACTCAAAACCCACTTATGCATCGTCGGGTGCAGGGTGGGTGTGGCCCATTGGCTGGGTGTGACCCATTGGCTAGATGTGGCCAACTGGGGGTGTGGCCCATTGGCTGGGCATGGCTGCGATGGTAGCAGCAGACTGGGTGGGACTAAAAAGTTCAGTCAATCACCTCCAACTTTGCAAGATCTTTTTTTCCCGCGAGTTGAAATTTACTGATTGAACCTTCTTTTTTTTTTTTTTTGCACACGGCGGCAGAGGCCTAAAGCGAAAAGGTTTTATAAAACCCAGCTGAAGGCCTAGGACTGGGGTGATGGCATGCGTGCCTACAGAGAGGGCCCTGAGTGCCGCCTCTGGCACCCGTGCCATAAGTTCGCCACCACTGCTGTAGACCATCTGGGAAAGCTTTTCAAAAAATTTAGGAAACTCGTGGACAATTGCTTTCTGTGGGCTTTACCCTGTTAACCTTGTGGGATGTGGGGACTACACATTTTCCCCTGCGAAGACCTCAGAGGATGGCCTGATTTTAATCAGGACAAATTCATACAATAATCCCAATGGCATGTTTGTAAAGGTTTGAGAAAAATGTGCCTGCAAACCTTTAAAAATAATTTATTAAATTGGCTTATCTTTTTCTTTTTGTTTTATTGGCTTTCAGGTACCGACTTTTGAAGAATAGAACAAGGCCTGTAATAGCTGAATTGAAGATATTTCTGGAAGCCAGTGGCCTAAATGATCTGTGAAGAAAAGAAACATTCTTTGTTATCCATTTTATTTTACTGTCTTCTCATTCAAAGTGAATTATTCCTTCTGAGGTCCTTAACATTAGGTCTGAGATTTAGTTTAAAATAAATGGAACCTAGGAAAGCTTTGTTGTATCTGCTCATCTATCTGAGACACAAAGGCCGATATATAGAATCTGTTTTATTGCTTCACATTATTTCAACCCATGTGACAAAAGTTTATTTATTTTAGATAAAGAATGTTGAAGAAATCTTTAGATAAACAATGCCTCTAGTTCATGGACTTACTTGGTATATAAAAGAATCATTATCCTATATGTTTCTCAAATAATTGGACCTAAGCACAGATAAATATAGAATGAATGGAAGTCAACATCTTAAATTCTTCTTTACAGATCCTTGAGCACAGCAGCTGCTATTGTTTATATTGTCAATATTGATAATGAGCTTATTGTCTTTCAAAGCTTACAGAATCAGATGCCTCTGAGTTACCACCAAGCGGCAATGCTGTCTTCTCCCATCCTATTTTGGAAGATCCAAATTCCTTATTCTACAGTAGATTTACAACTAACCTAGTATTGGAAAGGATCTCTGTGTTTTCTCCACCAGTCTTACCATTGATGAACAGAATTGCAGCAGAACTAGGGTGTGTGTGTGTGTGTGTGTGTGTGTGTGTGTGTGTGTGTGTGTGGTGAGTAGTGGAGGGTTTTTACTCTACCATAGTTACTGATTTGAGATTGTACTTTGGTTGGAAGAAAGAAAATAGACATGACTCTGGGAATTGACATGGAACAACCAGGATGGATAGCTGAAGGTGGTGGGACAGAAGAGAAATAGGGGCAGCTGGCAGCATCGTTCAACGAAAGAAGCCATCTTTTCACCTCAAAAAAACACACCCTCAAACAAAATAAATTGAGAAGACATAGACTGAAACAGGGGTGGAGATGTTTCATTCACAAAGTTGGATCATATTCTCTCCCTATCCCTCCCCCTCTCTCTCCCTCTGTGTGTTTGTGTGTGTGTGAGAGAGAGAGGGGGGGGAGGGAGGGAGAGGGAGAAGGAGAGAGAGAGAGAGAGAGAGAGAGAGAGAGAGAGAGAGAGAGAGAGAGAGAGAGAGAGACAGACAGACAGACAGACAGACAGACAGACAGACAGACAGACAGAGAGAGAGAGAGATCTAATAAATAAAAAAGTGTGTGTAAAGCAACTGAATGAAATAAAGTTATTGTGGAGAGATCGCTGCAGCACCGAAAATCATAGTAACAAATATTAGCAGTTACTGTCTATTAGTTGGACTCACTGGGGTCTATGCAAATTTTAAAACACACACAACGATAATAAAGTTAATGTAAAACAGTAAAACACTTGGAGTATAGGAAACACTAGGTAAAGGAATAGAGTATTGGCAGGAATAAGATTTCATATTGGGCACAAACTTTCTAATCAGTGTTGACTCCTGATGATTGCCTAGACAAGTCCTTGCAGTTTTCTTGGTAATGTTTTTGGGAAGTGATTGCCCTTGCTTCTTTTCTGGGGCTGAGAGATAATGACTGGCCCAAAGTCACCCAGATGGCTTTGTACATAACATGGGACTATAACTTACTGTCTCACAGTTTCTAGTTTGACACCTTAACCAAACATCAAACAGAGCCCTTTGTGTGTGAAATCAACTCTTATTTGGTGTCTGCTGGTACCAGCCCACCCAAATTGGAATCATGATCCCATTAAAGGCATTGTTTGATCATTAAAATAAAAAAATAAAATAACATAAGGAATAGAACACTAGAAATGTCCCCATTTGATTAATAATATCAGAAGCATAACTGCCTCAGTTTAACAGTATATAAACAAAAACAGAATTAAAGGAATTTGATACTTTTCTGTTTTCCCCCAATAAGCAGACAAATGGGAAATCAGCATCTCATTTTGTTTCCTTCCTGTACAAATGAACAACAATAATAAAAAATCTAGAAATATTGATGGGGGTATTCTAAATTTTGGTTAGCATAACAGATACCCGAAGTTATAATTTTTAAAAACTGAATCTTAATGAAATTGGGAACACAGCTAAGAGTGGGGAAAAACAACAATTAAAACACAGTCTTAAATAATTCTCTGGTTAATTTGCATCCTGAGAACAAATTGTTCAAAAGAAGTCAAAAAGCCTGCAGCTATCAAAACCTTTTTATAAAAAGAAGAATCTTTTTGACCAAGCTCTTTCTATGCTAATTTCTTTAACATCCCAAATAAAAAAGGCACAATTATGGTAGAAAATAATTTCTTTCCAGTTTCTTTCTTTCTTTTTTTTTAAAGTGTGACCTGAATACAAAATAGAATTACAATTAGGTTGGTCGAGGGCAATGGCTTTAGTTATAGTCCATCTAACAGTGATTTTTTTTTCAGTATAATGAAGTTTACACAAACCCAGACCCACACACACAGAGATAGAATAGAATAGAATAGAATAGAATAGAATAGAATAGAATAGAATAGAATAGAATAGAATAGAATAGAATAGAATAGAATAGAATAGAATAGAATAGAATAGAATAGAATAATAACTTTATCACTTTCAATGTACACAACTGGCATACATTAAAATGAAATTTCATTGCACTAAAGGATCACCACCTCCGATATACACTACATAAATATGATAAAAATAAATAAATATACACAGAATTATGCATATACCCACATATATTCTATGACACAGAGAAACAATACAGTCTAGTTCAGATTATATATACATGTGCATGACAAGAAAAACAAATCTTGTGAGTTTACCAGACGGATGGCACAGGGAACAAAGCTACTGCAGAAGCAGGTAGTCCTGCTATAAATACTTCAAAACCTCCTCACAGAGGGGAGCAACAGAAACAGACCATAAAGTGTGGGGTCTCTAACAATGCTTTGAGCAATCAGCACATAGCGCTTATAAGCAGCATCCTGAATACCAGGGAGCAAGTTTCTTATTATCTTCCTGGCTGTCCTTAACACTCTCTGCATGAACCTTCTATCTGAAGCACTATTTCCACCAAACCAGACAGGGATGCAGTTTGTTAAAATGCTTTCAATCATACCTCTGGAAAATGTGGCCAGAACAGAAGGAGCGAGATGCATGAAACACAGATACTGGTTTGCGTGCTTCACTAACGATGAGGTGTGGAGAAACCATTCTATTGAAAGGACCTTTGGTGAGTCAGCTAAAAAGTAGAAGATAACTAATTCTTTCCTATTGTTCTGGAAAGACTTCAACAATAATGATCAAGTCCTTTAGCCCAGGGGTCCCCAAATCCTGGTCCGTGGACCAGTACTAAGCCACGGCGTGCCAGCATCTGGGTTGCACAAACAAGCAAAGCCCCATCTATGAGATGTAGGCAGCACACAAAACCATGCACCCTCTAGTCCACAGAAAAAACTCTCTCCACGGAACCAGTCCCTGGTGCTCAAAAGTTTTGGACTTCTGCTTTAGCCTAGTAGGCAGAAGGCAATTTGTCTTTGTTGTGTGAAGATAAACATTTGCAATATGATGAACTTGCTAAAGGACCAGGAAACCCATGTTGAAGCTATTGGACAACACATGCACATTTCATGTTCACACTATCTCTTTCCACAATCTACAACAAACCATTGTTCTTTTATGGGAAAGAAGAACCCATTTAATCTACTTTCAAGTCCCAGAGGAAAAAAAGGGGGGAATCTAATCAATAAATTAGCAGGTAATCGATATATAATTATTATCGATCCAGACATTGACGAGAACATTTCTGCAAAATAGCGTCTAATTTTGGAAATATCCTGTGTTCTGGCTTTAGGACATCTCTTTTTTGCAGAATTCTTATCATCGGGAAGCTTCTTCGACGAACTGATGGATCTGCACCCAAAGAAATTTCAAGTCACCTTGACTCTGCTCAGGTTTTCAGAAAGGCATTTTGAGCTACAAGGAATATTGTCACTGTGCTGCATATGATTAAAAGGGTAAAAGAGTCATTAGCAAAACTGACTAATGGCCAACTGGTTCCCATGCCTCCCAGCTGCCATTGTGATAAAATGAAGGCATTTACTTATTAATTTTCAAGCCTAAATCTTGTGAGCTTCATAGAGATTCAGCATCATTACTCCACAAGGTTGCTGGGGGTGAGATGTCAGTTACACTGCGCACAATATCTTCCCCCACACACCCTTTTTAACTTGGAAATGTACTTTTGTTTGCATATCTCTGCTCTAAATTTATGATATCCTAATGTTTCCAGCGTGCAACCTTATTCAGGTACATACTTATGCAGCTGTAAATCTGATTTTGTTCAGTCGGACTTATTTTAAATCCAGCAGAGAAATGTCTGCCTTGATTTTATCTTCGGAGTTAGAGGAGGGAGTGTTTTTGGAAGAAAAAGAAGCAACTTGCTATCTTGACTTTGCCATTAAGTATTAGCAGCTCCTTTCTTTTATAATGATCTTCCCTTTGTCTCTGTCTCCATTTTATTTCAACCCTAATTCCTCCCTTCCCATTCTCATTTTTCCCTTTCATAACACTTATATCCACACCTTTTAACCATCCTAGAGGAGATTTACATAATGTCTCCCTCAAAAATATTACTGGGTAAAACCCATGCCATCTTCCCATTCCTGAATATTGGATAAAAGACAATATTCTGCACTTATTAAGGTATGAGCTGATTTATCTCTTATTTGTGAGGAGCCTTTTGGTCTTGGATCAATCCTTTGCAGGGATGTCTCATAACTGCAGATTCTTGATTAACAGAATTTAGAATGGAATAGTATTGAACAGGATAGATGACTAATGGATTAGTCTTATCAATAAGATAAAAGGAACTTAAAGCACATAAATTTTGTTGCAGAATAAAATAGATCAGGGCTTTTCAACCAGTTGTACATGTACCACCTGTGGTACATTGGCACCTGGCAGGTGGTACGTGAGCGTCCTCAAAAAGTAGCGGGGGAGGGGAATGAGCTGAACCGGTGGCAGCACCGCACAAGTCTGAGTGAGAGACAGCTGAAGCTGCAGGGCTGTCAGGGCTCAGTGGAAGTGCCAGGATCAGCGCCAGGCTCCAGCTGGAGCTCAGCGCTGATCCTGGCACTTCCACTGAGCCCTGAAGAAGCACCAATCAGCTGGAAAGCAGCACTGATCCTGGTGCTTCTGCTGAGCCCAGAAGAAGCGTCGATTAGCTGGAATGTTGCAGCATCTCCAGAGTCTTGTGATTTGCATTCAGATGCTTGGCAACTGATTCATATTTATGATGGCCACAGTGTCACATGGTCATGTGAAGTGACCAAAACCTGCTGCAACCACCCAGCAGATGGGGGGAATAAAAACCAAACACCCCCCACCCCACCCCCGCTGCCAATCATCAACAGAAATGCTCACAACAATGAAAACCTCGGACAGGAGGAAGGGCGCCGCCGGGTGGGCAGGCAGGTGTCTTGCTCGGCTGTGGCTTGGGGGGCACTTTTTCAGTGCCATTGTAACTTCAGACAGTCACTAAGCAAACTGTTGTAAGTCGAGGACTACCTGTACTTTATCACTTTTCCCCCTTTTTGGGGGGGTCATCAAGTTTTTAACACCTTGCTAGGCGACTGGTGGTACTCGGATGTTGCCATATCCTAAAAGTGGTACAACGGGTGAAAAGGTTGAAAAGCCCTGAAATAGATAATACAGCAATAAAATACATATATGGGATAATACAAGGAATGAGCAATTAGATAAGTGAATTTCCCTTTAAGGGGTACCCCAATTTGTTTGATGTTCTGGGTTAACAGTTTTTGAACGTTACAGAAAAAAAATGTTATAATTTTTGAATAAAATATCCAGGTCTGTACAGATATATTATGATAATAAGAATCCTGAAAAATCTTCCAGTTATTTAATAGTTAATTTTATTTAGAGTTTCATTTTTCTCTTACACATTTGTCAGAAGGTTTATTTTTTAAACTTGCAGTAAAAATCAGCACATGCTAATGTAGATATCCGGAAGTATGTGAGTCCTATATATAAGGCAGTGTATGTATCTTGGCAATTTTTTTTTCCTTTTAATATAACTCACAAAGTTTTTTTTCTACATATTTTCCAGAAAGAATATCAAGGAAATTGGGCTAATGAACTAAAAAAAAAAAAAAAAAAGCTACCTCAAGGCAATGCAATAGAAGCTTAAATTTAACTTCAATTACTCATTTATATTCTGGTGCCTTAAAATAAAGAAGGGCAAATAAAAGTTTTTGTGATCAAAGGGAGGCAGCAACGATTGTATTTAACTAACTTTGTAAAAAGAAATATGGCAGAGAAGAGGGCTAAATTTGGATTCAGGTTTATGAAAATATATTATTAACTTGAACATGTTATGAATGACACAGTTTGAAGTTTCAGAATTGTCTCCACGATTTTTATATTTATTAAAAATTCAGTAATCGTCTATCAATCCCTGCCTTATTACCACAGCTAATCTCTTAATAGTTACTTTATTTCATCTGATAATAAGATACCCAAGGGATCCACACTGAGCAAAAATAAATGAAATTGCAATCTTTGGGTTCCACTTCCAAGTATCCTATTGTTTCTTCATGACCTGACTATTTATAGACATATTTGTGAATTAGTTTTTGCCCATGACTTGAGGACAACATTGTTGTTGTTGTTTTTTTGCTATGGTTTCATAGTGTGAAGGTTGAGACTGAAACTAGTCGCATATTTCAGGACCAAGGCACTAACAAGCTTCTAATCTACAATCATTTTATGTCATCTAGATTAGAATAATTATTGTAGATAAATTTGATAGGTTAGTTTATAGTTTTATCTTTTATTGGCCAACAAATTCCTGTGTGTCCAATTACACTTGGCCAATAACTATAAACTAAACTATAAAACTTATCTACAGTAACAATTCTAATCTAGATCAGCCCACCTGAAAATCTTCTGCCAAATCTAGATGAGGTATCAAGTTCAGCTCATTGACAAGATAACCTAACCTGTGTTTTTGCTCCATATTTGTCTTATTTCTTCCTCTTCTGTTCCTATCTTTCCATCTTCTCTAAATGGATGATGTTTTTGAGGCCCAGTTAAATTCCACTTCCATTTAACTGATTAGGTTTCCGTGTTGCCTTTTACATAGAGTAGAGTAGAGTAGAGTAGAGTAGAGTAGAGTAGAGTAGAGTAGAGTAGAGTAGAGTAGAGTAGAGTAGAGTAGAGTAGAGTAGAGCTAGAAGGGACCTTGGAGGTCTCCTAGTCCAGCCCCCTAGTCAAGCAGGAGAACTTATACTATCTCAGACAGGTGATTGTCCAGTCTCTTCAAAGAAATCTCCAGTGATGGAGTGCCCACGATTTCTGGGGATAAGCTGTTTCAGTGGTTGATTGTCCTCACTGTCAGGAAGTTTTTCTTTAATTTCAGGTTGCTTCTGTCCTTGATCAGTTTCCAAACATTGTTTCTTGTCCTTCCCTCTGGTGCTCTGGTGAACAACCTGACCCCCTCTTCTTCGTGGCAGCCCCTCAGACACTGGAACACTGCTATCATGTCTCCCTGTTTCTTCTTTTCTTTAGGCTAACCAAATCCAAGTTCTGCAGCCATTCTTTGTATGTTTTGGTCTCCAGGTCTTTGATCATCTTGGTTAATTCATTCACCTAAAGAATGAATTAGCCCTATTACTCTCCCAATATACAGTATGAAAAACAGGAGAGGTGTGACCCCACTAATTACTGCCCAGTCTAAATTCTCTAAGTAAATAGCAAGCTATGTGCAGGATTTTTATAAACATTTGGACTTGATGTTGTTTGAGAATATTGTAGAACCTAAGCAGTCTGATTTCAGGCCCAAACACTATAGGGCAGGGGTCCCCAATGCATAGGACATGGCCCACTACCAGGTCATTGTTGGCCACTGGGCCACGTGAGTGGATGGCCAGTGCATACATGTGTGCGCACTCACACACCCCACTTGCACTATCATCATGATGTCGTGCAAGTGCTATCATTGCCCTGAGCGCACACTCCTCCCCACTCTGGCTAGCATCGCGGCATCACTTGAGCATTAACGTCGCCCAAGCATCATGCAAGCGCTCATGGCCCTGTTTGCATCATGCACGCAATTGTGGCCCATTTGTGAGCATGCACGACTGATTTGTGCATGCACGTGGCCCCATTCATGTGCATGCATGCCCATGTAAAGGTGCCTTGACCCCCCCCAAGCCCAGGCTGCCCACCTAGAAAGGTTGGGGACCCATGCTCCATGGTAAACCACTGCATAATTGTGCAATGATTTAACAGAAATATATTATCTCTCATATGGAGCCCTCTGTACTGCTAGAAGAGAATATATGTAACTGAGAGTTGGATTGTAGAGTTTGTGGTACTCTCTGACCTTGGTTGTATCCTTGAAGATGTTTCATTAGCCAACTAGGTAACATCATCAGTGCTACTGAGTATGGGGTTTTGTCCCTGTTTATATACAGTAACTTGCCCTATATGTTTTGATGGGGGAGTGATTCTTTGATTAGGATGTTATTTGCTGCATTATTCTTTGCTTGCTTGTCTCCTTAGTGTTTCCTTGATTAGAGTATTGTTTTCTACTTGATTGTTTGTCTGGGGTTTGCCACTGATTATCTGGGCATAGGCTGCTGAAGATGAGGTGTCCTGGTCGAAATAAAAAAACCAGGAATTTTTTAGAAAGGGCCCCAATCCCTTAACCAGATGAATGATCAATGGAAAAACTAGCAAGAAGGTGAAATTCTTTAAATACTTATTATTTATTTTTAATCATTTGCCTACTGGGATCATCAAACCCTCAATAAAGCCCCAGGAGCATCTCTAATAATTTCAAAATTTGCCAGTTTGGGCATAAAAACAATTATATCTCAAAGGCTGTTGATTTATTCAAGGCCAAAGCTTTGGATACGTTGATCAATGGAACCCAGGTGTGTATCTATAACAAGATCTCAATCTTTGACTCTGTACAAAAGCTACATTTCAAAAAACGACAGCCTGCATCTCTCATTCAGCTTCTAGTGTTTGTTCAACACAATTAGAATCTGGATGATCTCTTTTAAGACTTGGGCAAGATAATGCCATTTAAAGTGTTAGGCAAAGCAAATCATTCCAAAGACTTCATTCATTTATCTTAGCTATTGATAGCTAAGCTATTGATAGCACTATTGTAGGCATACTCTGCCCACAGTCTTCCATCCTTCTGAAGTCGGTAAAATGAGGACCCAGATTGTTGGGGGCAATATGCAAATAATGTATCTACATTGTAAACCACCCAGAGAATGCTATAAAGCAGAGGTCCCGAAACTTTTGGGCACCAGGGACATATTATGTGGAGAGAAGTTTTTCCATGGACTGGAGGGGGCGTGGTTTTGTGTACTGCTTGCATCCTGCAAATGGGCTTTCGTTGTTTGTGCAGCCCAGTTGCTGGCATGCTGCGTCCCAGTACTGGTCCACAGACCAGTGGTTGGTGACCCCTGGTATAAAGTGCTGTGGGTCGCTCTGTAATCCTAATTGCTATTTTATTTATTCATGAAATTTATTTGCCACCCATCCAACGACTCTATTGCCATTGCTCATTTCAAAGACAACTTCATCAAAATCTGACATATTTCACTTGTCAATGCCAGTGTTACTAACCTTACACACTAGTAAAACCCAACTAGAATTTAAGTAGCATGTCTGGAACTCAGACATAGAGGTGGACCTTCTTCTTCTTGTGCCATATTAATTATTGGACATTGGCGATCATGTTGGCAATCCTGTTTTTACCAGCAGCTGCACGAAAAAGTGCTGCTGAATTTTGTCCAAACCAGTCCCTTAGATTTTGAAGCCATGATGTTCTTCTTCTGCCTGGACCTCATTTGCCTTCGATCTTTCCCTGGAGGATTAAATGGAGTATGCCATATTTTTCTTGGTGTCGCATCACATGCCCAAAATATTCAAATTTTTGTGTTTTAATTGTTTTGATGATTTCCCTTGGCTTTCCCAGGCGGCTTACAATCTCCTCATTTCTGATCTTGTCCACCCAGCCACCTGTAAATCCACATTTCAAATACTTCTAGTCTCTTCAGGTGGCCTTCTGTCAGAAACCAACTCTCTACTCCATAGAGCAGGATAGGAAAAATATAGCATCTGACAAGCCTGATTTTCAGTCTTAGGCTTATGTCATGACTGCAGAAGGCCTTTTTCATTTTGAAGAATGATATTTGGGCTTTTTCTATCCTTGTCTTTACTTCAATGGTCATGTCCCAGCTTTCATGTAAATTAGAACTGAGGTGAGTTATCCTTTCAACTTTTTCTAGTGGTATTCCTTCTGAATTTATTGGTGGTAAATTAACAGGTTGTTTGCTGACGACCATGATCGTAAAGGTGGACAGGACTAAAATTTCCAATCTTTTTCATAGTAAAAACACACCTTCCCATTGGACAATTCTTAGTTTCTTTCTAAAATTATGCATACTCCACACTGGAGGTTTCTTTTCCTCTGGCCTAAATCAAATTTGTAGCCCAGAAAATATTGCAATTTTTCATATGAAAATTGTATTTTTATATGTTGAAGCACAGAGTTTGAATCTGCACCTTGTGGCTTGTTAAAATGTCCACATCGGCAATCAAAATTCATAAGCTCATTTTTAAAAGAATTTTAATTTCCCTCAGGATCAGGAGATCACTGTATTTTCTTTTAAGTGACCAATTTTACATCTATCAATAATTTGGGTAAAAATTCTATCTGTACCTTTTGGCTTATATAAACTGATTGGTGCCCTCCTCCTAGTTTTGAGAGAGCTATATTGGATTTACAGTATTTCATTTTTATGAATACATTTTAATTATTGTATCATTTTAAATCTTGGCTGTTTGGTCCAAAATGTAAACAACAACAATAAAAAAAGGCTGGCATTTAAAGTAGGTTTCAATTCAGATTTAATCCACACAGAACTCAACATGCATTACTTCTGGAATAAGGCAAGTTAGTCTTTTGATTTAATGGTCTTTCTAATACATCTACTTAACATGAGAGAGACTTTACCACCAGCTTTATTGGAAAACATGACAATATATCAAGTACACAAAAGAAAATAAAAATCAGCTTAATCAAAAAAGCTTCAAATTCTGATGCTAAAACTATTGATTTTTTTAAAAAAGATTAAAGATTATAAGTAATGAATAAAGGATACATTTATAATTTAAGTTATATATATATATATATATATGTGTGTGTGTGTGTGTGTGTGTGTGTGTGTGTGTGTCAAGTGGTTATTTTTTAGATTGCACCCTGTAAACCCAAATATGGGAGGAAGAAATCATTCTTTCCTTTGCTTGTTTCAGCTCAACCCAGAGCCATCTGCAAGCACAAATATATATATATGTTTTTAAAATTGTTAACAAAGAAATAAGGGATTTCTGAGATAGCTATTTCGAGTTATTTAACTCTCTTCAGTCAGAACTCACCCTTTCCGGGATTCGAACCTGGGCAGTCTGCATGCTAGGCAGAAGCTTTAGTCTCAAGCCACAGGCTCTCTCCCGCTTTGTTAATATTCAGGGAGTGAATATGTGTGTCAAGTGGTTATATATATCATGCTGCGCCGGCTGGCGGGGCTGGGTATAGGGGGCACCGTGCTTCGGTGGTTCTCTTCCTTCCTGTCTGGCCGGACGCAGTTTGTGTTGACAGGGGGTCAGAGGTCGACCCCGAGGCCCCTTGATTGTGGGGTACCTCAGGGGTCGGTCCTCTCGCCCTTGTTGTTCAACATTTATGTGAAGCCGCTGGGTGAGATCATCCGAGGTTTTGGGGTGGAATTCCATCAGTATGCTGATGACACGCAGCTGTACATTTCCACCCCGAACCACCCAAATGAAGCTCTTGACGTGCTGACCCAGTGCCTGGAGGTCGTGCGGATCTGGATGGGGAAGAACGGTCTCAAGCTCAACCCCTCCAAGACCGAGTGGCTGTGATTATCGTCGTCCCGGTACAACCTGCTGACTCCATCGCTGTCTATTGGGGGCGAGTCAGTGGCCCCCACGGGAAGGGCTCGCAACTTGGGAGTACTCCTAGATTCACGGCTGTCCCTTGAAGACCATCTGACGGTCGTGGCTGGGAGGATGTTTTACCAGATTCGTCTGGTACGCCAGTTGCGCCCCTTCCTAGATAGGGACGCACTACGCACGGTCACCCATGCCTTCGTCACTTCCAGACTGGACTATTGTAATGCTCTCTACATGGGGCTTCCCTTGAAGTGCACGCAGAGGCTTCAACTGGCACAGAATGCGGCCACGCGGGTGGTAGTGGGGGCACCCTGGCGGGCACAAATGGCCCCCATCCTGCGCGAGCTGCATTGGTTGCCGGTGGCTTTCCGGGTGCGCTTCAAGGTACTGGTTACCACTTTTAAAGCGCTCCATGGCATAGGACCCAGCTATTTACAAGACCGCCTTCTGCCAGTAAATACCTCCCATCGACCAGTTCGCTCCCACAGAGAGGGCCTCCTCAGGGTGCCATTGGCTAAGCAGTGTCGGCTGGTGGCGCCCAGGGGAAGAGCCTTTTCTGTGGGGGCACCGACGATGTGGAACGAGCTCCCCCCAGAACTCCGGATGTGTCATGATCTCCGCACCTTCAGAAGAGAATTGAAGACCCATCTCTTCAATCAAGCCGGCCTGGCCTAGATCTCCTCGGGTTTTAAAATTTTTAAACAAGGCTGTTTGGGTTTTAGAATTGGGTTTTTAACAGGTTTTTCGCAACAGCCTTGTATTAATATTAATTTAATTTAATTTATTTTTAAATATTTATTGTTTTTATTTTTTATTGGGTTGTGAACTGCCCCGAGTCCTACGGGAGAGGGGCGGTATAGAAATTTAATAAATAAATAAATAAATAAATAAATAAATAAATAAATAAATAAATAAATAAATAAATAAATATATTCCTGCTCAAAAAAATAAAGGGAACACAAATGTATAGGATCCTATATGTTTGTGTTCCCTTTATTTTTTTGAGATATATATGGGGGAGTGTTCTGTTTGGGTGGGGGCTTTGTTGTGCTCAGGTTAGTCAGTGTTACTGTATAGCTGTATATACTGTATAGCTGTTTGCGCAAAGCCAAACAGCTATACAGTTCACCATCTCTAATCCCCTTGTAACACTGACTAACCTGAGCACAACAAAGCCCCCACCCAAATAGAACACTCCCCCATCCAATCAGAGCACAGCCAACCCCCCATCCAATCAGAGCACAGCCAAGCCCCTAACCAATCAGAACACACCTCCACCCAATCAGAACACAGCTGAGCTCCCAGCCAATCAGTTCAAACCCCCACTGGCAGTTAAAAGGAAGAAACAGCTAAAATCTCACATTGCTCCTAGAAGCAGAAGCCGAAAGCACCAGCCTGAAGATGACGAATGAGACTTCGTCGAAACATCGCCACCAGGCCTTCCTGTCTTCTGTCATCTTCTGGAGTCCATTTAATCTCACGCCTACTGCTTCAGTGACTCCATCCAGCCACCTCATTCTCTGTCATCCCCTTCTTCTATTGCCCTCTATCTCTCCCAGCATAAGGCTCTTCTCCAGTGAGTCCTTCCTTCTCATTAGGTGGCCAAAGTACTTGAGTTTCAACTTCAGGATCTGGCCTTCTAAAGAGCAGTCAGGGTTGATCGCCTCTAGGACTGACTGGTTTGATAGTCTTGCAGTCCAGGGGACTTGCAGGAGTCTTCTCCAGCACCATATATACTGAAGTCTGTAAAGATAATGTTGCATTCAACAATACAACAATGTTCTCTAAAAGAGGGGTCCCCAAGTCCCGATCTATGGGTCCTCTCCAATCCACAACATGCCAGAAATTGGTTTGTTCAAACAAGCAAAGCCCCATCTATGGGATGCAGGCAGCACTCAAAACCATGTCCCCTCTGATCTGCAGAAGAACGTCTATCCACGGAATAGGTCCCTGGTGCCCAAAGGTTGAAGGCCACTGCTCTAAAGTTTTATAGTACAACCTTAACATGTTTTACTGGTTACTTAATTTAAAAAGGAAGCCAAGGTTTCCTTTTTTAATATCTCTACAGTATATTTATATGTCATTTGCTTCATACATTCTAGGAAGCTTACATTGCAAACGTGAAGCCATAAAATAAAACTATTCAAGACAATGTGATATTCTACCTGTTCTTATATGGATATTTTTTTATGATGAAAGGCAGCCAAATTTTCTCTTTTACATTTTCCTTCACACCCACAGCTTCTATGAGTTCAGGTACAGACCACTTGAAATGGCCTCTTACTTAGCATAAATACAACACTCCCACTCCTTAGTGCAGATATTAATAGGTTTGGGATGACATAAAGACTACTAACAGGGAGATGGGGATATGTTTTTCTTTTGCTGCTATGTCATGTGCTCTTTCTCATGGATTCCAATCACTGGGAGAGCCTTGATAGTCTAGTAAAAGGAGATCATGCTTGTATTCAACTTCATGATGAATCCAGAGCTTAAGAATTAATGTGTCTGTTTCTTTAACTTCCTTAGTAGAGAAAATGATGTTTCTCAAATCCTTATAAAGAGAGATATTTCTGCATGCAGAAAAAAATATTTAATCAACAGCATACTATTTAATCAACAGCATGCATTCAATTTCATAGCTACTAAGATTGCTGGCTGAGCAGGTACAAAAATAGCCAGGGAAATAATTGAAGCCTGGCAAAAGAGCACCTTGTAAGTCAACAGGAGTGCTGATTTACCACCAGGAACTTAGGAGCCATGGACATGGCAGCACAAGGAAGTAACAGCCAATAGCCACCAGTGAACCAACAGGAAGCTACACACAATCAGGGACCGCATAAATATGACACATAGAATAGCCCAAGGGACACATTCCTGTAGAGAGAAGTTCCCTGAGGATGGGCTCCAGCATGAGTCCCAAAGTTCAGAAGACTAAACCTTTGATCCAGGTGACTGACCCAGATTGGATCCTGCAAGACCATCCTTGTGCTCAGAGACAGCAGAAAATTTCAGCAGGAGGTCGCATTTAAGCAAAATGAAGAATAAGATGGAAGTTGTAGTTTAATTCAGAGATAGTTCTATCACACGTAATTATAGCAGAAGACCTAACATGTTTAAAGGACTTAAATCATTTTGGCATTTGATATTTATTTTAATATAGGACTACCAGAGATTGTGCTTATAGGAACAACATGAATGAATCCAAATGAAGCACATTTGGGATAACTTCCCTTAGTTTCTATCACACATCTAGTTCTCCAAAGCATTAATATATAATGCTGTAAACCACCGAGCATCTTCGGGAAACTGCCTTTAAAAATACATTTGTCAGGGAGAAAAAAAAAACCCCTTCCCTTATCTCTCTAAGGGTATGTTCTTATGACACCAGAGCAGATGGTAACAGTTGCCCCATTCCTTAGCTGTCAATATTTTCCTTCCTGCTGCTACTGGCCAATTAAACTTCTAGAGTTCCTGCTGTTATGAGCGACAGCTAGGAAATGATGTGAATGGTTCAAAGGGCTGGAAATGGGAAGAAATGTGGCAAACCCTTTAACAATTACTTGCCGTTATGACTGATAATGAAAGAGAGAGATTATAGACCAGAATACAGCTTGTTGAGGTTATTGTAGGGATTTCACTTGAAAAAAAAAATCTCTGTGATAAGTTACTCCAAAACTTCCAAGTGTTCTCCTGTGAGTTATATTTTGCCAAGTTGCCTCCATTTTGTTTCAAGACCTCTGTGGTGAGAACTTATCCCTGTCCTATTAAAAAGCCCTGGGTTTAGTCAGGATTAGTATCTGCCCTAGAGACCCAATTTTGAAGTGGGGGGGGGGTAAGAGGCTCCCCATTTTTCAGTGTAACTGCTAAGTTGATTTACAGAGTGAAACAAACAGAAAGTTAACACTTTTCTTTTAAAAATGGATGATCTTGAAAACTTGCCAGAACGGTGACTGTCCAGTTTAGTATCACTTCAGATATCAGCTCTTTATTTAGAAAAAAAAAATCTCCTATGTTTTGGGGTTTTTTTTTCCTTCAAAAGGCAACTGGACTTTTTTGTTTTCTTTCTTGAAAATGTTTCCCTTCTCACCCAAGAAGCTTCTTCAGTTCTGGCTGAATGATGGGGGATTGCCATTCTCCCCACCATTTAGCCAGAACTAAAGATGCTTCTTGGATAAGAAACAAAATGTTTTCAAAGGGAGAAGAAAAGCCCAGAAAGTCCAATTGCTTTTTGAAAATTCACCTTTGGGACAACCATGATCTGGATGACTAAGAATCTCCATAGACAATCCTATTTTTTCCCTTCTAAGCTAAACAAGCAGTAGAGATCAACAAGCAGTAGAAAACCCAGTACTTTGTATTATGTGGAATTAGTTTGTACTTCTTGAAGGTCCCTCATAAAGGTTGATAAAATTGAGTTCAGTGTTTCTGAGGATTATCCATTCTTTCAACCATGTTAGAGCACATACTTGGTAGCATAAGACCCAATCTGGTAGACCAAATCCTCCATTATCTTTAGCTTCTTGTAGCATTTTCAATTTGATTCTGACTTTCTTTCCTTGCCAAATAAACTTTGAGATCAGTGTATTCAAATCATCGAATTTTTTCTCTATTTTTATAGGTACCGTTTAATTTTTTTAAAAAATAAATTTTGGTGAAATTCCAGACATTTTATCAATGGCTGGAAAAACGAGCTAGAGAGTAAGAACTTAACTTCTATTACTAAGCAAAAAATTAACCCAGACAACACTTTGTTCATTAAGCACTAATGAATTATAATAGAAAATTAATAATACTTTTAAAAATTGAGTTCAATATTGCTTTTCTTTTCAAAAATATGATTGTATTTATTTATTTGGGTTTATCTGTTGAACCAAAGGAAGGGACAACTTCATAGTTACTTTTGCAGTGGCAGTAAAGTTCCTGAAAACAAGTGTAACCCATTTGAACAGAACATTGTGGATTGTGCACTTGCAGTGCTTGGGAGTAAGGTGACTTTAGTGTTGAATACAGACCATCAATTTCTGGAACAATCTCTTTAGGATCCCAAACACAAAATGAAGAGATGAAGCAGAACAATCACTGACCTGGGGATGCAATATTTCTTGGTATACATAAATATCAAAACAATGCAGGCAAGATGCATTGATCCTACGCTGATGATCTGTTCATTCAGTTCTGCAAAGATCAACAACATGTTGTTGCTAAGCTCCTTCTTGCCTTTGAAAGCACTTGTTCCACTTGCACATTATTAAGTCACAGTAAAATAAAATGCAAGTTCTTAAAAAAAAGACCTTTTCTAATATAAATGTCACAGGGCCTATTTATATAGGTGAGGTGGCTGACCTAATTGACACACAGTCTCGACGGATCAAGAAAATCAGCCTAAGATTTACATGTAGTAAAATTATCTCCAACAAAAGGCAGTTTTGCAATTTTTATGTTCTCTTTCTTCCTAAGGTAAAGGTAAAGTTCCCCCCTGTCCAGTTTTGTCTGACTCTGGGGGGTGGGGGAGAGATTGTCTCTATTTCCTAGCCAAGGAAGACAGTGTTATTGTCGTGGTTCTGACAGATGAAACTCTTCAAAGAACTTCCAGGCATTGTTTACCTTAAATAATCTTTATCTGAGTAGCATAGCATTGGCACTAACATAATCAAAGCCAAAAACTGGGTTCCCCTCCCCTGAGCACATAGTATCAAAGCACAATTCGCTCCTCCAATTAACTGTCATAAATCACATTCTCCAATTAGTTGGAAATGCAGGCTTTCCCTCCAGTTCTCCAGCCCGCCAATGCTTATCATCTCTTATTTCAATAACCTTGGTTCTCACACTAGGCCTAGTATTGTTATGTCTAGCTAAACTCTCATGCACATTCCTCCCCCCAGTATCATCTAACTCTAAGAGTTAAAACATAAGAAGAAATGGTTACATCTCCAACTGTTGTCAAAGTAAAAATGTTAGCAACATTGACAGTTATCCACAGACACTTCCATTGTCATGTGATGCTTTCAAACTCCTAGGTTGGCAGGAGCTGAGACAAGAATAGGAGCTCACCCCATCACATGGTACTTGGGTCTCAAACTGCCAACCTTCCAGTCAACAAACTTAATGTCTTAATCACCGCAGTGTCTTTCTTCCTAAGTTCTAGCAAATAACTCATCAGTGAAGCTGTTCCATTCACATACACCCTCCTATTTTATTTCAGAAGATTTCCTGGGACATTTTGAAGAGTTTGCTTCTATCGATATGGCTTGGGGCTGGCTCTTAAAACTCCTAGTATGACTATCACCATGAAACGTACTAAATTCATTTGATGCTTTGTGAACAATTCAGATAACCCTGAGGATCAGCTCAAGAATAAGGTATGAATTTATGAACTAAAGTGTCCTCTGCTTAATTATATATTATGTGTCTTTCTGCTACTCTTTGGATTTGATCTCCAAAAAGTATTTCACAGCAAGGGTCTTCAACCCAATTGAAACTGCTGGGCAACCCCTAGGAATTGTGTCTTCTGCTTTAAGATGTTGCAAGCAGGTGTTACTGTACATTTGCACTTCTGGCTTACATCCATTCTTGTATTAATTTTACCTAATTATCCACATTTTATCCTTTATTGTAACTCCCTTAAGCTTCTGTTTCAACATTGCTTTCTCTGTTGATGGAAAGATTCAAGGGAATGTACCTTCATACTTAGGAGACATTAGAATATGTCTTTATGTTATACCGTTCTGAACTCTTGCTAACCTTAACAAGCTCTTCAATTCTAGCTTTTGTGAAAGTGCTTTTCTGAAGCTACAGGTTTTCTGTTAACCAAGAAAAAAAAAAAGAAACCAAATATACACTTTAATGGAAGTTTGCGGCCTCAATAGATAATCTTGAATTGCTGCATGAAAGACTCAGTGTGTTTCCTTTTTTTATTTTTTCCCCCATGCTCATTTCATTCTGCAAAAGGGGGTAAATTTTCCTTAGAACATTTTTGTTTGTTTGTTTGCTACAACAGCAGACTGCAGACGTTTCCATGGGATGCACCAGATTGTTCTCAGAATAAAATTATTCATGGAAGAACTATAAAAATACCATCCGGCAAAAAATATATATGTAAGAGGGTAGTGGTTTTGCCACAATGAATTTAATCTTATGCTACTGAATGCCACTCTGCAGAACTGTTTTTTTTTTTTTTTTTAGCACAGCTGCCAGAATGAAGTTGTTTTAGTTGCTGTATTTTAAACC
>JARGCV010000631.1:482500-540000 GCA_034064705.1 Bothrops alternatus
TCACCATCTCCCAGTTTAACCCAGCTCATAGGTTGTTGTTGTGGGAAAAATAAGAAGAGGAAGCATTGTGTATACTGGCTTGAGTTTGACAAACTAAAGGTAAGATATCATCTAATAATAAAAACACATTTCAGATTAAAACTGAGGATTCATACAATTTGTACATTCAACTTTTGGTAACTGTGAATACCATCACATTCAAATCTTGTATTCGGTCCTGTTTCCTAAATATATAGAACATGCATGAAGAGATATTTATTGTACCAAACTTTAATCATTCGATGTTTTTAGTATCTACTTTAGTATTCATGTCAACATGTGTTTTTAATATTCTGTTATTGCTTTTTAAAATTTTTGTCAACCTCCCTAAATACTCACCACAGTGAAAAAGTAGGGGGTAAGTAAACAAATACAAAATTTAAAAAGTAGTAATAAATAAATCAGTACCAACATGTAGTCCTTCAAGAGCAATATCAGGCAAGACTTAATATTTTGCACTGGTATCAAAGATTCCTGAATATTTGGAAGTTATAAACCATCCAAATAAAAAGATAAATATGATCTGTCCTTTCCAGGTTCAATAATGCATTTACTATGTGATGATTTAGTATTTCATTTTAAAAATGTGTCTTTTTGTTATCTGGAAGATTCACATACTTTCCAATATTGTATTATAATTAACATCCTTCATCTTCTTTCTCTCTTACTCCTGAAGCTTCTCCTACAATTAATGGGCTTTTCGAGATCAGTTGAAGGCAGCTTTTATTCATTAACATCTTTTCAGAGTTCAAGCCCTTTATTCCACCCCATATTTTCATTGTAGTGCCCCCCCCTTTTTTCATCAAAGGGGAGAGGCAAAATTACAAAGTCCTTTTTAATAAGCACACAATTCCAGGAGGATGAGAAGCATCAAGAACTTTTAAAGGTGGGTTAAGTGTGAGAGCACTTTCCACCAAGTAGTTATTAAAGTTTTAAGGTTCAATGATCCATCAGCCTAAGATCTATATACTCTGTGCTACACGGAAAATGCCTGTGTCACAGAAGAACACCATTGATTTAGGGCAAAAGGTATAATTAGCAGAGGGATGGGATGGAGATCTACTTGTTAAATGAGCTTTGGGAATGAATCATGTTTCTGAGGTGCTCATCGCTGCTGAAATTACACCAAGCAAGGCATAGTCATAAATGATCTATTACAGATGTAGGTTTATGTCTCTAGGTTATAAGCCCCTGATGCATTATCTTTAATTGTTCAGGAGAGAAATGAGAATTTCAGCAGGTGCAGCTTTTCTAACTCCCTTTTGACAAATAACACCCTTGAAAACTCCCTCCTGACATAATGATTGAAGGGAAATATAAAAGCTAATCTCAACCTCCTCTTTGCGGTCATTCTAATGTGGAAAGAGTCAGATACACACAGTGATGGGATTCAAATATGTGAACAACTGGTTCTCTGTGTGGATGCCGCTTCTGGAAGTTCATTCTGGGCCTGGGCAACAAAAAATTAGCTACCAGTTCTACCGAATGGGTGCAAATTGGTTGGATCCCACCACTGGATACACACCAAGATGAGACTCTTATTCTTCTAAGAAGGAAGTAGAAACCCAGCGACCCCATGAAACCCAGCGACCGGTTAGGGCCCACAGAGTCAGCCTTCTCCAGGTCCTGTCAGCCAGACAGTGTCGCCTGGCGGGGCCTAGGGGAAGAGCCTTCTCTGTTGCGGCCCCGGCCCTCCGGAATCAACTCCCCCCGGAGATCCGTATCGCCCTCACCCTCTCCGCCTTTCGCAAATTATTGAAGACTCATCTTTGCCGACAGGCCTGGGGCAGTTAACACCTTGCCCCAGCCAGTGTATGTTTGTTGTAAGTTTGTCTTTGGATGATTGGTTTTTAATCTAGGGGTTTTATAATGTATTTAATGTCAGATTTCTATATGTTAGTATTAGTTGTAAGCCGCCCTGAGTTTTTTGGAATAGGGCGGCATAGAAATCGAATAAAATAAAATAAATAAATAAATAGTTTCCGAAGGTAACTTGCACCTTATCCAGCCACAGGATCTAGGCTACAGTTTCAGTCTAGAAAGATAAGTACAAATGGAGAAGCCTTGCTGAACTGTTAGGCAAGATTCTGAAAACTTAGTCCATTGACATGACATGATGGTCAACTCAGGGAACTAGCAAGCAGAGGAAAAGATTGTCAAAGGGAAAGATGTGATAGAGTTAAGCCTTTCTCTCCATTCTCATAGCAATTCACTGCAATTCACTGGGCAGCAATGGATCCCCTCTTGGAAGAGAATGCACTACTGTCCCTCCACCTCTTGACAATTTTATTGTTCCTATAGTCCTGAATTTCTTAGTGAATCAGCTTATGGTATCTACTCTCTCCCATTTCATTTACTGCCATCTGCAAACACAATTAATTTCAAGAACTGTGTGGACTGAGTAGGGGTTCTGGGATGAACACTGATTAATGTTCTTAGAGCTTTATGTGAAAGATGTAAAATGATGTTGTGGATTAAATGTGTGTGTGTGTGTGTGTGTGTGTGAGAGAGAGAGAGAGAGAGAGAGAGAGAGACAGACAGACAGACAGAGACAGAGACAGAGAGACAGAGAGAGACACACAGAGAGAGAGAGAGACAGAGAGAGAGACAGAGACACACACACACAGAGAGAGAGAGACAGAGACAGAGACAGAGAGAGAGAGACAGAGAGAGACAGAGAGAGACAGAGAGAGACACACACAGAGAGAGACACAGAGAGACACAGAGAGAGACACACACAGAGAGAGAGAGAGACAGAGAGAGAGACACACACACACACAGAGAGACAGAGACAGACACACAGAGAGAGACAGAGAGAGACAGAGAGAGACAGAGACAGAGAGAGAGACAGAGAGAGACAGAGAGAGAGACAGAGAGAGACAGAGAGAGAGACAGACAGAGAGAGAGACAGAGACACAGAGAGAGACAGAGACAGAGAGAGAGAGAGAGAGAGAGACAGAGAGAGAGACAGAGACAGAGACAGAGACAGAGACAGAGACAGAGAGAGAGAGACAGAGAGAGACAGAGAGAGACAGAGAGAGACAGAGAGAGACACACACAGAGAGAGACACAGAGAGACACAGAGAGAGACACACAGAGAGAGAGAGAGAGAGAGAGAGAGACAGAGAGAGACAGAGAGAGACAGAGAGAGAGACAGAGACAGAGAGAGAGACACAGAGAGAGAGATAGAGAGACAGAGAGAGACAGAGAGAGAGAGAGACAGACAGAGAGACAGACAGACAGAGAGAGAGACAGACAGAGAGAGAGAGAGACACACACACACACAGAGAGAGAGAGAGACAGAGACAGAGACAGAGAGACAGAGAGAGAGCGAGAGAGAGAGAGACAGAGAGACAGAGAGAGAGACAGAGACAGAGACAGAGACAGAGATGAGACAGAAACAGAGACAGAGACAGAGACAGAGACAGAGACAGAGACAGAGATGGAGACAGGGGAAGGGAGGGAGGGAAGGAGGAAAGAGAGAGAAAGAAAGAAAGAAAAAGAAAGACGAAGGAAGGAAGGAAGGTGTCATGTGTCTGATTAACGAAACACTTCAAAGAACTTTCAGGCATTTTTTTAAACCTAAAAAGCCTTTATTAATATTACAGAGATGTCAGCACAGCATGGTGGAAATGCTAAGATCTGAATTTCCCTTCCTTTGCACATAACATTCCAGGCATTTCCCTTCCCCTATTTTGGGGTTATGATTCACATCTTCCAATTAACTTGGAGGGCAAAGATTCACTTCCGTTTCTTTTTCCCTGGCTTTCCTTATTTTCTCCTCCCCTTTCCCTGTCATCTTATTTAACTCTAAAAATACCAGACAGTTCTGCATATATTGTCAAAGCAAGAATATTCAATATTAGCAGCATTGACGGAAGGAAGGAAGGAAGGAAGGAAGGAAGGAAGGAAGGAAGGAAGGAAGGAAGGAAGGAAGGAAGGAAGGAAGGAAGGAAGGAAGACATGGAGACGGAGACAGAGACAGAGACAGAGATTGGAGTGATTTAAAAGCCCAGTAAAACCTATAGAATATAAAGTTAAAAATTTGCCATGTCATTGTCCTCTGGAGCAATGAGGTGAGTTTTAGAGCACTAACTTTTTTCTTGCTTAGTTCATACAAAATCAAGTCTTTGTGGCTTGGCCTCTCTTCCCAACTGCCCAGCCCCATGGTTTCCCAAATGAAAACACATCCAAAAGAGTTCCCATCGGAGATAAGGGCATTTATGCTTTGAAAGAATGACAAACTGCACAAGTAAATTTCAATCGAGTGCATTTTTATAGAATATTGTTTGCAAACTTCTCTACAGAAATAAATTGAATCTCTTTTTTTTCCCCTTTTAATTTCTTCCTTTAAAAAAATAATACTAAACTTTGGAACGTAACCGTTGCTAAGATTGTCTACTCTTTGCCATGGCATTCTTTGTAGGAAGGGATGTCATTGATCATTCTAGAAATTATTTTGCAAGATATTATTTCTTTCTCCCTGTTGGTCCATGCATACAGAAATCCACGCATAAGCTTTTAAAATGCAAATAAAAGTGTACTCATTTTCTGACAACTTCCCTGGAAACCGGCTTGCATATTGCTGGCCTTATCATTGTGACTTGACAAGCAGATTCCACTCTTCCAGAAGATATCACTTATGAAGAATATAGCAGTTAACTCTTCCTGCTGACTGTGCAAGACACAATTTGACCATCTTGAAGAGTAAAAAAGAAAAAAAGTGGTATTGCAATTTAAATTCAAATGAGGCAACTCTTTTCAAAGAACAAAAGCGTTAACACGTATAGTGGAGAAAATGACTCTAAGGTAGCAATTGTAAACACAGTTTACTCAATGCAAGTTTCATTTCATTTAATGGAGTTTTCTTCAGGATGGGTAGGGATTCTTTCTTGCAGATTTGGCAGAGAAAATGAGATTCTGAGTGGGCTGGTGCTTCTTTTTTTTTTGTGTGTTATTCTAAACTCAGTGGGACTTACTGCAAGGAATAAGCAGCATATTCTCATGCCCTACTAAAGATACCTCCACGAAAATACATCACAAACCGTTATAAAAGGACATGTCATCGTGATATTATCTTCGCTTCAGTCCTGGCTTCAGTGGAGACAACATGCATTACTATTAAACTGTTCCAATTTAGCATTTTCTCACTTCTCCTGACAACTGTCTTACTGTGCAGACGACCTTGAATGATTCCAAAGTTACGGGTTCTGGAACCAGGATCTGCCAAGCTCTCTGTGAAGAAATAGATAAGCAATGAAGGGAGGGGGAAAAAAACCTTGGAAAGTAGAAAGTATAATAAAGTAGAAAGTCAAAATAATCCCACCTTGATTATGTATGAGCAAAGACAAACCTCTAGAAGGTTTTCAAGATTCTGTTATGATACTGTGGGAAATATTAGCTATTGTTCTTCTACACAAGGTTTAGGCCCAGGTGAACTAAATCAGGCCTGGTGGACAAAGTATTGAACCAAAGTTTGTGCTATGATCAGTTTTACAATCCGAAGGAGCTATTTGTAATCCCAATTGCAACTGCACGTTACTTAACATGGTTTTGCTAAACTTGCTTGTTTTAAATATATTTAGAACATAAGGACTGGAACTTTGAATCCTCGTGGTGTCTGCTTCAAAGGGTTGACACTCCTACTGGCCACTTTGCCCTTGTGAGGGCGTCCCTTCTTCTGATTGCTGGACACAGTTTTCCAGGGCCATTTTGATCTTGGTTTCAAAATAGCATTAATCCCGTGTCCCAAAATACCTCTATCATCATCTGATAAGCTGTTCTTGGGATCTGTTTGAATGGTTCAAGGCCAAACACTTGCATGAAACAAGAACAACAACAACAAAGAATGATAGATTTAAAAAATCTGCAATTCTAGACATCACATCAACGTACACATAGAGAGAAGGAGAGGGAGAACGAGATTCAACTGAACTAGCAGCTACTCATGCATTTTTCTTAACTTGTCCTGTGTTACAAATCAGAATTAGCACCATAAAGAATCCTATTCGCTTCCTAAATAACCACAAGCAAAAACCCGAAACACGGGAGACTTTTCCAGAGGTTGCCCCTGCCATTTTCTCAAGTTCTGGCCAACTCAGTTCTAGCTCCAAACAAAAATGAGTAGCTTTATATTTACAGAACGCGAGCTCCTGATTCCATCTTTCTCCAAAAATCTGTAGCCTACACACATTGAGTAGGAATGCAGCTGGTGGAAATAAGGCAACAGAAGTCATTCTGTTTTGTGTCCTTACTCCTTGGTGCAGGCCGGATGGTGAGCTTGTATCCAGATCCAAATGCAGACAATGGCTCTGTCTTGTTATCGCTGCTCTTCAGGGTTGTTTTTTTCCCAAGCATTATTCCACTCATCTCCTTATCTAGTTTGACTCTTGCATCTCCTTGATACACAGGAGTCCCCTGGGATCTGCAGACAAGAGGACCCTGCTCTAATGCCCTCTTGGTCTTTGTATTCCAAGCCTTTCCTTGTGGAAAATAACCAAGGGACAGCAACAAACTGAAGTTGTGCTTAGTCTGTCTGCTCTTTCTCTTTCTCCATGCAGCTTTTCTTTCCTGCATTTATTTTCATATGTTTTTCAGTTGTTGTTGTTTTTAAAAAGCCCTGATTTGCTGGCCTTATTATATAGGGAACTTCACAATCAAAATAAACTGAAAATAAACACATGCACACATACAAACAGCCTGTCTCTGCTGGCTTAGTCTTTAACTAGGTATCAGTTGTATAATATAAAAAGCATGTTATTTAAGTGATAATAATCCCATAAATGCAGGTCTCATTTTACTGCAAAGCAAACTCCTCCCTGGAGGTACCTCTGTTTATTGGAATCTAAATTATTTTTTTTCTTTACCCACAACAGAAGTTTGTTTAACATCCGATGCAAATAAGCAACATTCCAAGATGTCCTCTTGTTCTCTTCTAGACCAGGGGTCTTCAAACCTGGCCCTTTTATGACTTGTGCACTTCAACTCCCAGGAATCCTCAGCCAGCCTCCATTTTGTTTGTTAGATTTAAGACAGGGGTCTTCAAACCTGGCCCTTTTATGACTTGTGCACTTCAACTCCCAGAATTCCTCAGCCAGCCTCCATTTTGTTTGTTAGATTTAAGACAGGGGTCTTCAAATGTGGCCTTTTTATGACTTGTGTACTTCAACTCCCAGAATTCCTCAGCCAGGCACACTGGGTGAGGAATTCTGAGAGTTGAAGTCCACAAGTCATAAAAGGGCCACGTTTGAAGACCCCTGGTCTAGACTTTTCAAGATTTGTCAAGGCAGGTTATCAAGACCTATTACCAATGAAAATGAGCCAAGCATACATTCAATGTAGTGTTATTAATTGCAATTGAAGTAAATCCCATTGATTTCAAAGCAATTATGGTGATGCCCCAAGTTGTGGTGATTTGTCAGCATTTTCAGGACAACTCAAAATGCCTCACTAGTGAAGTGCTGCAATCCTACCGAACATGATTACATGCTAGTTTATACTGATTTATACTACCATGTAGAACTGTATCTACATGGAGGGAAGTGTGTAGTTGGGTGCCCCAGGGCTCTGTTCTGGGCCCAGTGCTCTTCAATCTCTTCATCAACGATTTGGATGAAGGGATAGATGGGGAACTCATCAAATTTGCAGACAACACCAAGCTGGCAGGAATAGCCAACACTCCAGAAGATAGGCTTAAATACAGGAGGATCTGGACAGACTAGAACACTGGTCGCTATCTAACAAAATGAAATTCAGTGGTGAAAAAAGTAAGGTTCTACATTTAGGCAAGAAAAACCAAATGTACAGGTATAGTATAGGTGGTACCTTGCTCAATAGTAGCAACTGTGAGAGGGATCTTGAAGTCCTAGTCGACAATCACTTAAATAGGAGCCAGCAGTGTGCTGCAACTGCCAAAAAAGCCAACACAGTATTAGGCTGCATTAATAGAGGGATAGAATCAAGATCACATCAAGTGTTAATATCACTTTACAATGCCTTGGTAAGGCCACACTTGGAATTCTGCATTCACTTTTGGTCACTACAATGTAAAAAAGATGCTGAGACTCTAGAAAGAGTACAGAGAAGAGCAACAAAGATGATCAGAGGACTGGAAGCTAAAACATACAAGGAATGGTTGCTGGAATTGGGTATGTCTACTTTAATGAAGAGAAGGATAAGGGGGGACATGATAGCAGAGTTCCAATATCTCAGGGGCTGCCCCAAAGAAGAGGGATTCAAGCTATTCTCCAAAGTACCTGAAGGCAGGACAAGAAGCAACGGATGGAACCTAACCAAGGAGAGAAGCAACCTAGAACTAAGGAGAAATTTTCTGACAGTTACAATAATTAATCAGTGGAACAACCTGCCTTCAGAAACTGTGAATGCTCCAACACTGGAAGTTTTTAAGAAGAAACTGGACAGTCATTTGTCTGAAATGATATAGGGTTTCCTGCCTGAGCAGGGGTCTATTATTATTATTATTATTATTATTATTATTATTATTATTATTATTATTATTATTATTATTATTATTATTATTATTATTATTATTATTATTATTATTATTATTATTAATCATTGCACAGTCAGCCAGCTGTTCAGACTGGATTTGGCATTTTGTCTACCTGTTGAGTCCTTCCCAAGGACCTGGGATAGGCAGATGTGGATGTTTGATGTTATTACAGGATAGAAGCAGTTCCTAGTAAGGCTGCCTTTCGCAATTGACTAATGGCGAATTTGTCAATGCCAATGGTGTTCAAGTTGTGCTCCAGTTGTTTTGGGATTGCACCCAAGGCACCTATTACTATTGGTACTACCCTTGCTTGCTTTTGCCAGTCTTTCTATTTCTATTTGTAGGTCTTTGTATTTTGTTATCTTCTACTATTATTATTATTATTATTATTATTATTATTATTATTATTATTATTATTATTATTATTATTATTATTATTTCTCTAGGTGATCGCTAGGTAAGATGTTTCCTTTAACCAAGTAATGCAGTTCATTTGATGTGGGGATAGGTAAATTGATTGTATATCCACTGAGAAAACTCAAATATCTGTCCAATTTTTACAAATAGTAGTAACAGAGCTGCAGTCAAATTGTTCCTGGATTGTATCTAGTAAAACAGTCTCTGAGAAATTCACAAGACTAAATGTGAATCAATCCACCATTATCAAGAAGTAGCAACTCAATAAAAGCAACTTTTTATACATGCACTGGTACATATGAAGAGAGCTTTTCCTCCTGAAACATACACAATGCAATTCAATCTCAATTTATTGTTGGAAATTACAGGTCAACTTTAAACATCTCATCTGCACTAGATTTCAGCCAATCATTACAAACTAGGTAACCTCTTTTAAGACTTTACGGTAACCTTTTTTTACAGAAAAAGTGGCTGCCGAAATGTGTTTCATTCTTAGCTGCATGAGTTAGCATCATAGATAAAAATTCCAGGTAAATAGAAGCATTGGGAACCAGCAGGAAACTATGATCAGCTTCCATGAATAAATAGAGGATTTTTATTTTTTTATGGGCTGAAAGTTAACAATAGTCCAAAGGCCAAAAAAAACAAAACTCACAAAACAAAACATTTGCCTACATTAATATAGTCTCCATAGCCCATAGTTTTGAGCACTGGCAGCCAAATAAGTAGGCTAGGGAATACATAAATACATTTTGACTGGAGAGATGGGATATTTTGGGGAAAAACATCTGCTTGTTGAATGAATGAGATGGCAAGGGCATCTGGCCAGATGGATCCCAACAGCCTGCTTTTGTTCAATGGAATTAAAAAGGTGGGATTATACAATTTAAAACAAAAACAAAAACAAAGAAAAAATATTTCCCTTCTTTGTAAATTCCCCAGTTCCAGATTAATCTACCCAAGCAAGAAAAACACAAAAAGCAAAAAAAACCCAAAAACCATCAGAGAGTCCTAGGGCAAGTTAAAAGGAAGCTTTGAGGGGGGAAAAATAACAATTGTTTTACTTACTTACTTACTTACTTACTTACTTACTTACTTACTTACTTACTTACTTACTTACTTGAGAAAAGGTGTTTAAAAATTAGCTGCTGCAGCCATTTAAATTATGTCATTCTGGTATATACTGGAATCGTAGAATTAAAAAGGAACATCTACAGTAGCTTCATACTGTGCTCCATGCAATTTTATTACCACATAACTTTATTTTTCCTGTATTCAATAACAGAGGATATGTTCGCGTGACAACTAAATTCAGAAGAATATGTTCAGAAGTGGGACAACTCTAGATGAAATTATCCATGCTAAATGATTTTGGCTGAACAGCTGTGATTTTGGCTTGTATCCCTAAGGCTTCCTCGCTTGATGACTGGAAATTGTGAAATGTGAGTGACTATACTGAGTTGTGTTGCAGGAACTTTAGAACATAGAGTAACAGGGAGGGAAGGGACTTTGGAGATCTTTTCATCCACCCCTCTTCTCATGCAGCAAACTCTATACTATTCTGGACAAATGTCTGTCCAATCTCTTCTTGAAAAATATTTTTCAATGATGGAGCAACCACAGTTTCCAGAGAAAAGCTGTTCCACGGATTAATTGTTATTGCTGGCAGAAATTTCTCTTTAGCTTAGGCTGGATCTCTCTTTGATGATCTTCTACCCATTACTTCTTGTCCTGTCCTGAGGTCCTCTGGAGATTAGGTTGACCCCTCTTCTCTGTGACATTCTCTTAAGTCCTGGAAGGCTGCTATCATGTCACCCCTAGTTCTTCTCTTTGTTAGACTAGACATATCCTCAATCATTCATCATCAGCGTATGGTTAGCCTCCAGACTCCTTATCGTCTTTGCTGCTCTTCTTTGAAGTCTTTCTGGAATCCATATGTAATGGGATCAATGGTGGGATTCAGCCAGTTTGCACCAGTTTGGCAGAACCGGTAGCTAATTTTTTGTTGCCCAGGCCCAGAATGGACTTCCGGAAGCGGCATCCACACAGAGAACCGGTTGTTCACATATTTGAATTCCACCACTGGATGGGATCCTATCTGCCTGGATCTTCCACATCTCCCCTCCAATTTTGACACAAAAGGCTCAGGACGATGCATTTTCCCGAATGAAGTTACAGTGTCTGGGATCAGGAATCCTGGACACTGGATATCAGTTTCCAAAATTTAGTTAGTTGTGACGGTGTATTCTATGGTGTGAATGAGTTTACCTGTGTATGTGAAAAGCATGAGATTTGATGTCAACCCAGCCTAATCTTCATTTCTGCTCAAAGCCCAGTAAATGTTGTGTAATTCTTCCTAATTTTTAATAATGTCACTCAGAGACAATCCTTTCAAAGTTACAGCTGTCATTTGTTGTTCTATTTATTTGGGGATGTTTAATTTCTCTTGCCCAGGGGCATTTGTTTTACTTAGTATTTATTTATTTATTTATTTATTTATTTTAGCAGGAAAAAATCTATTTGCCAGTGGTGGAGACAATCCATTGTCTGTGTCCATTTGCGTTTGTTGCATCTCTGCAGTTTTGAAATGGTCTATCCAGGTTTTTCATCAATCCAGTGTTTTAAACTTGTGTTTTTAATTATCAGTGGATGCAACAGTATAAATCTTTGGAAACTGTGGAGTGAAAGGATGAATGTACATGTTTTAATAGCTGTCTTTCAACAACACAATCTTTCTCTCTTTGAACATTTTCAAATGGAGTGAAAGCCTAATAAAACAAGTTGGCGATTGAACAAATTGAGAGCCAGTTTGGTCCAATATTTAAGGTGCTGGCCTGGAAACCAGGAGATGGTGAATTCTAGTCCCTCCTTAGGCCTGAAAGCCATTTGGGTGACTTTGCGCTACTCATTCTCTCACAGTCCAGCACACCTGATAGGGTTGTTATTGTGGAGAAAATAGGAGGTGAAAGAAGTATTAGGCATGTTCGCCACCCTGATATTTTTAATAAAAAATAATGTGGGATATTTTTAAAAAATACATATTTCTTAAAGAACTTTCTGGAATATCCATTGTGTGAAATTCCTCATTTCCTGTGATCTTCAGCCAGATGTTCTTGGACTCCAGTCAGTGGTGGGATTCAAATACCTGAACATCTGCTTTTCTGCGTGGATGCAGGCCTGGGCCTCCGAGCCCTGGAACGGACTTCCGAAAGTGACATCCATACACTTCCGGCAGGCCGTTCTAGGCCTGGGAGACCTCCTCCAGGCCTCCGAGGCCTAGAACGGACTTCCAGAAGTAACATGGGTTCAGCCAGTTCTCTGAACATAACAAAATTTAGCTACCGGTTCTACCGAACCGGTGCAAACTGGCTGAATCCCACCACTGACTCCAGTTCTGATCTATTTCTAACCAGCACGTTAGGTAAGGTTCCTTACCTCAGATTTAATTGATACATAAATTAAGCCTCAATGCATACTAGAAGCTAGAAAGAAAAACCTTAAATATCATTCCACAAATTCAATATTTTGTTTGTAGATCCTCTAGGTTTAGAACTTTTTATAATATCTGACATTATCAAATGCTCAATCAGTCTGTACCTAAACAGACAGCTCATTAAAATTGTTTGTGCTGGATCTATATCTATATCTATATCTATATCTATATCTATATCTATATCTATATCTATATCTATATCTATATCTATATCTATATCTATATCTATATCTATATCTATCTATCTATCTATCTATCTATCTATCTATCTATCTATCTATCTATCTATCTATCTATCTATCTCTATCTATCTATCTATCTATCTATCTATCTATCTATCTATCTATCTATCTCTATCTATCTATCTATCTATCTATCTATCTATCTATCTATCTATCTATCTATCTATCTATCTATCTCTATCTATCTATCTATCTATCTATCTATCTATCTATCTATCTATCTATCTATCTATCTATCTATCTATCTATCTATCTATCTACCTCTATCTCTATCTCTCTATACCTATCTCTATCTATCTACCTACCTACCTACCTACCTGTCTGTCTGTCTGTCTGTCTATCTATCTATCTATCTATCTATCTATCTATCTATCTATCTATCTATCTATCTATCTATCTATCTATCTATCTATCTATCTATCTATCTATCTATCTATCTATCTAAACAAATTAGACATGTGTCCCTCAAAAAATATCTGTATTTGATGTATCAAATGGAGTTGATAGAAGGTGATCCTGGTTAGCTATCCCTCTTCCTGTCCACCATGAACAAAACACAGTTCAGTCTTAACCAGGTTGGTATATCCATTGTAGCATTCATGCACTAACATTCTCTGTTACAAGTTCCATAATGTACAATGGCATAATCCATATTGGAGAAAGATTAATAGCTCGGTGGCAGACACTGTGCTGTGCATACAGGTAGTCTTTGTTTCCTCCATGGAAAAGAAAGGTTGTGGTGTTAGAGTCTATATTAAACAAGCTGCCCTAGTTTTCTATGTAGCTCCTTCAGGAGGCTATTTTTAATAGTATAAGTGCATAAAACGAAGATATACTAACCCGCTCTGTAGTTGTGTGCTGTAGTTGTCTTTCTCTCTTTTAGAAGAAATGCCTTTTCTTATTCCAGAATGAACAGGTGAAGGCGATATTAAAGGACTTCTTGAGCGTAGCCCAAAAAATCTTCAAAACAGGGATGCAGATAACAATGGATGTAATGCAGGAGGAATTTAAACATCCAACGTTAGTTGGGAAAAGGGAAGGGGATAATCATCCATGTTTGCCCACCAAATGCAAGCCCATGTTGATGCTTGCAGGATTGGCTATATAATTATGGCAGGCTTGTCTGAGGTCACCTTGATATTTCTGAATGGCTGCTATTATCCGGCCACCCCACCTGGACCAACAGCACAATGGCAATATTCCAACTAATCTAAACAGCTGTATTTATAAAGCAAACAATAATGAGTGAAAGTCCTCATTCGACTTTCTTTGTTTGCTTACAACTGCCTTTCATTTATAGGCAGAGGTACCTTCTTCATTTTAGCATTCCATGTCAAAACCTTCTTCTCTCACCAAGTTTCTTTGCAACATGGAGTAAATAAATAAATATTTCAGTCCTATTCCACGCAATGCATTTTTTTCTCCTAATTTGACACCAGCTTCAATACCCAGAGGCACTAAAGACATGAATATAAAAGCTAGCTGTGACAGATCTGCTTAAGAACAAGAAACAATTTTTTAAAAAAAAATCTGTACAGTTTGTCTGCTTTGTAGAACACTTGTTATTCTTAAGCACAAAAAACAGCAGGAAAAGATACAATCACTCAGGAGACTGGTGAAATGATAGAGAGCTTTCATTTTTCAGTTTGAACATCCCTCTTCTGGTGACCAGTTCAAATCCTTTTCTGATTTAAAGACAGGCTTGAAAAAAGTTCCAATGAAACACATATTTTAGCATTCTTCTGAATAACACCACTGTTTGGTCTATTTACCATATGCTATTATTTGAATTATATTCTACACAGAACAAGATACGGTCCTTGTTTTGCTGTTCTAAGATGTTTTTCTAGCTAAAACAACTACCTTTTTTTCTTCCTCATTTCCCTGAATGATCTGTGTCCAATTTATGAAGGTGACTGTAATCTAGTTTATTTCAGTCACTTGAATATTGCATGTGTGACATACATGTGAAGATGGATAAACTTGCAAGTGTGATTTGTAATTTCTTACTCTGATTCGGCATCAATCTGAGATTTTAAAAAGCCTGTATAAAATTTTACGAGTTTTAATTTTCTGGTTTTCTTTAATATGGGTGTGTATTTGTATTCCTTATCCTATATGTTATACTTGTGTGGAGAAAATTTCCATTTTTTTCCTTTGCATTCAAGGTTGATCAATGGCATACCTGAAATCACAGAAGGGAGTCTGCTAATTGTGTTAGGAGAGTCTTTGAGGAACCAGTTCATAGATTTAGGGATATAACTTGATATTTCTTGGCTCAGAAGCAATATTCTTGGTACGTAGAGAAAAAAAATATATTGAGATTCTTACAAGGTTTTAATCTCCATGCCATGCATATGAATCCCCATGCCATGCATATGAATGTAGGAGCTTATTTCATTGAAAAAATGTTTTGATGATAATCTATGGTGGCTTCTTCTACAACCAAGCCACTTTTTTGTGGTATAGTCATCCACGGACATCCTCATTCAAATATGTGTTTCAGCATGAAAAGATGCTAAATCCTTGCCCGGCTAACCAACACTTGTTGCCCAAAGAATAATTTCTTCTACTAACACATACACAAACACAGAGGAAATACTATGAAGAAGAATAGATCCTTAAGAATGAGATAAAATTTGATTTTCATGTCTGTATAGGACCAACTTGGAATAGTGTTGAAAGCATCAGGTTAATCTCCAGACAAACTGGGTGATCATGAGTTCTAGTCCTGTGTTGGCTACAAAACAAGATGGACCAAGATGGACCAATCACTTTCTCTCAGCCCCTGTAAAGAAGCAATGGCAAGCTACTCCTAAAAAAAAACTTTACCAAGAAAAAAATGTAGAGATTTATCCAAGCAATCACGAAGAATAGGACACAACTGAACAGAACAAACAAAGAAAAAATGAACTGTATTTATTTGTTTGATTTATACAGCTATCCATATCTCATAAGTGACTCGAAGCATTTGAAACAGTAAAAAAAAATAAAATACAGCAACAAGATATGATAAATGAAACAAATTAAAAAGAAAAATGGCAGGTAATGTAATTCATTTCTCTGTATACATTGTCCCAATCTGTTTCCCACAATTTGCAGATTTTGTACAAATGTGGTAATTAAATCCACTGCAAATTACAAGGGTGGGAGGTAGGGGTGGGAACATAGACCAACATACACTTGTGTTGTGATTCATATTTAGATTTGTTGTTAGTGTTATAAATCTTCAAGTCAACCTTGCTTCTGCTAACCACATGGATTTGAGAACTGAAAATTAGTTCAGCTTGCATTTAAATGAAAACCAAATGTCACCACCACTGTTCATTATGTTCCGTTTTGGGTTAAATAAATTAAACAAAGTACAAGGTACAAAGTACAAGGAGTAAGAAAGAGTGAGCTAACAAAATTAAGAGATTTATACAGTAAACATGAGAAAAAATGAGGGGGGAGGGAAGGAGGGAGGGAGGAAGGAAGGAAGGAAGGAAGGAAGGAAGGAAGGAAGGAAGGAAGGATAATCACAGCATTGGGTATTCTTTATCACCTATCCTTCCATATTGGTATGTCTCACTAAAGCAGGGGTCTTCAAACTTGGCCCTTTTATGACTTGTGGACTTCAACTCCCAGAATTCATGCTGGTAGGTTACAGCTATCTTTGATCTGTGCGCATTATTTAGAACATTTACAGAAATCACCATTCCTACATCCACCAATCTTTTTTACGAAGAAGGGGAGGTTGATTGGATACAATTCCAACTAGCATTAGTTTTGCTCATAACATATGTTTATAAAGCCTTGGATAAGCCAGGAAGCAGGTTTTTCTCATAATTTTACGCATCAGGGCATGTACTTAGATGTGCTTACCAAGGTTCAGGTTTTTCTATTGAGGAAACCTTTGAGGAATGGTTTAAGACTGTGAGATATTTGAAAATGACTGGCTCTGAAAAACCCATAGCTGATGCTGAAGTTGGTGTTGGCATGGGTTTGTGATGAAGAAAGAATAGAGTCAAAGGATGCTAGTGGATAAGTAGAGTAATTCCTTGACTTCTAAAGAGTCATCATAGTCAAACTTACTCATTGCCCTGTAGCACAGTTTGTATCCTAGCTTTAATTTCTTCTCCTTTGTACTACCTCACTTTTAACTAGCTGGATTTGTCTTCTCAATTTGACTAATTTTGGCAATGAATTAAGTAGGGGTATAGTCTTAGGTTTTTGGCATAAATAAGGATCAGAAGACCCCTTAAGGTCAATATTATAGTGCCACATGGTCATTTGTAAAATGTATATCTTAAAAGCAGAGCTCCTGCCACTCTATAACATCCCTTCTCATCTGTTCTTAATGATTTTACTACTGGTCCATACATTTATTATATCCACTGTATATATTCTATACCAGAGATAGGCAACCTTGGCTCTTTTATGACTCGTGGACTTCAACTTCGAGAATTCCTGAGCCAGCATGGCTGGTTCAGAAATTCTGGGAGCTGAAGTCCATGTGTCATAAAAGAGCCAAGGTTGCCTACCCCTGCTCTATACTTTAGTAAGGAAATCATGGTTGAACTTATTGAGTAGAGAAGCAAAATTCCCTGTCTAAATAACAGAAATTCCTTCTCTGTATATTACCATATTAGATATGGTGGGCCATGTACTGTATGAGCTAGCTATTTATCATGCAAATTAAGCTGAAACTGAAGTCAAGGAGCTAATTGATCTTTATCATAGCATGCATAACTGAACAGGTGATGATTTAAGATATGATTCATATTCCATTGATTGTTATGGATAGTAATCAGGTTCTTAGTGGAATAAACCCCATGTGATTTAGGGTTTTTTTGGCCCTTTAAAAGTAGGCAAAATCTATCCATTATTTTAAGATCAAATATACAAAGAAATACGTTCAAAACCCTTTTTCTACTTATTAGCCCTCACAGATGTATGAATTGGGACACACACACACACTTTTTACTAAGAATTAATCATAAGACAGGATTGAAGGCTGCATTTATAGAGTGGACCATGTTTGTTTGACATATTCAAATACTAAAAATAAAAGTTTGCACAATGAACAAAGAAACATCAATAATTTGCAAATGACAACAATAAATGAAATGCATCAATTTAAGTGTTAACTAAACAACTTTTTAAATGAGAGATCTGGATGACCCTGATACACAACCCACACCTGCAGACACAGACAGACACAGACACAGACACTTTTTTCTTTCTTTCTTTCTTTCTTTCTTTCTTTCTTTCTTTCTTTCTTTCTTTCTTTCTTTCTTTCTTTCTTTCTTTCTTTCTTTCTTTCTTTCTTTCTTCTTTCTTTCTTTCTTTCTTTCTTTCTTTCTTTCTTTCTTTCTTTCTTTCTTTATTTCTTTCTTTCTTTATTTCTTTCTTCCTTCCTTCTTCCTTCCTTCCTTCCTTCCTTCCTCCCTTCCTTTCTTCCTTCCTTCCTTCCTTCCTCCCTTCTTCTTCTTCTTCTTCTTCTTCTTCTTCTTCTTCTTCTTCTTCTTCTTCTTCTTCTTCTTCTTCTTCTTCTTCTTCTTCCTCCTCCTCCTCCTCCTCCTCCTCCTCCTCCTCCTCCTCTTCTTCTTCTTCTTCTTCTTCTTCTTCTTCTTCTTCTTCTTCTTCTTCTTCTTCTTCTTCTTCTTCTTCTCTATCATCTATCTATACCTTCTTCATTATCTATCTATCTTTTTATATCTTTTTCATTATCTATCTATCTATCTATCTATCTATCTATCTATCTATCTATCTATCTATCTATCTATCTATCTGTTGTGGGTGTTTCTAGACCAGCTGGGGACATATCAGAGGATGATGAAGCAGAACCAGGCCCCTCTGGGTATTTTCCCCTCCCGGCAGCCGAGCTAGACAATGAGGAGCTTTGTATGCATTCTGAGTCAGACTCTCAAAGTGATGAGTCAGATTTGGAACAAGAAGTTAGATGGCTTGATCCGAGATTCAGAAGGTTTGATAAGCGAAGGTGTCAGTTAAGTGGAAAAAGGAAGTAATGGGGGAAATGACGTATCGGAAACTATATTAGAAGGGGAAAGAGAGACTACGCCTTTGTCACGAGCAACGTTAATCAAGGAGTAGCCTGATACCTTGAGCAGCGCGTTTAAACTCAGTTTTCTGGTGTTTTTTGAAATCTACGGAAGAATAATGAGGTCTTGGACAATGTGATTGATAAAGAGTGAGTTAATTGGAAGGTGGGAGGAGAGCATGTTTAATCTAAATGTAAATAACTCAGAATTGGCCGTTCCGGCCAGCAAAATGCCAGCAGCTTGCTTTGAAGTGAATCCTTTTGGAAATGTGTTAAATAAAACTCTTAAAGACATATTTATGTGGATTTTACTGAGCTGAGAGGGGCTAGATACAACACTATCTATCTATCTATCTATCTATCTATCTATCTATCCATCCATCCATCCATCCATCCATCCATCCATCCATCCATCCATCCATCCATCCATCCATCCATCCATCCATCCATCCATCCATCCATCCATCCATCCATCCATCCATCTATCTATCTATCTATCTATCTATCTATCTATCTATCTATCTATCTATCTTCTCTATGTTTCAAAGCCTTTAGTAAACTCATTAACTCATAGACCTTGTTCATTTTCTTCTTAACTTTTGTCTGGTAACAATATTGTGTTAACAGGGGTGTGGCATTTCACATACCTTGTAAAGTTTTTAAACTGACTAGCTAAGAAACATTTTATAATTCAGTCTATTCCAAAATGGCTTACAACAGATCTGGGTGTTTTATGGCCGAGAGGACACATCCACCCCATGGGCCTGTCACTGTCCAGCCTTTGGCAGTGTCAGTGGCAGTAAGGGGTAGCAGTGAGGACTCTTGGGCATTGGCAATGGGGGGGCAGGTTAGCAGAAGTGGGGGACAGGATAACAGCGGTGAGGGATGGGCAGTGGCCCTCCATAATAGTCCTAGTTTCTCATGTGGCCTGTTGGGAAAATTAATTGCCCATCCCTGGCTTACACAGATGGAGACTATGACAAGCTTATTAAGTGACAATATTTATGCATGCTTTCTCAGGAAGCCAGGCTGGTGATATATGATGGCTCCTTCAGCCTTCTAATTCTTTCCATCACACCCAATTTATCTACATTCAGCCACACTGGTGGTGTAGTGGTTAGAAAGCAGTATTGCAGGCTGACTCTGCCCACTGTCAGAAGTTTGATCCTGACCAGCTCAAGATTAACTTAGCCTTCTATCCTTCTGAGGTTGATAAAATGAGGACCAGGTTATTGGAGAGCATTATGTTGAGGGGCTGTAGAACACTATGAAGTGGTATATAAGTCTAAGTGCTATTTCTATTGCTAAACTGGTAGTCTCAACTCACCAAGGATGCTCTATTTTATGATTCTGAGAATATAATCTAACATCATAATGTCTCAACTTCATTCATTTCCCTCTGGATTTTGCAGTCCTAAGCAGGCAGAAAGAAAACCAGAGGGTTTGGTTTTTTGTTTTTACATCCTGCAATAAACTGTTACAGGTGACTCACACATTTTATACTGTATGCCTGCCAGCAAGCATTGTTGTTGTTGTTTTTTCCAACTTAACTTTCATGACAAATTTCTGCCTCTTACAAGAACTGTTCTTGTAAGTTTACCAAGATTCTCATTCCCCCCCCTTTTTTTTCCATTTTGTTTCCTCTTCTGGTACATAGTAAACCCGAGCAGACGTACGGCTCTTGTATATTTATGGTTGCTTGCTCTCCCTCTGCTTTTCTCCCATCATTTAAGTTGCCTCTTCACTGCAAATGTTATAATGGTTTTCCAGGACAGACTTAGTACACTCATTCAAAACATACTTAATTCATTTCCACCTACTGTGCCCTGATGAAATAATCATGACAAGGATTTGTTTTGTAACATTGCAGAGAAGAGAATGCCATGATTACAGACAGAGTAACTATGTGTTCTGTATTATTAATGCAGTCAGCTGCTCTTTTTTTTACTGCATAGCTTAACCAAGGATGCTATAGGATGCTGCGGAACCTTAAGCCTCGTTCTCAAAGGCCAAAGAAGAAAACACTAAGCAATTCAAGTTTTGGGGGGCACTGGCAGCTACCTCATCCATGTCCATACAGTTAAAGGATGCAGAAGATGCTTTCACTGCCATGTGAGATCTGGGATTTGGAGACATGGCTAAATCTGTCAGCTCTACTTCCTTCAACAGAGATAAAAAATATAAATCCACCACAGCTGGATCCAACAAGAATGAATTGGAGCCATCTGGTAGAGCAGATTCTGGCTGGCGGGATGGTAAGAGGGTGGCATTTGTCATTGGTCAAAAACCCACACAAAGCGACACTTATTCACCAAGGTGGAGAAGACGGAAAGAGAAGGAATCTGAAAATAAGTATGTTTTTTTCCCCTCAGAACAATGGATATAAAAAAGTTTAGATTGCAGCAGAATGAATTGTGCTTCCCAGAGAGGGTCAAATTGACGGTGCTGATAAAAGAAAAGAACATAAGTACTTTCGTTTCTACTTGGAAACCGCTTCTGGACTTTGTGCTTGAGGTGAAAAAAAGTGATATTATGATTTCAGGTTTTACCGATTAGACTGATTTGCCGATCAAGCTTCTTGGATGAGAAGTGAAACATCTTCAAAGAAAAACAAGAAAAGTCCAGTTGCCTCTTGAAAAAACACCTTTGGGACAACCATGGACCTGGATGACTGAGAATCTCCTTAGACATTTGCTGTTGCTTTGTGGGTTGTTTTGTTGTTGTGTTCCATGAATCTCATTAAAGAAAAAGCATTTGTCAAGAGAGGAAAAGGTAATAAGTTTAATTCCAATCAAACATAGGGCTGAATATGAAGGAATTGAAACTTTTAAGAGACGTGATCTCTCTTTTTTTTTAACAATATTTTTTTATTTTTTTAATTTCCCAAACTCCCACCGATACATATACCATGATATTTATGAGATGTTAACATACATTCTTTTTACATTCATATATAAGATACTTTTAATAAAATGAAATAAATACATTTTATTTATTTATTTATTTATTTATTTATTTATTTATTTATTTATTTATTTATTTATTTATTTATTTAAATCACATTTATATGCCGCCCCTCTCCAAAGACCCGGGGCGGCTCACAACAAAAAAATACTACAATAATTTTAAAATTAACACATTCATACCACACACAAACTCAATCAATTCACAAACACTGATGGGGGGACACTCTTAGGGCTGAGGGGCAGAGCGCAGCTCACATGCCCCAAGCCTGTCAGCATAAATGTGTCTTCAATTCTTTCCGTAAGGCTAGGAGGGAGGAAGCAGTACGAACCTCCGAGGGAAGCTGGTTCCAGAGGGCTGGGGCAGCAACAGAGAAGGCCCTTGCCCTAGGTCCTGCCAGATGGCATTGTTTAACGGACGGGACTCGTAGGAGGCCAACCCTGTGCGCCCTAACCAGTCGCTGGGATTCATGAGGCAGGAGACGGTCCTGCAACTATCTTGGTTTGTTGCCATAAAGGGCTTTATAGATCATAACCAACACTTTGAATTGTGTTCGGAGACCAATTGGTAGCCAGTGCAACTCATGGAGAGCTGGAGTGATATGAGCATGTCTTGGGAGACCCAAGACAGCTCGCCCGGCCGCATTCTGGACTACCTACAGTCCATACACATGACTTTTGGTGTTTGCTCGCCCATTTCCCCTTTCACTGTATCCACACTCCTTCTTCTCTACCTTCTTTCTCCCTTTCTTGTCTTCCCTACTTCCCTCTTCTCCTCTTCTCTTTTCTTCATCATTCTCCTCCCCTTTCTCCCCACTTCTCCTCTTCTCCTCCAACCTTCCTACTTCCTTCTCCTCTCCTTTATTAAGAGAAGTGATCTCAACGTCCTCTACTTTCCTCCCTATATGCACAGCGTTTAGCTATTGCTATTTTAATTGCAGGAGTATATGTGTATGAAAGGACATGTATATATTTGGAAAATAAATGGCACATAAATATTTCATGTATTATTTTACTTAACCTATTAATGTGATTGCTCATCTTAACCAAGGACTTATGGTTGGCTAAGAAACCACAGAAATAAAATTACAGATTTTTTTTTAAAGACTTTTTTTTCTTCTTTTAAGGACCCTTTAATCCAGGGGGGTCTTCAAACTCGGTCCTTTTATGACTCATGGACTTCAACTCCCAGAATTCCTCAGCCAGCGTATCTGGCAGAGAAATTCTGGGAGTTGAAGTCCATGAGTCATAAAAGGGCCAGGTTTGAAGACCCCCTGCTTTAATCCTTTGTATCGGGGTGGAATCAGGGTGACTGAATGGAACTGAAGTATTTACTGGCCAGATGCCCTTCCTGATGCCTATGTGGAGCTCACAGCAGACAATTGCTCATTGTGCCCAAAAAGAAAACATCTGCTGTTACCTAAGATCGAACTCATAGCCTACTGATTGTGAGATGAGAGCTCCACACTTGGGCCACCATGCCACTCCAAAAACCATGAGGTAACACTGAATATAAATAAATAAATAAGTCTTCTTCTTAAAAAAAAAAGTTCCCCTAAAATAGAAAGGAACACATCCACTGAGTTCAGCTAAGATCTTGGCCCAATGTTTGATGGACAAGCCAGTCTCCAAGTTCTTCCAGAAGGTTGACAAAAAATGAGAACTATCTGAATATGTGAATTGTATCTTAAAGGGGTTTTTTTGGGGGGTGATGTATAGCCTGGTGTACCCCAAAGTACATGGGCACTACATTTTGGACCAGCTGTAGTTTTCAAATTATTTTCATGTACAACCACATTACATCAGGTATTTCCAGGTTAGCCAACAGAAAGGCCATAAGACAAAAGACTAACAATAAGCTGCATCATTTCACAACCAAGAAGAAGCTCCATCTTCAAAGATACATTCTTAGAACTTTTTCAATGGATAAGATCACATTCGGAGAAATGTGCGATAGACAGCATCACCACCAGATGGATTTGTAACTGGCTGACAAACTGTACTCAGTGAGTAGTCCTTAATGGTAATACATCTACTTGGAAGGAAGGAAGCACTGGGGTATCCCAAGATTTTGCCTTAGGTCCGGTACTCTTCAATCTCTTCATAAATGACAGCTGAGGGAAGGGGAACTCATCAAATTTGCAGATGACACTAAGTAATAGCCAGCACCCAGAAGATAAGCTCAGGATCCAAAGAAATCTTAACAGACTTGAACAATGGGCCATATCCAACAACAAGAAATTTAATGTGGAGAAAAGCAAAGTTTTACACCTAGGAAGGAGAAATCAAAGGTAAAAGTAAAGTTTAGGTGAAACATGGCTCAAAAACAGTAACTGTGAGAGGGACTTTGGAGTCCTAGTGGACAATCACTTGACATGAGCCAGCAGTGTGCAGCAGCAGCCAAAAAAGCTAATGCAATCCTTTGTTGTATAAACAGAGGCATAGAATCAAAATCACTTGAAGTATTAGTACCTCTTTATAAGGTCTTACTAAGACCACACCTGGAATACTGCATCCATTTTTGGTCACCACATTACACAAAAGATGTTGAGACTTTGGAAAAAGTGCAAAGAAGAGCGACTAAGATAAATAAGGGCTTGGAGACAAAAAAAAATATGAAAAACAGTTGCAAGAATTGGGTATGGTCAGTCTAGAGAAAAGAAGGATGAGGGGTGACACGATAGCAATATTCCAGTATTTGAGGGGCTGGCACAAAGAGGGGTTTCAACTTCCAAGGCATTGTAAAGTGATATTAATACTTCACGTGATCTTGATTCTATCCCTCTGTTTTTATATCTCTCTTTTACTGGATCTGTTGATCTGAGGACAGATTTCACCAGAGAATTATAAATAACTCATCTGAAAGTCGATGTGTTGCGGTGCACCATCTATTTCACTGATGTCCTAATTTCCTGCTTGGATTAGCAAAACTAGCAGCATCGTCAACCACTAGATGGGCCGCAGTGTATCTTATCCGTACTTAGTTTCCTGGATCACCAATATGATATCTGATATTCCATTTTAAGCTCTGAGAATTTCTCAGCAAAGCCTTTCATGTGTGCCAGTCACCATTATTTCTCCTGCCTCTATTAGAGAGGAAAACAAATATTTTAAATGAACAAACTGACAGTAGGGAGAAAAGAGACAGTCTATGAACACTGCCGAAGAGGGGTTTGAAATGATGAAAGCACTCACATTATAGGTTAGCTCCAGTCTCCTAACATGAATTCCAGTTTGAAAGATTGAACATCTCCCCGAAGCCTGACGCATTTAAATAATTTAGATTAAATTTAAATTGTGCTGCACTTTACAAGTCCAAAACCACAGTCACATCTTCACTGGAAAGCTTATAAAAAATTGAAATGCTCCAATAATTTTAAATCTTGTAGAAGCTTGGTACCTTCCGAATGGAAGTGCTAATAAAAAAAAATTGGGACTGAAATCTTGAACAGTGCCAAATGATTTAAGATTATTGAAGCTTTTCCATTTTTCATGAAGTTCCCATGCTCAAGTGAGATGAGCAACTACTTTAGCACAGCGCAAGATAGTCAAGTAATAACAAAGGGCTGAAGCAATAAAAAAATGTTTGGAGAAAGATAGTTAACATGATAATCTCTAGCAAGATTCTTTTGTAGCAAAAACAACAGAGACTTGTGACAACTTAAAGACTTATCAAATTTATTATGCCATACGTTTTCATGGAATAAATTCTTGGCATCAGATGCATGAATTGTTAGGCTAAGCTACTGATCTATTATAGATGTAGAGTTTAGCTGTGAGTTTAGAGAGAAATAAAATACAAAAGTCGAGGCAGAATTTGAATTATGCAAAATAAGGACATGAGATTCCCTAACAGGTTGAACACATAATCAGCAGTACTGGGCTAAAATACACCAGTAATGGAAAAAGAAGCTGTTCAGCCTCAAATGAATGAAGCTGAACTTCTTAATTCAACAGCTTCTCTTTCCCACTCTACTTGGAAATTCATCTTTTCACAGATGGTCACCTTAAGATCAGTAGCAGATGTCCTGGTACATTAAAATGTCACTGAACAATGTATAGAAGTAAGATCCCAAATGAATATTAAAACATTTCTCCTCCTGAGGTGTGGATCAGTACAAGCTGTAAGGCATATGAAACTTCAGAGAATTTATTTACAGCCCCCAGAGCTAGTTGACTTCATATTGCCAAAATTTGGGAAACAAAACAACAATTGCCTTTGTGCAGTCCTTCCTTCCTTCCTTCCTTCCTTCCTTCCTTCCTTCCTTCCTTCCTTCCTTCCTTCCTTCCTTCCTTCCTTCCTTCCTTCCTTCCTTCCTTCCTTCCTTCCTCCCTCCCTCCCTCCCTCCCTCCCAATAAAATAAATGTGTTTTGTTCAAAGAAGTTTAAATAATCAAATGGAAGAAAGCCATTTAGGTCCACCACATCTTCTCAATGATATTAGGGGTCAAACAAAGCTTAAAAACATCTTTGCATCTTTTTTTGTGCAACAGAAAATATGGAAACTTGAACAAAGGAATCTTCACTTCCATACTGTTCTACAGCGTGAAGTTGCTAGATCTAATTCACATACATACACACACACATACACATGAGAGAGAGAGAGAGAGAGAGAGAGAGAGAGAGAGAGAGAGAGAGAGAGAGAGAGAGAGAGAGAGAGAGAGAGAGAGAGAGAGAGAGAGAGAGAGAGAGTTAAAAACTAGAATGTCAGCAAAGAATTGTTTATATTACTTTGCTCTCATCTAGCAACTTTGGATTTTTGCAACACATGTGTCCTGGGCTAGTTAGTTTTACACAGACAAAATGATTGATGAAATTGCTCCAGACTTCACCAAGCAAATTGAAATTTGCAATTAATTTAGAGGTAGCTGTTTTGGGAAATCATTTTAAAAATGGGTGAATAGCTTTCTTAAGATCAGCAATCTTATAATAGATTATTCCTGATCTAAACTGAGCGTGCTCAATATTGATTGCAGAGTTCTGTTTTCTCTCACCATGTCATCTCTTGGGTTGATCAAGAAACAATAGAGGTAGTTGAAAAGTGCTACAAGATATTTACAAGTATTTAAATACCTTCCCTTGGAATTCATGAGAGTCACATTATTCACCCTTGACAAGAATTCAGACATTTAATCAGAACTGTAATAAAAGAGGCCTTCCATAGCCGAGTTCCTAATGTTCCCTTGCTGATATATTCTTCCTTAGAGTACAACCCACAATAAATTAAATAATGCGGTAAATTTTAAAGTCTTCCTGACATTCTGTTTAATTTTAAGATTAAGATTTAGAATGGATTATAGATGTTAAACATCATGTCAAATAGCAATGTGTTTTGGTATAGATATAGTGTAGAAACATTGTATAATGCATGGGTGTATAAAACCTCAGAATGGATTGAGGAATAGAAAGAGGAGGAGGAGGAGGAGGAGGAGGAGGAGGAGGAGGAGGAGGAGGAGAAGAGGAAGAGGAAGAGGAAGAGGAAGAGGAAGAGGAAGAAGAAGAAGGAGAAGGAGAAGAAGAAGAAGAAGAAGAAGAAGAAGAAGAAGAAGAAGAAGAAGAAGAAGAAGAAGAAGAAGAAGAAGTCTCCAGAATTTGACCTTGACCATTTTCAAGGAGAACAAGTGTAATTTCATTGTATTCCTGAAACCTATTAATAACAAACCAAAGGAACTGTGAGATGAACTTAAAGTGATTATTACGGAGGAGGAGGAGGAGGAGGAGGAGGAGGAGGAGACTTCCAAGAAGAAAGCAGACTAGACATACCCAATACCTGCAACTGTTCTTCATATGTTTTAGCCTCCAGGCCCTTAATCATTTTTGTTGCTCTTTACTGCACTCTTTTCAGAGTCTCAAAATCTTTTTTTAAATTGGGGCAACCCAACCTGGATGTAATATTCCAAGTGTGGTCTTACTTATTAAGTATTAAGACTTCACAAATCATTTTCCTATTTAGGAAATGTCCCCCTTATAACTTGGAAGAAAACGTAATCTTTCTAACCTGTTTGTGGACACCTCATCAGATTAGTATCTTGTGAGATATGAAAAACTTTGAGGTTGTTGTGCAGGAGTACCAGTCTTGTTTCTTCATGAAGCTTTCCTTTCTTTAGAAAAACCATATCTATTCCCAAGAACATTGATTAAAAGCGCTTATATTAAAAAACAACAACACTGCATTCAATCTCTGAATTCCTCTCTTTTTTAATACAAGGGTGAGTTAAGTTATTTTCTGGGACAAAAATTGGGGGGGAGAAAGGACAACGCTACACAAGTTTCTTTGACTGCAAAAGATTGATTTCCGAGCCCTCTACTTTGTATTAAATCATTTTTATGAACAAGGAAGCAAAAAGCTGCTAGTCATTTAGATTAAATCATATGATTGAAGGCCTTTGGACTTTAAAACTAGTGTGAAATATGTGGATGTCCAGGGTTGATTTGATGTGGCTGCGCTCACGGGGTTCACTCATACGCTGCCGTCCTGAAATGACTGGGAACACAGGTGCAGCGATTGAAGGATTTCTATTCCTGTGGCAGTGCACGGTGGTGAATCAATCTGGCTGTTTGCTAGCAGGGTCGGCTGCCAGAGGAACAGCCACGATTTCCATATTGCGGCGATAACCATGGCAAAGTGGTTGGACTCAATTACCAATAGCTGCTCTTTTAAAAAGGGCCAGGTTTGCTCACAAATCATCTGGGGAAGAGCCTATGTATGCTGTTGCTAAATCGACCCTGGCTTTATGGCACCCGATCAATCAATAATCAAGTGTGAAACTCCTGCTATTCACCATTTCATGGATGCAGTTATCAAACGATCCTTTAATAATCTGTGGCACAGACCCCTATTCGGCTTTATCTGAAAATGGTTGGAGGTGTAAAATACAACCGGTTGGGTTTAACATGCTATGGCTTTAAATTTTACTGAACAGAATAAGAGCGGCAGAGGATGTACAGGGCATACAGATTAAATAGCAAGACTACAAACTATGTGCCTTTGTGGATGACCTGCTGGTGACAATGTCGCAACCAGCACAGTCAGCAAGGAAATTGATGGAGATAATGGAGGACTATGGTAGGGTGTCAGGCTTCAAAGTAAATATACCAAAAACAAAGATGCTAGTCAAAAACCTAGACAACAAAGCAAGACGGAACTTGGAAAGAATAACGGGTTGTGAAATAGTCAAGAAAGTCAAATACTTAGGAGTGGAGATAGAATCAACAAATGCGAAATTATACAAGAATAACTACGAGGTCCTGTGGAATAAGATACAAGCAGACCTGGAAAGGTGGAAATCACTACGTCTGTCCCTGCTCGGCAGGATAGCGACAGTAAAGATGAATGTATTACCCAGATTTTTATTGCTCTTTCAAATGCTACCCATACTCAAGAAGGATGCGGACTTGGACAACTGGCAGAAGGGCATCAACAGATTTATTTGGGACGACAAGAGACCGAGGGTGAAACTAAAAGTCATCCAAGACGCAAGGAAGAGAGGGGGACTCAAAATGCCTAATCTAAAGCTATACTACTATGCAGCAACGTTGGTGGCGGTTATTGACTGGATCAACATGACAAATATCACTCATCTACCCAGACTCCCAGCCCAAATGCTGGCGGTGCGGGGACGGGGAGGCTACCTACTTTCACATATGGTGGACATGCAGAAAAATCAAAGCATTCTGGAGGAAGATATGGTGGACACTCCAAACTATTTTCAAAAAGCGTATAGAATTCCTACCTCAGGCTTTTCTGTTAGGGATCACAAAGGATTTCACTACCTCAGAGACAAATTTATTTTTGAACTTAATTACAGCAGCAAGATTGTTGGTGGGACAATACTGGAAGAATCCGGAAATACCGCATATGGAAGAATGGACTGTGAAAGTAACAAATTTGGCGGAAATGGCGAAAATATCAGCATACTTGAAAAATCGCTCCAATGAACAATTTGTGACGGACTGGAAACAGTGGATAGACTATATCCAAGAGAGACACCAATCAAACAGAATGCAGCTGGCGTTTAGCTGAGGCTCGATGGGAGGAGGGAAGAAGGGTTAACAAACCAAAAGTTTACAAAAACTAACACCCAATGTTGAATGTATATGTTCTATAACTAATGCCTCTTAACATAACCTTATGACTAATGTTGTTTGCTTTAATACTGTTAAAGCGGACTGAATCTCTACCTCAGGATATGAAACTTTTACCTCAGGATCTTTGGTTAGGGACTATAAAAGATTGCACTAGTAATGGGATGAAGTCAATTCAGAAGCGCAAACGAACAATATGCAATAGACTAGATACAGTAGATAGACCATATATAAGAGAAACACCAACCAAACAAAAGGTACTAGGAGTATACTTGAAGAGGGAAGGGAGGAGGGAAGAACGTTTACTGAAACAGATGTTTACAAAGATTAATACCTAATGTTGTATGCTATGTTCTAGGATGATTGTTTAGCAATAAGATCTTTCGTTTAATGTTGATCACATTAATATTGAACCAGATAAGAGAAACACCAATCAAACAAAGTGTAACAGGAGTATAGTTGAGGCTAGACGCGAGGAGTGGAAAAAGGCTTACTAATTCAGACGTTTTCAATGACTAATACTTAGTATTGTATATCAGGTGCCATGATGATTGCTGCATAATATGTTTTTATGTTCAATGTTGATTGTTTTAATAAAAGAATTTTAAAAAAAAACTGTTGAGGTTGGATTTACATGACAGAGGAAAGAAGAGAGGGGAGGGGAGGGGAGGGGGTGGAAAGAGAGAGCAGGAAGAGGAGGAGGAGGAGGAAGAAGAGGAAGAGCAGGAGGAGCAGGAGAAGGAGAAGGAGGAAGAGGAGCAGGAGCAAGAGGAAAAGGAAGAGGAGGAAGAGGAGGAACAGGAGGAGGAAGAGAAGGAGGAGGAGGAAGAAGAAGAGGAGGAGAAGGAAGACAAGGAGGAGGAGGAGAAAGAGGAGGAGGAGAAGAGGAGGAAGAGGAGGAGGAGAAAGAGGAGGAGGAGGAGAAGGAAGAGGAGGAGGAAGAGAAGGAGGAGGAGGAAGAAGAAGAGGAGGAGAAGGAAGACAAGGAGGAGGAGGAGAAAGAGGAGGAGGAGAAGAGGAGGAAGAGGAGGAGGAGAAAGAGGAGGAGGAGGAGAAGGAAGAGGAGGAGGAAGAGAAGGAGGAGGAGGAAGAAGAAGAGGAGGAGAAGGAAGACAAGGAGGAGGAGGAGAAAGAGGAGGAGGAGAAGGAAGAGGAGGAAGAGGAGGAGGAGAAAGAGGAGAAGGAGGAGAAGGAAGAGGAGGAGGAAGAGAAGGAGGAGGAGGAAGAAGAAGAGGAGGAGAAGGAAGACAAGGAGGAGGAGGAGAAAGAGGAGGAGGAGAAGGAAGAGGAGGAAGAGGAGGAGGAGAAAGAGGAGGAGGAGGAGAAGGAAGAGGAGGAGGAAGAGAAGGAGGAGGAGGAAGAAGAAGAGGAGGAGAAGGAAGACAAGGAGGAGGAGGAGAAAGAGGAGGAGGAGAAGGAAGAGGAGGAAGAGGAGGAGGAGAAAGAGGAGGAGGAGGAGGAGGAGGAGGAGGAAGAGGAGGAGAAGGAAGAGGAGGAGGAGGAGAAGGAAGAGGAGGAGGAGGAGGAGGAGAAGGAAGAGGAGGAGGGGGGAGGCCAAATATTAGCCACAAGATTGTGAGGTTGTTGGAATAATACTGAATTGTGAAAGGAGACTGAACTTTCTTTTATGTCGAGTGTCCCCAACCTCCAGACCGCAGACCCAGCAGTCTGTGGCCCACCAGGAACTGGGCTGTACAAGTGAAGAAGCCTTATCCGACATGCATGGGATGCAGGCACCGCACAAAAAATCCTCCCCCCCCCAATCCAGGAAAAAAAAAACTCTCTCCAAAGAACTAGCCCCTGGCATCCAAAAGGTTGGGGGTCCACTACTTTGTGCTATTTGGCTAATGCAAAATTAGCCCCGGAAGTGGAGGGATTATTCCTTTCTTTCTCACCTTGTGTCATTTCATCTCCTGCCACGTGCCGATCCAGATTGGGATCTTCAACTGCTGCTATTTTCAGACTTTTTTTAAAAAAAAAATAAAAAATGCATAAATAAGATTGCACATTTCATTCTCTGTTTCAGCCCTTTGAATATTAAAGGGATGATGTGAAAGAGGCTAGGAGCTGAGCCGTTGTGTTCTGCTATTCACAGAAATCTGATTCGTATAATGGCAGTGTTTATATTTGATTCTTGCACATTGTTAAGGACAGCTATAAACTCATTGCAATTGGTGTCATTCGAGGATTTGCAAGCCAGGTTCAAGAGAATGAGGGAGCGGGAGCGTTCAAAGAGATGGGAAAAAACGTTTGTGTTGAAATGTCGGAAAACTTAAGCCCTTGCTTCTCTTACCGCTGAGAAAATTGATGGACACTGGTTATCTGAGATATTAAAAACTGGCTTGAACAAAGCTTTCTTTATGGCATGCATCCTAAGAACGGATCATAAAGGAACAAGAAAAGTGAAGACTGTTCTCCTCCCCCCACCCCCTACCCCCGGATCTCACATTCATAGTTTTTGTGAGTGACTCTGCAGAAAAAGAGACAAAAATAATGGTTCATTTGAAAGGTGATAGCAAAGACAAAAAAAAAAAAAAAAGTCTATTGCTTGGGAAAAAAATGATCTGAAACAAGCCATTGTTCATGTTGGCTATTAAATGTAGGCTTCAGGTACATGCTTCTTAAAATGGAAATATTATATTGAATGCACTTGATTTTCTCATCTTTGCTTGCGTGCAATATAAGATATCTTTAGAGGCAAGCTGCGATTTCTTGATCTTGCAGAGGACAGCAGTTAAGATGGACAATCTTCTCTCTGTACAGGTCAGCTTCAACGCTTCCAGCATCCAAAAAATGTAGTTACATCATAGAGTTGAAAATGGTAAATGCAGAAAGATAAAAGGCTAGGCTAGGCAGATCGAACTAACAAATGCACATAAAGCTGAGGATAAAGAATTTGTACAGTGGAGGATGCAATAAACATCATTTTGAAATGGGGAAATGAGCATAGACTATAATAATAATATAATATGAACATATATCATCATCATTTCTATCCATTTCCTTATTCACAAGAATTAAACCATCAAGTCAAGTCAAGTCAGTTTATTGCAGTCAAAGACCAGAGACCAGAACAAGTTTAAAAACACTCAAGGAATATCCAGCAAAAAAAAATTCTAAAATAAAATAATAAATAACAAAATCTATATTAAAATCATGATTTGGCATCCAATTTGTCAAGTTACAGATGAGCAAAATACAGCTTGGCCTAAATATACTATAATAATAATCCTTAAACTGTGAACACCCTAGATATGAGTTCAAATCACCTGACCAGGACCAGATGGATTACACCCCAAGGTTCTCAAGGAACTGGCAGATGTGATCTCAGAACCACTGAACTATATCTTTCAAAGATCCTGGAGCACTGGGGAACTACCAGAGAACTGGAAAAGAGCTGAAATAGTTCCCATCTTCAGAAAAGGGGGAAAAATGGATCCAGGAAACTACAGACCTATCAGCTTGACCTTAATACCTGGGAAGATTCTGGAAAAGATAATCAAACAACGAATCAGTGAACACCTACAGGCAAACAAAGTCATTACTAAAAGCCAACATGGGTTTGTCAAAAACAGATCATACCAGACAAATCTTATTGCGTTCTTTGACCAAGTGACAAAATTAGTGGACCAGAGGAATGCTGTGGATATAATTTACTTGGACTTCAGTAAGGCAAGTAACAGGGAGAAAGCAGAACTATTTAACTTGTTTTTCGCATCTGTCTTTACACAAAGGGAAAAAACAGACCAACTTATCAAAAATAGTGCCATAAAAAAACAAAATAGAAACACAAGTTAAGATAGGCAAGAAAATGGTAAGTGAGCACCTGTCCAACCTAGATGAGTTCAAATCACCAGGACCAGATGGATTAGACCCCAAGGTTCTCCAGGAACTGGCAGATGTGATCTCACAACCACTGAACTATATTTTTCAAAGATCCTGGAGCAGTGGGGAACTACCAGAGAACTGGAAAAGAGCTGATGTAGTTCCCATCTTCAAAAAAGGAAAAAAAATTGGATCCAGGAAACTACAGACCTATCAGCCTGTCCTCAATACCTGGGAAGATTCTGGAAAAGATAATCAAGCAACAAATCAGCAAACAAAGTCATTACCAAAAGCCAACATGAGTTTGTCAAAAACAGATCATGCCAGACAAATCTTATTGCATTCTTTGACCAGGTGACTTGACTTGAGCTACATAGTTCTACTATATGGTCATCTAAATAGGGGAGCCCAGGACTACCCCTTTCCCACTCCTACTTCCTTCAAATGCTCTTCTGATAAACTCCACAAACTCTTCATTTGCCCAGGCAATATTTCTCACCGGCTCTCCTTTCTACTACATTGCTGATTAGAGTTACAACCCGCTGAGGTCAATTAAGTTAGCTTCAGAGGCTGTATGTCACAGTCAGAGACACACTTTCAGTGGTTACCATGCAAACTTTTAATCTGCTGCCTCCACAGCAAAAAATAAAATAAAATAAAATAAAAAAGTAAACATAATTGAATCATTCTGGGGAGGCTATTCCACTGGTATGACTACTGAATATGCCGCACTGGGTATTTTTATATTCAAGTATAAAATGGCAATTTGTCAAGGAGAGACAAATTCTAACGCGGAAAAGTCTGTTCTCTCCAACTTTTCCCTGTAATCCAATTGGCGTCATGTCTCATTCCATTTTTTTCTCCCCCTTCACTTGTAAATGTTATTCAATTAGTTAAACGAAATGGTTGAGACGTCATGTTTGCAGATTTACATTCTGCAAAAGCATTCACTTCTCCCTTTGGAGGATAAGAGTATTCTATCCTTACATACATGATAGCTGTGTGAGCCTTTGATTTGCACAGCAGAAGAAGCAAAGGGCCTGAAATTGCCTGACAACCCTACAGGGAAAAGAAACAGATAACAGAAACCAGATTTGTTTGTTTTTTTCCCCCTTAATGTGAAAAGAGTCATTTTTATGACCTTTTAATCCTTTGCTTTGGGGTGGGGTTGGGGTGACTGAATGGAACTGAGCATTTACTGGCTGGATGCCCTTCCTGACCCCTATGCAGAGTTCGCAGCAGACATTTTCTCTTTGCACTCTGATAGAGAAACACCTGCCACTGCCTAGGATTAAACCTTCAATCTTTCAAGGGGAAGATGAACATCATCACCTCTAGGCAGTGGTGGGATTCAGCCAGTTCACACCACTTCGCAGAACCGATAGCTAATTTTTTGTTGCTCAGGCCCAGAATAGACTTCCGGAAGTGGCATCCACACAGAGAACCAGTTGTTCACATATTTGAATCCCACTATTGCCTCTATCACGCCACTCATGTGAAAAGAGTCAATAGCTGAGCAAAATAAAGGACACTGCTTTGTATCAACTAAAAAAGCAGGCTTGGAGACTCCTTAGATATCTAGACTCTTGGAGACTCTTCTTAGATATCTTCAAGTCACTGGATAACCTAGGGCACTGATGGCGAACCTTTTAGAGACCGAGTGCCCCAAAACTGGCCCTGCCCCCACTCCACCCCCCTGCCCCTCTCCCACTCTGCCCCCACATCTCCCACCCCACCTGCCCACAGGACTACTTACTGCCTCCAGGACCCGCCGCAGATTGCCCAGGCAGCCCAGCAGCGCTATGGGTAGCCACATCCTCTGCCCGTACCCTGCAGCATTAACTGCATGATGGGGTGTGAGGGCAGAGTCTTGTCTACGCTGCCTGGCTGCCATGTCCTTGGCTGCGCTGCTCTGTGTGGGCCACCCTCAAAGGCAACTCTCCTTCAGGGGGGCTGCTGGAGAGGAGGGGGTCATGGGGGGAGGCAAGGCTGCACTTGTGCCCACAGAGAGAGCTCTTAGTGCTGCCTCTGGCACCCGTGCCATAGATTCCCCACCACTGACCTAAGGCAAGCTCACCCTATGTTCTTCTCAGAAGCTAGTTATAAAGCTTATGCTATAATTAACATTGCTTCTGTAGATCCTATCTATCATTTTGAAAGGGGTATAATCTGCAACCTTTGGGCTCTTTTGTTTTACTTGGTGAGGAGCCCAGTAATCATTGGAACTATACATGCCAAGCAAGGACATTTCATTGCATTTATTTCCAAACACTTTGGTTCCTTATTTAAGTCAGCATTTTCCCCATTTCATTCATCCATCCATCCATCCACCCATGCATCCACCCATCCATCCATCCATCCATCCATCCATCCATCCATCCATCCATCCATTCATCCATTCATCCATTCATTTTCTAATTTACTCAAGATTTATATTCTCTGGGCAAGATCTCCTCTCCCCCTCTCCTCCTCTCCTCTCCTCTCCTCTCCTCTCCTCTCCTCTCCCTCCTCTCCTCTTCCCTTTCCTCCCCTTCTCTCTCCTCTCTTCTCCTCTCCTCTCCCCTCCTCTCCTCTCCACTCCCCAGCCCTCCTCTCCACTCCCCTTTTCCCTTTCCTCCCCTTCTCTCTCCTCTCTTCTCTTCTTCTCTCCCCTCCTCTCCTCACCTCTCCTCTCCTCTCCCCTCTTCTCTCTCCTCCTCTCCACTCCCCAGCCCTCCTTTCCCCTCCCCTTTTCCTTTTCCTCCCCTTCTCTCTCCTCTCTTCTCTTCTTCTCTCCCTTCCTCTCCTCACCTTTCCTCTCCCCTCCTCTTCTCTCCCCTCCTCTCCATTCCCCAGCCCTCCTTTCCCCTCCCCTTTTCCCCAAATATAACCTTCTCCTTCTCAATCCCTTTTCTCACAGAGAGGTTGTTTTCACAGTGAATACTAGGGTTGATAAAACATTTGAAGGCTTCTTAGAAATCATCATTATCGTTTTGTGATTCTAAGAAACTCGAAAACCTTCAGAGACATTCACCGCAACAAAATGTCCATCATAACATGTTCCAAAAGAAGAAAAAAAGATGGTTTAATCGCATTCCTAAACTATAACTGTTAAAAGAATTATCTACCTTCTCACTTAGAGTTAAACTGCTATAAACATGGTGGCACATACTTGATCAACCAATGGTGTGAAAGAGTGAAACAAAGCAATAAACGTTTCCACAGTATAAGCTAGGTCATGGAAAGTGTGATTGTTATTGTTATATGTATCAGTGGCAGGACTAGATAAAAGTGTCCAAACGAAGTCTAAAAACATTGTTGTAAGCCCTCCTGGGTCCTAGGAGAAGGGCGGTTCAAATAATTGAAGAACTTAAGACGCCATATTCATCATATTAAACATTTTGCAGAGGAGTTGGAAACAGCTGGTAACCAATGCACCTTTTTCAGCTGGGAGTGGGGATGTGTAATACGGGGTATCTTGGAAGCATCACCCATCACCAAATAGTGCCATATTTCTGGACCAAGTGTAATTTTTGAACTTCATCTAGGAAGGCTCACCAAAAGTAGATAAGAGCGAGCTCTCCTTTGAGTTAAAGTTTGACTCATGATGACTTCACGAATACATTAATGAAGGAGTTTTTTTTTTGGTGGCAATATAGAAGTAATCAGCCGTTGCTTTTTTTTTTCTATATTTTTTAAGTAGCCTACAGAGCAGGAATTTTCTCCTTGTCTCTCTCCAACTATTAACCTGGTTTGACTGGGTTTAGCTTCTGATCCCAGACAAGATCAGCCAGAAGCTGGTATTTGTTGATAAGAAAAGATAGTTTCCTTTGAGTCAAGCTCATTTTTAACTGACTTAATGGGTATATGTTCTTTGGACCAATACAGATATGGTTTATTTCTGGGACATGCTGCATTAATTCAACAGGCAGAAAATGTTTGAAGTATAAATAGTACACCATTTCTTATCAGCATTAGCTAAGTATTATGCTGGTGATGAGTAATTTTAGAATTACATCTGAAGTTGCTGGAATGAATGCCTTCAAAACATTTAAATTATTTACCAATTTAAAGTCCTATGAATGAGAGAGGATAGAAAAAAAACACACACTGGGCAATCAATAACAAATCAAGGAATAGATTTCATATGGTGCACAAGATACAGCTACTTAGAATATATAAATAGGAATCCTAGCTTACAAATACTATGCTCAGATAACCAGAGCTAATTATATTCCTCAAAAAGTGCTATGATTGGCATTGAGTCAGGAGAAATATTAAATTGTAGATAGATTCTTTTTTCTTTCTTTCTTTCTTTCTTTCTTTCTTTCTTTCTTTCTTTCTTTCTTTCTTTCTTTCTTTCTTCTTCCTTCCTTCTGTGCTTCCCTCCATCCCCCCACCTTCCTTCCTCCCTCCCTCCCTCTCTCTCTTTCTTTCTTTCTCTCTCTCTTTCTTTCTTTCTTTCTTTCTCCTTCCTTCCTTCCTTCCTTCTGTGCTTCCCTCTATCCCCCACCCTCCTTCCTTCCTTCCTTCCTTCCTTCCTTCCTTCCTTCCTTCCTTCCTTCCTTCCTTCCTTCCTTCCTTCCTTCCTTCCTTCTTTCTTTCTTTCTTTCTTTCTTTCTTTCTTTCTTTCTTTCTTTCTTTCTTTCTTTCTTTCTTTCTCACAATTACTCATCTGCAACATTTTGTTTGAAAGTTAAGCTCCTGTTTTCCAGAGGATCTATTCCCTTCCCTCAGTTAAAATGAATTTTCAAAAAAGGGTAGACAAGAATTCATTTGTAAAACCTCTTCCTGTTTCATAAATACGATGATATCTACAGCTAACAAGGCATGACCAAGGACTTGCTAGCCAAAGGGAAAATGCCGATAGGGAATGAAAGGATTTATTTCTTGAAAAAAACAACAACCCTGCAGCTTAAGTTGCAAGAAATGAGCAAACAAGATGTTTCCCCGATATATTTAAGTTGAGGAGAATCACTTTCTTTCCCATAGGATTATTTATTACAGCCCTCATTGTTGTGATGCACTGGCTACCTGACACTGTTATAGAAAATCAATGGGATTCAATCTGAAAAAAGTTGTGTTGCATGCATTCAGAACAGACTGTTGCATAAATCAGTATTTTGTTATCTGTATGCATGTGTGCCTTTTTTTTTTTTAAAGAAACTCTTTTGGCTTTAAACAAAACTAGACAAAATTCAGTAGTCCTTTTTTTCCTTCTTTCTCTAAAACCAAAGTTGTGATTGCTATTTCATTTTTACTCATTGGCATGCAACTGTTCTGAATGGCTGAGTGATAAAAGATCTGTCTGTTTCTCTCTGTGCATGTGTGTGCATATGTGCACATGAGTATAGAGATAGAGACAGAGATATATAGATAGAGATATATAGATAGAGATAGATAGATAGATAGATAGATAGATAGATAGAGACAGAGAGAGAGAGAGAGAGCTACAGATATATATATATATATATATATATATATATATATATATATATATATATATATATATATATATATATATATATATATATATATATATATATATATATATATATATATACATACATACATACATACATACATACATACATACATACATACATACATACATATATATATATGTTTTTAAAATTGTTAACAAAGAAATAAGGGATTTCTGAGATAGCTATTTCGAGTTATTTAACTCTCTTCAGTCAGAACTCACCCTTTCCGGGATTCGAACCTGGGCAGTCTGCATGCTAGGCAGAAGCTTTAGTCTCAAGCCACAGGCTCTCTCCCGCTTTGTTAATATTCAGGGAGTGAATATGTGTGTCAAGTGGTTATTTTTTAGATTGCACCCTGTAAACCCAAATATGGGAGGAAGAAATCATTCTTTCCTTTGCTTGTTTCAGCTCAACCCAGAGCCATCTGCAAGCACAAATATATATATGTTTTTAAAATTGTTAACAAAGAAATAAGGGATTTCTGAGATAGCTATTTCGAGTTATTTAACTCTCTTCAGTCAGAACTCACCCTTTCCGGGATTCGAACCTGGGCAGTCTGCATGCTAGGCAGAAGCTTTAGTCTCAAGCCACAGGCTCTCTCCCGCTTTGTTAATATTCAGGGAGTGAATATGTGTGTCAAGTGGTTATTTTTTAGATTGCACCCTGTAAACCCAAATATGGGAGGAAGAAATCATTCTTTCCTTTGCTTGTTTCATCTCAACCCAGAGCCATCTGCAAGCACAAATATATATATGTTTTTAAAATTGTTAACAAAGAAATAAGGGATTTCTGAGATAGCTATTTCGAGTTATTTAACTCTCTTCAGTCAGAAACAAGAGAGAGAGAGAGACAGAGACAGAGAGATATAGAGATAGAGATAGAGATAGAGATAGACAAAGCTTTTTTTTGTCATAGAACAACTAGAACGGAGTTCCAGCACCTTTTTTGGATGGAACCTTGTAGGGTAGGCAAGGCAGGTTGTATGACGTGTGAGTTACAGCACCTTTTTTTTTTTTTTTACAAAAAAAAGCACTGGAGATAGAGATAGAAATATATAGATAGAGATAAGATATAGATAGATTGATCAATATAGATAGATATAGATATATAGATAGAGATATATGATTACAGCAACTGTCTTCAAATCATTTTGACTTACTTAGATTTCTTTGTTTCAGAATAGACCAAGGTATAGGTCGCTTCTAAAGGGGGAACTATGAAGTATTAGCTTTTGTTTTTCTTCTGTACTGAACTTTGTTCCTTCACACAATCCCACTGCTTTTTCATGCAAAATATGCCTTGCTTCCTCAGTAGAATTTTATTTATTTGACACCACTGAGCTGATAAGAGTCCCTATAGTTGGAAACATCATTAAATGCTTTTTTTTTAACCTCAACTTTTTGCTTAAACGGATAGACATTATGAAGTCAAATTCATTGAGGTTGAGTTTGCCCAACGGAGTCTGGGGTGTTAAAAAAAACTCCTCACCCCCTTCTTCTCTCCCACTAGGTATAACATAATTTGTAATTTGATCTTGATATTTTAATACCTCCAGCACTTAAACTCACCTACCCTTGCTGTGTATGTGTGTGTAATTTATGGCCCCTTCTTTTGTAAGCACTGAAGGCTAATTACAATCATTAAAACAAAATAACAGAATATAGAGCATGACAATAAAATCAATGAAACAATATGATTAACATTGGGTGCAATGTCAATTGTAGGAATGTTATTAGAAAGTGAAACCTTAACGTTGTTGTAACTTTAAATGGCTCGTGGCCTGAAGATACCTAACCCAGCCCAATCTTGTCCAGGCAACTCAGGCTTCCAGTTACACGTGCAGATTGTCTCTAGGAGGGTATTTCTAGCAGTATAAAACCTCTTCATTGTAGACATATAGTCAAAACAATTATACATTCTAGGCAATGGTGGGATTCAGCCAGTTCACACCACTTCGACAGAACCAGTAGCTAATTTGTTGTTGCTTAGACCCAGAATGGACTTCTGGAAGTGGCATCTACACAGAAAACCAGTTGTTCACATATTTGAATCCCACCACTGATTCTAGGTGTTGCTGTTCAACACACACAATCAAGGAATGTAGACGGGGAGTTCTGTCAAAATGCAATCCAATACAGTAGACACCCAATCTTTGCTACCGTATTTCCCCAAAAGTAAGACCTACTCCAAAAATAAGCCTAGCTTGTTTATTTTTTGGGGGTGGGCCTAATATAAGCCCTACCCCAAAAATAAGCCCTAATTTTGGGGCGAGGCACACACCTAAAAATCAAGCTAGAGTAGGGGAGGTGGGTGGAAATGCCCCACATGCCCAGCACCCACTTAACAGTGTTGAAATTAAAATCTTCATCAGGGTCCAAGCTGGGAATAAACAAAATGGAGACTGCTTTATAAAGAAGGTTGTAGTTTATTGAAGAGGAGAGCCAGACAGAAAGATGGCTCTGGAAAAAAATCTGACCACATGTACCTTCTGGGGCTCTTGAGGTAGTTTCCTGTTCCTGCTTGAGGCTTTGTATTTCCTGTGTCATGTACTTTGACCTGAGTCTGAGTGTGCCCTTTTGGAATTGGTGGGTTAATCCTATTATGTCTCCCATCCTTAGAATTTGGGTGGGGGTATGTAGATTTTAGGGGTCTTTGTCTTCCTAATTTCTAGCTTCCTGGCTACAACCTTCCTGAATGGATTATTGAATTTGCATTTCTAAAAGCTGGCCTCTGCCTAGTTTCTGCTTGGGGGAGACAGTCTGGGGCTGGCTTCTGGGGGCTGGTTTCTGTCTTTTTTTAAAGATCTTCTCCATTATTCCTTTGGGAAAATATATTCTGCCTTTTTAATATTCCCCAAAATATTTCTTTCTTTGGATTCTTCCCACACTAGGCCTCCCACAAATCGACACCTGCCTCTCCTCTCCTCACCAGCCCAGCTCACTTCTTCAGCGGCATCCCCCGGCTTGCATTTCTCAGTCAGAGGCCTCTGCAGCCAAGAACCGAGCTACAGATTCAACCCAGAGCTTCATTCTGACCTGCAGAATGAAGCTGCCCCAGTGGGCAGGCTGGGCAGGACTGTTGGTGTTGCCATTGCGAGGTGAATGGGGAAAAAAAAACCCTCCCTGGAAATCAGACCTGGTGCATCTTTAGGAGGCAAAAAAAAAAAAAAAGACCAGGTCTTATTTTTCAGAGAAACACGGTAGGATGAATTCACAGAGGCTTAGCCTCTTTGACTAATTCTTTTTTAATGTAAATTAAAGTGACTTTTACTGCCACCAATCTAGAAGGCTTATGAATAAGTAAGCCTCTAGTGAATATTGTTAGGGTGGAATGAAGTCATTCTTGTAAACTGTCAGGATCTAACTGGAGACTAAATTATCCAACAGAATAATTTAGAAATAGGGGATCAGTGGATACACACTCTCCAAGCAGGTGACAACATCTACTAAGGTTTTTTTTGGACTTGGATGTTAATCAGCGTCAGGCCTGGTCAGTAATTGGAGGGGAAGACCTGCAGCTAATGAGACATCAACACAGCCTACTAGACTGGAAAGTCAAAACAACCATCTTGCCACCGAGGAATCGTTGGGGTTGCGTGTCCACATAATCCTCACGAGTCAGCATGACTCAAAGAGAGTTTTCTCTTTTATGTGTTTAGCTCCATTGTGTCTTCATGCATGCAAACTTTGAGAATGATGGATAATGCTAATTGCTGACGAAGTGCTGCTCTCTTAGTGAACTTCCCATAGAGAAGATTTCCTTGTGGTTTTTTTTTTACGAAGTAGCTCAGTAGTTAAAGTTATTAATTATGTATCCAGATCTCTTGATTCCAAAAGCATGGGCGCGTTACAAGCCACTGTCTTTCAGACTCAAATTTCAGCTAGGGAGAGAGAGGTTTTAAATAATATATTTATTGGGCCTTCGTAGATTAAAAAAAGTAAAGTTCTTTCAGCTTATTTTCATGATAAAGCCGGGATATTTTATTTCTTTTTGAAATCAAGATTTGTCTCATCATCATCATCATCATCATCATCATCATCATCATCATCATCATCATCATCATCATCATCGCCATGGTCTATTCACTGCAAGATGAAGGCTTCTTCCACATGTTTCCAACCAATACAGTCCTGAGCTTTGTTTTGCCAGTTGGGCCCACAAGACTTGTGGATGTCATCAATCTATCTTGTTTTGGGTCTCTTTTGTGGATGTTTTTTGTCAAGTGGGATCCATTCTATGACTGCCTCGATCCACCTGCCATCAGTTCTTTTTGCTAGGTGACCAGCCCATTTCCATTTCCATTCTTTTATTCTCTTGATGACATTGTTTGCTTTAGTTTGTTCTCTGATCCATGTACAGGTCTTTCTATCTTGTCTTTATCTTTATCTTTATTTTGACTTATATGCCGCCCTTCTCCCCAGACTCAGGGAGGGTCACAACGGAAATACAAGTACAAAATATATAAGTCATTTAAAAAAATACTACAATATAAAACTATCAAACTATACTCACTCATACAACATACACCCAATCAAAGGCCAGGGGCAGAGCGCAGCTCACACGCCCCAAGCCTGTCTGCATAGATGTGTTTTTAAAAATTTTCGTAAAGCTAGGAGGGAGGGAGCAGTACGAACCTCTGAGGGAAGCTGGTTCCAGAGGGTTGGGGCAGCAACAGAGAAGGCCCTAACCCTAGATCCCGCCAAACGGCACTGTCTAACAGACAGGACCCGTAGGAGGCCAACCCTATGTGCACTGGGATTCATGAGGCAGAAGACGTTCCCGCAAGTATCTTGGCCATTGCCATATAGGGCTTTATAGGTCTTGTAATGCTGTATCTTTCCATGGCTCTTTGTGCCACTCAAAGCTTTTGTATCAATTGTGAGTTTAATGTCCATGTTTCACCGGCATATGTTAGAGCAGGTAGCATACACTGATCAAAAACTTTTCCTCTTCAGGCATATCATTGGGGAAGGTTGTTCTTGAAGATTATGCTTAGCTTGCTGAATGCCTGCCGACCATATTTAACACGCAGTTCAGTTTCCTTTATTGCATCACCTTCCATTGAGATCCATTGGCCAAGGTATATGTAGTGGTCTCCTACATCTAGATCTTCCCCTGATATAATTTTTTTATTTGTTTATTGAATTTATTAAACATAATCTGGCTCTTTTTCAGATTTATTTTTAAGCCAAATGGTTCCCCTGCTTTCTGCAGCTCTGGTATGTGTCGTTGTAGCTTTTCTGGGACTTCTGAGAGGAGAACAACATCATCTGCAAACCTTAAGCAAAGTAAATAGGCACCACTGATTTTTATTCCATCTTTTGCCCACTCTAGTTTGTGAAATGCTTCTTCAAGGCAGGCTGAGAAAAAGGATAGGTGATATTGTAAACCATAAATGGGTGAAATGGAAAAAATTCTAATGAGAAAGGATTGCTTTAGAGAATTTACATATTTGATGTTCAGTTACAGGCATAACCAATGTTTGTGCTGGAAGGAAGGAAGGAAGGAAGGAAGGAAGGAAGGAAGGAAGGAAGGAAGGAAGGAAGGAAGGAAGGAAGGAAGGACATGCCTTATGGTATTATGCCACTTTTCAATACAATGGACAGATGTGTCCAACAAACCAACTCAACTGTTTTCAGAGAGTAAGTTCACAGAAAAGAAAAACAAGACAAAGAGGGAGCAAGAGAGAGAGAGAGAGAGAGAGAGAGAGAGAGAGAGAGAGAGAGAGAGAGAGAGAGAGAGAGAGAGAGAGAGAGAGAGAGAGACAGAGAGACAGAGAGACAGAGAGACAGAGAGACAGAGAGACAGAGAGACAGAGAGACAGAGAGATATTCCTGGCAGAGAGAGCAAGCACATGACTTCAGAAGCCATGTTGTGAAACAATAAAAAAAAAAAACATGACTTCCAAAACCAAGTCTGTATCTTGGTTGGCACCTTCTTTCAGTTTTCATGTCCCTTGCTGCAGAGTTGCAGCTTCTGAAAGAATTTCAAGCAAATGAGAGTAAATTCTCTACTTCCGCTATTGCTATTAGAGCAAAAATGTCCTACAACTAGAGCAGTGATTCCCAACCTTTTCTATATCCCGCACCCCTAGAACGCTTCTGATATATTCTCGCACCCCTTCCAAAAGTTCAAAATGAATTGTGCATATACACTATAATTTTGAAACTTCTAAACCCAGGTTTTTGCACCCCCTGGAATATCGTCTCGCACCCCTGGTTGGGAACCCCTGCATTAGAAATAGGCTGGTCTGGTCACATTTGATTGGAGCTGCATTTGATTGAGAGAGTAGCAGGATCTTGCAAGCCTGATTGAGTTTTCCCCTCCATCCCTCTTACATACTGTACTTGCGACTTAGGGCAGAATCCATCTGAGTTTCTTTTTCATGTTTTTTTCCAGTTTCCCATGGACATTCTTTTGCATTGACAAACATTCTTTTGCATTGACACTAATATCAAAGGTCATCTTTGCAAGTAGTAAGGGATTTATTTATTTGTTTGTTTATTTAACTTGTCAAATGTAAACATCTCCCATCACACTCGCAGAGGGACTGGTAGCATGGTTGATGGATTCCTTCATGTTTTTTTTAATACATAGTTTATTAATTTTCTATTTTTACAATCAAATGCCTAATAAACAATGTGATGACTGAGTCCATTAGTGATTCCGTGGTACATGTAAGCTTCTTCAAACTAAACCCAATATTACACCCTCCAGTACATCCTCTCTTTTTCTAATAATAGACATTTTTCCACACTAAGCAAATACAATTCTTATTGTTGTAAGTAAATATACAATTGCCTATCAACATTTGTTACATTTCTCTAAAAGTGTCAGTAATATCAGTTTAGAATATCTTTTCTAACCAAAGCATATCTTAATTTGCATTTGCATTCAATATCCATTTATTCAGTCTGTATCCTATTTTCGCTTTTTTCAATTTTAATTCCCTATCCATGTTCAAAATATCCCAATCATTTATAATTTCAGAACAAGTTATATTTGGGTAACCAAAAGTTTCTCTTTTTCAAAGTTCTTAACATATTCTTATTTCCCTTTTCATACCAAGATATGACATTCTGATTACAAATTTTATCTGTCTAGTTATAATAATACTTCCTTTTTTAGAAATCTATTCTTAACCATATTCAAGCGTCTAATTAATAATATAACATCCCTCTCTAATAGGTCAAACCTTCTGTTTCCTTCATTCTTACTCTAGCTTTCTTCCTTTGCCAACTAACTTTCCAAGTCAGTGCATCTGGATCATCAAATAATTCTTCCTCTATTTTTGTGTATATTATTTGAGACAAGAGAAACAATTTAATTAAAGTATTTTTAGAAGAAATCAATTTCTTCATGTTTAATTTCCCTTCTTTCATAAATGAATTTACAAGAGCCTCCATTGTTCTCATAAACACAAGGGGCAAGGGATTATCTAACCTGAAAGTTTTTCCAATGCAATGAATTGGGTGGGAAAACAATGGCATGGGGGAAAATATGTTCTCCCTTTCAGAAAAAAAAAATTCACTGGCAGACCTCCAAAGAAATTGATTGGCAGCATTTTCAGGACAAAAAAAAAAGTGGGTTTGGGTTTTTTTTCGCACAACAAACCATTAACATATGTGCGCTACTGGCACATAATGTGATTGCTGCAAACAGAAATGTTTTTTTTTTCCCTTAAAAAAATCTGGCTTTGCAAGACAAAGTAATCATTTATTTACAAAATATTTATATCCCAATCTATCTATGCACTTACCCTAATTTGTAGATTAAGCTATTGGTGCCTGAAATCTTTCTGAATTAAGGTCGCTGCACCCCCAAATGGAAGGAACACTGGGTGAAATTGTATTCGGTAATTTGGAAAGGAAACCTGAGCCTAAATTCAATATTTTCTTTCTAGCACCTACAGCTTTAGGATTTTATTATTATTATGTCTGATGTTATGAAATGCTTAGGCCAGTTCCAGAGATAGCTCAGGAAGAAGAGGGAAAGAAGAAGAAGAAGAAGAAGAAGAAGAAGAAGAAGAAGAAGAAGAAGAAGAAGAAGAAGAAGAAGAAGAAGAAGAAGAAGAAGAAGAAGAAGAAGAAGAAGAAGAAGAAGAAGAAGAAGAAGAAGAAGAAGAAGAAGAAGAAGAAGAAGAAGAAGAAGAAGAAGAAGAAGAAGAAGAAGAAGAAGAAGAAGAAGAAGAAGAAGAAGAAGAAGAAGAAGAAGAAGAAGAAGAAGAAGAAGAAGAAGAAGAAGAAGAAGAAGAAGAAGAAGAAGAGCTTTCTCTGAGTAAAGTCTGGGAATAGCAAAGAAAAGTGAGTGAGGCAGGGTTCTTTTTTTAAAAAAAAGATTTTTGAAAGAAGAAAGCAAAGACTGAGGAACACTTGAACTAAATGGCTTTCAGTCTTTTACAACAAGACAATTATTACATTACTGGAGGAAAGGAACATACAAGACTAAAGAGCCAGCAAGTTTGATAATGGAGGGCAAACTCTGTTCACCTTAGCACAGGCATTTCCAAATGTGCAGGGCAAAGCAAGAAACCTTAATCCACCTTTATAATAAGCTTTTGGTGACCTACTGCAGTATTTGTGGAAAGGTAATTAATATTCAGAGATAGAGTTTAAATTTATTCCAGCTGATTTGTGGACATGTTATAGATTTATCTTCTAGAATCCACACTGCTGATCCCTCCCCTCCCGCCTTCATTCCATTCCAAAATAACTTCTATTTTGTTGAAACCAGGTAAGCCAGATGGATGATAAATCTACTGTGTATAATTCATGTCCTGGACTGCTGAGTTTTTGGGATGAAGTACTAGATTATATTTTTCTTTTAGAGAAAAGGGAAAGTTGAATGCTAAGATCTGTAGATTTCTATTCTGTGTGTGTCTGTGTATATGTGTGTTGTCTTGTGTGACTCACACACATAAACATACCCATTATTAGTAGTCTGATACTAAGGAAAGCATCAATAAATTAATTTATGGCTATCTTTTGTTGGCAGAAAAATGGAAGAAAGAAGTGCCCTTTTCTTTGTTTCTGATGTTTTGTTGAAATAACATATTTTCTTTAATTTAAAAAAAGCAAGCACAATGAAAAATGTGCACAACAATATAACAAGATCATTAAAATGTTCTTTTAAAAAACCTGATGATTGCATTTCTTAATATATCATAATGTACTTGAGGGACCACTAAAACATTCTGACAAAAACGTTCACTTGGATGAAAAAAAAATGCATAAGTACAGCAATATTCTACTTTCTCTCAATCAGTTAAAATGAAACAAAACTCTGATTTTTATCCACTGATAAATATATACAAGACGTGATAGAGTTGTGGTCATTCAGACTTAATGTGTACACTTTTGCAAGACTCCTGAAAGGAAGAAATCATAAATATTGTTCACTGAGTCTTAATTGCATTCTAGAGAAATATTGGCAAAGAGGTAAAGAAAAGCCAAAGATGGAAAAGGAAGCAATGTACTATTATATCTATTTTTTACACATGTGTGTGCACTAAATCCAGGATACCGCTGGACATTGCTGAATGATGTGATGATCACAATGCTTTCTTGAAGAAGGCAACTTTTATTTATTTATTTATTTATTTTAATTAGATTTTTATGCTGCTCCTCTCCAAAGGACTCGGAGCGGCTAACAACATGAACAAAAACAACATCACAGCATTAAAAAAAAAAAACCAAATCTACAAAGCATTTAAAAGACCCCCCAAACACATTCATCATTCGCACACAATCACAGTCATCCCCAGGCCTGCCGGCATAGATAAGTTTTTAGATTCTTCCAGAAGGCCGGGAGAGTGGGGGAAACACGGACTTCAGGGGGCAGTTGGTTCCAGAGGGTGGGCACCACAACAGAGAAGGCCCTCCCCCTAGGACCCGCCAGACGGCATTGTTTCGCTGATGGGACCCGGAGGAGGCCGACCCTGTGCGCTCTCACCGGTCGAAGGGAAGTATGTGGCAGAAGACGGTCCCGTAAGTATCCTGGTCCAGTGCCATGAAGAGCTTTATAGGTAATAACCAACACTTTGAATTGCGCTCGGAGACCAATAGGCAGCCAATGCAGCATGCGGAGAGTTGACGAAATGTGGGCACGACGGGGCAGGCCCACAACCACTCGCGTAGCTGCATTTTGCACTAATTGTAGTCTCCGAACACTCTTCAAGGGTAGCCCCATGTAGAGAGCATTGCAGTAGTCGATCCTCGAGGTGACAAGGGCATGTGTGACTGTGAGTAGAGACTCCCGATCCAAATAGAAGATCCTTTAGAAGATCTCAAGGATCAAGTTCAGAATGTTATCTCCAAATGCCCCAAACAAGATATAATAGGAACACTATTTTACCAAAATCAAGACCTAGTAATGGAATTTTCTGCAGATAAATAGAAACTGCTGAAGCATTTGGCAGTACATATACTAAAACTAGAATGGGCTTCTGTGCAAAAATGACATGCAATTTGGGGAAACAATCCCGGAATACAGAAATGAGCTAAAACTCAAATCTAGAACTTGTTTCTCCATTTTAATCTACCATTCATGGCTTAAAGCTGTTGTAGGATGCTTTTAAACAGGTCAATGAGACGGGATTCTCAAAGGAAAGCTGAAAATCTATACATAAAAAAATATTCTCGTTTTCTTAGCAGACCAGTAAGGAATAGCATGTCAAGAGATTGGGGTAGAGGCTTCAGTGCAAACACACAGAGGGATAATATTGTGCATATAGCCGGCCTCTAAGGCTCATATATTGCATAAGAGATTCAACTAAAATCAGCTTGAATTTGAGTAAAAGGCTCTGTATGGCCGGGAACCACAATTAAATTCTTATGAGTAGAAGCTATTTCAATGTTTTCTTTTTAACTGAATGGTAGGGTTGAACGTACTGTGTATCGGGACTTTATGGGTATTCAGATCAGCCCTCCTATGAATATGTTGACTTCTACTATAAGGTGATTTTGGTAGATCAAAGAACACAGTAGTTAGTGATCTTTTAACGAGAAAGGGTCAAAACAGGTTGTGGACAGCATAACTCCCAGATGATCTTGTATTGTCTCCAAATTCTCAATTTAATCTCCACTACAATCCTCAAGGGCTGCTGGCATTAGATTGAACATATTCACATAAGGAGCCATGTTTAGAATACAGTGTTGCAGCTAACTCTGCCAACTGTCTAGAGTTCAGTCCTGACAAGCTCAAAGTTGAATCATCCTTCTGAGGTCAATCAAATGAGGACCTAGATTATTGGGGGCAATATGCTGATGTTGTAAACTTTGAAGCACTAAGAGGCGGTATATAGCTCTAAGCCAGTGTTTCTCAACCTTGACAATTTTAAGGCATGTGAACTTCAACTCCCAGAATTCCACAGCCAGCATTGCTGGCTGTGGAATTCTGGGAGTTGAAGTCCACATGCCTTAAAATTGTCAAGGTTGAGAAACACTGCTCTAAGTGCTATTGCTATTGCTATTGTTATGAAAAGAAAACAAAAAAAAAAATCTTCCTGGCCAGCCAACTTAATTTATAAATGTTTTTGAAAGGACTGTATTTTGGAAGAATTGTGTGACTCAAAATTTTCATCAAATACATACAAACATGCATATCTGTATTTGCACTTGGCATGAAATTCAACGGTCAAAAAAGTAAGGTTCCACATTTAGGCAAGAAAAACCAAACACCCAGGTATAATATAGGTGGTACCTTGCTCAATAGTAGCAACTGTGAAAGGGATCTCGGAGTCCTAGTGGACAATCACTTAGATATGAGCCAGCAGTGTGCTGCAGCTGCCAAAAAAGCCAACACAGTGCATTAATAGAGGGATGGAATCAAGATCACATGAAGTGTTAAAACCACTTTACAATGCCTTGGTAAGGCCACACTTGGAATACTGCATCCAGTTTTGATCACCATGATGTAAAAAAGAGCAACAAAAAGAAGAGCAACAAAGATGATTAGGGGACTGGAGGCTAAAACATATAAGGAACGGTTGCTGGAATTGGGTGTATCTAGTTTAATGAAGAGAAGGACGAGGGGGGACATGATAGCAACGTTCCAATATCTCAGGGGCTGCCCCAGAGAAGAGGGAGTCAAGCTATTCTCCAAAGTACCTGAAGGCAGGACAAGAAGCAGCAGATGGAAACTAATCAAGGAGAGAAGCAACCTAGAATTAAAGAGAAACTTCCTGACAGCTAGAACAATTAACCAGTGGAATAACCTGCCTCCAGAAGCGGTGAATGCTCCAACACTGAAAGTTTTTAAGAAGAGACTGGACAGCCATTTGTCTGAAATGGTATAGGGTTTCCTGCCTGAGCAGGGGGTCAGACTAGATGACCTCCAAGATGCCTTCTAACTTTATTATTTTTATTTTTATTTTTATTATTATTATTTTTATTATTATTATTATTATTATTATTATTATTACTATATTTTTTGACTGAAAAAGAAGGGACCAAACCTACTGTATAATACACAGAGAAAAAGCAGTATTACATTAGAACTTGTAAGAAATTAAAACCAGCAGTCTACGTATCTAAGGGTAAGTATCACATTGCTCTTCTCAATCTTTTAATAAGTGCTTGGGAAACTTTAATTCAATTAATTTAAACCCTCCTCTCTTTAATTACATCCTGATAAAAATAGTAGGGATGAAATCTCTACCTGATGTTTTATTGGCTATGCATTTAAAATCTGAGAGCTTTGGAGATTCTCTTTGTCTATGTTTTTCTCTTTCTCTGAAGAAGACTGGAATATTAAAAAAAAAAAAACAAAAAACATAAATCAAAATGACCTTTTTGTCCCAGCTCAGGACATTCTCTTCCAACTCCAGTTCAAAATTCAGAACTCAAAGAGAGTGGTTTAGCTTAGAGAATGAAAAGGGTTGTTATCTACCACTTAGATACTAGATAAATATGTATTACTAGATAAGTATTAGTTACTAGATAAATAGGAGGGAACATTGGCAGATAGTAAAATCTGATGGTGGAACCTCTATCTCTGGAGGTTTTTAAGAAGAGGCTGAGTCTCATGAATGGTGCAATTACTTGTCTTCCACCTTGTAGAAGGTTGGCCCTATCAAGCAAAATGAAATTCCATGGTGATAAAAGTAAGGTTTGACACTTTGTTAAGAAAAACCAAATGTACAGGTACAGAATAGGTGGTACATGGCTCAACAGCAGTGACTGCAAGAGGGATCTAGACCAGGGGTCCCCAACCTCTGGGCCTCAGCCCACTTCTGGGCCATGGGCAGTGGTGGGATTCAAATATGTGAATAACCAGTTTTCTGTGTGGATGCTCTCCATTCTGGGCCTGGGCAACAAAAAAATTAGCTACCGGTTCTGCCGAAGTGGTGCAAACCAGCTGAATCCCACCACTGGCTGTGGGCTGTTGGCCACTGGGCTGCATGAGTGGCTGGCCAGTGCATGCACGTGTGATCACTAGCACCCTCCAGTGCTAGTGTCACCTGAGTGTCGCATGCACGCTCATGGCCCCATTTCCGTTGCACACACAATTGTGGCTTTGTTCATGCAAGCACTCATGACTTGGGTTCGTGTGTGCACATTTGTGGGTAAAGGCACCTCCCCCCCTGCCCCGAGCCATCAACCCTGATTGGGGACCCCTGATCTAGACAACCACTTAAATACAAGTCAGCAGTGTGCTGCAACTGCCCAAAAAGCCAATGCAGACCTAGGCAGAATCAAGGTCCCCTAAAGCATCAGTACTGCTTTATCTTGACAGTGAGAATAATTAATCAGTGGAACAGCTTGCCTCCAGAAGTTGTGCATGCTCCATCACTGATATTATAAGAAGAGATTGGACAGCCATTTGTTTAGAATAGAATAGAATAGAATAGAATAGAATAGAATAGAATAGAATAGAATAGAATAGAATAGAATAGAATAGAATAGAATAGAATAGAATAGAATAGAATAGAATAGAATAGAATAGAATAGAATAGAGTGGAATAGAGTAGAATAGAGTAGAGCAGAGCAGAGCAGAGCAGAGCAGAGTAGAACAAAACAGAACAAAACAGAACAGAACAGAATAGAATAGAATGCAGAATGGAATAGAATGCAGAATGGAATGGAATGGAATCTTTATTGTCACTTTGAATGTACACTAATCGGGGTACATTAAAATAAAATTTCATTGCATACAGCTCTCAAAGGGTCACCACCTCTGATATACACTACATAAATATGGCAAAAATAAATAAATACAGAATTATGCATATATATATTATATGGCCCAGAGAAACAACAGTCTAGTTTGGGTTATGTATAATATGCATGGCGAGAAAAACAAATCTTGTGAGTTTACCAGATGGAAGGCATAGGGAACAAAGCTGTTAAAGAATCGGATAGTCCTGCTAGAAATACTTCAAAACGTCCTCCCAGAGGGGAGCAACAGAATGGTGTATAGTCTCCTATTCGAGCAGAGGATTGGACTAAAAAACCTCCAAGGTCCCTTCCAATTTTGTTACTCAGTTCTTGTTGATGGGCTAAAATTGTGTCTGGAGGTTGTATCATTTCAGAACCACATGATCCTTGGTGTATCTCCCACCCAGTGGTGGGATTCAAATACGTGAAAAACCGATTCTCTGTGTGGATGCCGCTTCCGGAAGTCCATTCTGGGAATGGGCAACAAAAAATTAGCTTCCAGTTCTGCCAAAGTGGTGCCAACCCGCTGAATCCCACCTTAACAATTCTGATTCTCCTCCTGCTTGTAAACTGAAAGTTAATCAAGGGGTTTTTTTACTGATCATGTCTACTTCTCTGAGCTTTATCTTCCCTGCATTTTTCAGTGTGGAAATATAATGCTCCCATTTTCTATATTGAATAGAATTTACCAGGCCAGTAGAGGCGGAGAGCTAACGTTTTCCTTATTCAAACTGCTTTTCAAGCTTTATCTCGGAGTGAGTGGATAGAGAGCAGGAGCAATAGCTTTTTTATTTATTTTTATTTTAATGTAGACTTAGGAAGAAAATAGAAGCAGGGCCCACCTACCCCTTTCCAAGCTCTTTTTGTAGCAGAGACTTGATTATATTGATTTTATAAACAGCAGTTTCCCTGTTAGCTGAGTTAAGCTATCACTTTCCAGTCTATTTTCCCACAAAAGAGAGACAGGATTTGGATTATTAATTCTCCCGCAGACTGTCCAGAGTGAAGTTAAAAAGCTCCAGTAAGGCTAGATTCAGACAGCATGGAACTGGATGTCAATCTGGTATCTTTTCTTATGGGAAGAAAGAAAGAAAGAAAGAAAGAAAGAAAGAAAGAAAGAAAGAAAGAAAGAAAGAAAGAAAGAAAGAAAGAAAGAAAGAAAGAAAGAGCTCATTTAGACTGCACAAATCAAGCTAGCCAGAGGTTAGCATGTGTCTGTTCCCTTATTTGGTGAAAGTTGGATTTTTACATGACAGATAAGGCAGCTCTACATGTACAGAGAAGGCAAGGTTTAGATACAGGCTCAAACTAAATATCTATGCCTTGTTGTTTATTTTCTTGAGCAATCAACAACAACAACAACAAACACAAATGGAACAAGTTTTGATCTGGTTTATTTTTTTAGGAGTATCCCTTTTGGGTACAAAAATTCAGGTTTAACTCAGTCATCTTATTTGTTTAGTACTGTTATGTTAAGCAACACGTGTGCAAATTGAAGTTTATTTTAAGTTTATAAGAGCCATGGTAGCACAGTGGTTAGAATGCAGTATTTCAGGCTAATTCTAGCCACTGCCAGATCGATTCTGACCATTTCAGAATTGATTCAGCCTTCCATCCTTCCAGTAAAATGAGGATCTAGATCAGCGGTTCTCAACCTGTGGGTCGCGACCCCATTTGGGGTCGAACGACCATTTCACGGGGGTCGCCAAGCACCGCAGTCCGCCATTTTTTTGTTTTTGGTCAGCCATTTTTTGGGGGGTCGGCCATTTTTTCCCCTATTGCGATGTGCCCCGTCGTGCCGCGCATGCGCGAAATGCCCCGTCGTGCCGCGCATGCGCAAACCACCCCGTTGCACCGCGCATGTGCAAACCGCCCTGTCGCGCCGTGCATGCGCGGTGCGGGCCCGCCATTTTTTTTTGGGTCGGCCATTTTTTTTTCCTATTGCGATGTGCCCCGTTGCGCCACGCATGCGCAGCACGCGCCAGGGTCGAGCCCCGGAAAAGGTTGAGAACCGCTGATCTAGATTGTTGGGGGAAATATGCTGACTCTGTAAATCACTTAGAGTGTCGTAAAGCATTAGGGAGCGGTATATAAGTCTAAGTGCTATTGCTAAGTGCTAATGCTGTTAAACAAAGCATGGCTAAAAAAGAACATGATTTAGTGTTACATATGAACCCAGACAGCATCTTAGGACATACCGGTAGTAGCTAAACACATGAAACTCTCTCAAACAGACCAGTTTAGAGAACTAGTAATTGGCTTTGCAGACATTATAAGCTTCATTTTAATCTTGGTTATTACACTCTATGTGTGTCTTAGCATATGTCTGTATGTGTTGAGCAAAAACAGTCCTTATAGTAAGTTTACGGATTAATACATTCTGTAAACCTAGAGAATGAGCTAATTCAGTAACCTTGTTAAATGTGTGGCCCAACCAGAAGCTGTGCTGGGGACCACATTAATGTATTTATCATCTTGCTCTTCATACATTCATGTATTCATTAATTCATCCATTTATATTACAATCCTCTTTCCTAGAACAGGATTCACGTAATTTAAATTCCCTTTTTAATGTGTGTAGCAATTTTAAAGCTCATTTCGCATCATCCTTTTAGTTGTCTTTGAATTCTTGAATTAGCTAGCACATGATGTAATTTGGTAATCTGGAATTTGTGTGAGCAGATGGTGAACCTTCATTGTACCAAGTTCATAGGAGACCTTGCACCTCCTAATACTGTTTTCATTATAAATTATACACAGTGAAACCACAGGGTATCTTACAGCATACCAGCCATATGTCACAATGAAGAATAAACATCTCCTCATGGTAGGGGAAAAAAATATTCCCAAGTTTCAAATTGCCATCTGATTCACTTTCTTTCCAAGGTGTGCACACTATTAGTAGGGAGGGTTACATGGTTCAAAATTAGAGAACTTTCAGTTCTCTTACAAGTTGGGCATGCTTTGTAGAAACTGAAATAATGTTTGAAAATATTGCACAACACTGAGCCAAAGGACACAGACTATGGACAGATGTGAGGAATTCCCAGCTGTATGTGACAGGGGAAAAAAAGTATATATATATATAAAAAGAAGCCCTGTCTGAAGTGTATAACATGGGGATCAGTAAAGACAAGCAATACAACAGCAGAATCTTTGAGCTGGGATTAGCTATAAATATCGGTCCTTGGACATTAACAGACCTATTCTCCTAATTGAGATATTTTTTTTATCATGTTAAACGATAAAGTACACCAACTTTCCAATTCAAGTTATTTTTTTTTGTATTTGATGGAACTTTGTAAATAAACCTTTTTGTTTGCACAGAGGTAAAGCTAAAATGGGAAACACTATCCAATCATATCTGCAAAACCCTTTATGTACCGTGCCAACCTTCCTGGGACCTAAGGTTCTAGAACAATGCTGGCTGTGGAATTCTGGGAGTTGAAGTCCACATGCCTTAAAATTGTCAAGGTTGAGAAACACTGCTCTAGAACAAGGATTCATATTCTTACCACTCTGGATTAGGCTACTGAAATCAACTCTACATTTTAGAGGTCATAGGAAATGGCCTTGAAGAACAGGAGGAAGAGCTGCTACTAAGACTGGCCAGACAAGTGAAACTTGAGCCCAGTCCCAAAAAACTAGTGTAAATAAATGTCTCAGAAAGCCCCTCCCCCAATTTACATGAAGATAAATTGAGGGAGGAGGGAAACACCTTCAGACTTGACAAATTTTGTAATTAAAGGTGCTATAAGAAAAGTATTTCTAAATCTCTATGGCTTTGATTTCTTAGTATGGTCTACCTGATATCATGAACGGCCTTTGAAGATGATTCAGAAGCGACTTCATGCATGGGATAGAAAAGGTGGATAGAAAAAAATTCTTTTCTCTATCACACAATACCAGGACAAGGGGGCGCTCCCTAAAGCTCATAGCTAAGAAAGTGAGGACAAATAAAGGGAAATATTTATTCACCCAGAGGGTCGTTGATTTATGGAATTCACTTCCAGAAGGGCTCGTGACAGCTGTCAGCCTTGACAGCTTCAAGGCAGGGTTAGATAGATTCATGGATGCCAAGTGTATTGGTGGATATTAAAACGGATGTCCATGTGCCGCCTCTATGTTGGTTGAGGCAGGCAGGATTCCCTTGAGTACCATTTGTTGGGGGTCAAGGGAAAGGGAGGGTTTTGCCTTCTCTTTCTGCTCAAGATCCCCATGTACAATTGGTGGGCCACTGTGTGACACAGAATGCTGGAC
>JARGCV010000631.1:545000-583847 GCA_034064705.1 Bothrops alternatus
TCACTCATTCATTCATGTTTCAAGGTTATGTTCTATTTTATATTCTTGAACATGTCTCTATCTAAGGCCTTTGCTGCTAAACTGCATGGAGCAATCCAGTCGCATGTCATGTTTTAAGAAAATAAATAAATAATCCCATCAAAGAGATTCTATCAGCTGCTTCTAAGCATTAAAAGAGAGAAGAGCCTCATAATTTCAAGGCCCTCTTTTTCTACTTTGTGATTAGTGTGCAAATTGCACACTTAGACTTTTCTAGCTTCATTGTAATTAGGCCTATACATTATGAAAAGAGCCCTCACACAGATCCTACCTAATCTCTCATTTATATGCAGAACACCAGTGCTAAAAATGTTTAGGATTTTTGCATGTAAAGCATTTTTTAAAAAAAAATGAAAATAAAAACCTAATCAAGTTATAGGGTTTTCCTTGTGGTACACACATACATTTTTAAAATAAATCAGCATTGCCCTAGACAGTCTGTAATGCTTCTTTCAACAACCTTTCTCAACTCACTGATCATTCACCAGGGACACTGTAATTTATCACTCAGAAGTAAATGGTGCATGGGTAACCCATTTTAAATAATCAGTTTATAAGAGAAGCACTACAGAATCCAGATTGAGTTTAAATGATGTTATGTATTTCTCCATTTTCTACTTTAAATCACAGAAGAACACTCCTGACCTGGCTACTGAGAAAGGATGTCTTTCTAGATGAATAAATCTAGATTATTCTATATTGGTGAGTTTGTGTTTCAGTTATAGGATTCAGTGCTTCTCCTAATATTTCAGAAGACTGATGGAATCTCCATAGTCCATCAGCTGTAGCAAACCTCACCTCCTAAATGCTAAGAATATATCAATCCCAGAACATATTAATCCATTTTTCCTATTAATGAAATAGATACAGGTACAGGCTGAACATTCTAGTCATGTTACTTATTTTTAATATGTGCTATTTTGCCATATTATACTATTTTGAGACAGCTATCCTACACTGTATATTATGTTATATTTGATCATATGACAGACATGATTTTCAGTTAGACTGTATTATGGGCAAAAGGTATTACTGATGCCAAACACATTTTGAGGAATTCTTGAAAAATTGAGAGTATTGCTATGAAATTTCAGGTTATTTTGAAACAGACAGAGGATAGATAGATAGATAGATAGATAGATAGATAGATAGATAGATAGATAGATAGATAGATAGATAGATAGATAGATAGATAGATAGATGGATGGATGGATGGATGGATGGATGGATGGATGGATGGATGGATGGATGGATGGATGGATGGATGGATGGACGGATGGACGGATGGACGGATGGACGGATGGACGGATGGACGGATGGACGGATGGACGGATGGACGGATGGACATAGACATAGACATAGACATAGACATAGACATAGACATAGACATAGACATAGACATAGACATAGACATAGACATAGACAGACAGACATTCATATACACATGCATTTACATATGCATATATTGTGTTGTGTCTGCAGCTTTTCATATGTAGAAAATAATTAAGATATGTGTGTCTTTCTTCAAGTCAGTTTTTGTTACCCAGTAACTGCCTGGTACGTTTCTACCATTATTTGGCAAGGTTTTTCAGAATGGGTTCACTATTGCCTGCCTAGCCTACTGCCTCCTTGCCTTCTCAGGTAGCTTGGTGCTTAAGATAGAACTAGAATTCACAGTCTCCCAGTTTCTAGCCTGATACCTTAACCAAAGGGGCTCTCCTGAATGAGTTAATACAGCTAATTAAAGAGCTCCAAGAAACAATAATATTATTAAGAACATCTAGTCACATAGAAATTTAACTTTGTGAAAGAGAAGAGCAAAATGAAAATGACAGACTTTCTACAAACCTTAAATCTATGGGGAGAATATGACCTTGATCAGGGGTAATTAAATAAGCCAATGGAAGTGCATTATTCCCAGAGTTACTCCTCATTTCCATAACATATTCAATCCTGTTATCAGAATGTAAGCGATGAGGAGTGCCACACATATAAAACAGAGTATATTTTGACTCTAAGGCGAAGGTAAACCAACAGACAAATATAGAAATAAAAGAATATGTTTGTGAAAAATTATTTCCTTGCCAGTTCAAACTTTAAGGATATCACATTGTGATTGTAAGATTCAACCAAGCAAATGTTGGTTTATTTTAATAGACAATGTTCCATTTTACAAATTAATATCCTTACAATCTGAACTGAGACCATATGTGATGCATTCACATTTCCCTAAAGGAGTCCATCTGTAGCCGCTTCTGTTCAACCCTTTCATCAAATCTTGCTGTGATTACATTAAGTCATTGCTCTGGCACAGACTGTACCAAACTCTTGGGCTGCTTATCCTCAAAGAATTCTTACCTTTCGTTTCACAGAGATCAGGAAGTGATTTTCAAGTTGGTTCCCAACGATGCCGTTGCCTAATCCCCTCTTTTTTTTTCAAATATATTTTATTAATTTTATAATTTTAACAATAAATACATAAAATCCCAGAATAATAACCTATTAAAAAAAGAAAGAAAAAACCTAGATATATAACTCAACATAATACATCCTCTTCCATCTTTCAACATACATAAGTTTAAATACCTAGACTTATAGGTGTTGCCCGGACAGCACCCCCTACACCACATCCACCCTCTTTCTTCCTCCCTATCTTCTCCTACTTCCCCCTTCCTCCATCTCTCTCCTTCCCTTTCTCTCCACTTCACCTCTTCTCCCCCAACCTTCCTACTTCCCTCTCCCCTCTCTTACTCCCTCTCACCCCCCTTCACATGTAGTCCAGAGGTACCATCCGAGCAACTCCCCTCTCTCAGTAAGCATTTTTATTATATGTTACAAGTATTACAGTTGAGTATAAAACAATCTAACAATCTAACACCCTCCCCAACGTACCCCCCCAGCTTCCCAAAGTGAATACAGGATAAACAAAATTAATATATAAATCCTAATAAAAATTAACTATATGCTAAAAACAATTTCTTGGATTGATATTTCCCTTGGATATACTCTATTCATTTTTTCCAGTCCATCATATATTTTTCATTTGAGTGATCTTTCAAATAAGCAGATACTTTAGCCATTTCCGCCAAATTTATAACTTTCAAAGTCCATTCTGCAATAGATGGAAATTCTGCCTTCTTCCAATAATCTCCTCTTGTAGCACTGCAATTGTCGATGAAAACTTTGTACTTCAACTATCCTTGATCTCTGACTTCATTTTTCCACATCTCATACAAGCCTTTTTGCAAGCAATTAATCATCCAGAGAAACTAAATGTAGGTAAAAAAATAAAACTTGAAGTTTGAAGGCAAGGAGGAATTGCATATGGATTTAAACATCGAGAGAGCATTACAAGACCGCATATTTTTTATCATCTCGTAAACTTCGAACCACAAACACAAACTCTTTCCTTCCACTTAGCAGGAAGAGGCGCAAAAAAAAAAGTCTGTGAAAAGCAATGGAAAATCTGTATATTGCATAAAATTACTTTGTAATGTAGTGCAGTGGTTCTACTTCTAAGTCAGGGGTTCTCAACCTTGGCAACTTTAAGACTTGTGGACTTCAACTCCCAGAATTCCTCAGCCAGCTTTGCTGGCTGAGGAATTCTGGGAGTTGAAGTCCACAAGTCTTAAAGTTGCCAAGGTTGAGAACCCCTGTTCTAAGTCCATTAGGAAAGTCACTCAAAATAAGCCCTAAAAAAAAGTTTTCTCCATTTCTTCAGTCAACATTTCGCGATAGTAGACTTAAATTCTTTGTGTGATGGAGACCTGAGTAGTCATTGACAAGCTTTGCTTTAGAGCAGGGGTGTCAAACTCGCAACATCACATGACATGTTGCAATGTATCATGAGTTTTTTTTTTCCATTGCCGGGAATGGGATGGGTGCGATTTCACCATGACGCATCCGGCCTATGGGCCAGCAGTTTGACACCCCTGCTTTAGAGGAACTGTTCTGCCTGGCTGTATCCCATTCCTATTCACTGAACACATCAAGTCAGATTTGCTTCAACTTTTGAAAACTAATACTAATAATTTCCCTTATATCAATATCAATAGCACTTAGATTTATGTACTGCTTCATAGTGCTTTATGGCAGTCTCTAAGCAGTTTTCATAGTCAGTATATTGGCTGCAACAATCTGGATTCTCATTTTACCAAACTCGGAAGGATGGAAGGCTGAGTCAACCTTAAGCTAGTCATCATCGAACTGCTGGCTTTTGGCAGAGTTAGCCCACAATACTGCATTCTAACCACTGCACCACCACAGTTATTTTATATAGGGAAAACCCACCCACTGAGGTATCTTGTTTTGTTTTGTTTTCAAACTGGATTGCAGAATCAGCACTTGTCAAAATGGTCTAGCCTTGGATTACCCTGGGATACTTAGATAAGGATACTGGATACTTCTGGAGCACTAGTCCCTAGTCAAGCAATATCACCCTACCATAATATTTTTAACACAGACCCAGTGGTGGGATTCAGCCAGTTCCCAGAACCTAGCTAATTTTTTGTTGCCCAGGCCCAGAACGGACTTCTGGAAGTGGCATCCACACAGAGAACTAGTTGTTCACATATTTGAATCCCACCACTGTACAGACCCACTGTCAGATCTTAAGGTGGTGTTCATTTGACTCTCAACACATAATGTCCATCTGCCCTTGACAAGAAAAACAAGGGGTGCACACCTGCATATCACTACCATGTCCCATTGCCACATCGAGAAGCAAGACAGAGATGAGGATCTAAGGAGAATCTGTTTGAAAGGGTGGGGACACTTCTAAGAGCAAAGAGAGGGCGTAAAGAAACAGTTCCAGTATAATTATGTCATCAATCTTCCAGACACTAACAGGCTTGGGATCCCTGCCTTTGTGCTACAAACCTATCCTGTGTCCTTCGCCTTATAGGCCAATATTTCAATCATGCAAAACCCAACTGACAAAGAAATTTATACAAGGTCACAAAAAGCAAACAGCAAGGTGCGAAGCAGAAAGTACGGCAAGTTATGCAGTTTGCCTTGTGTTTACTTGTTGTGACTTTCAGTTTTGTAATTCCAGAAAAGTACAAGTTGTTTCGGCTAATATACATTTCTATTTTAATGTTTCCCATTAGCCCGTTTAACACTACAGGTCTTAGGGAAGTAGACTCCTATTTTTCTTTTCTTTCTGGATTCCATCCTGCCACTGAATGTGCAGTTTAAAAGCGTTAACTTTTTGCAGCAATCCATGGGCAGCAAGGTCATTCTCTTCTAGATACCACAGGCATTTGATTAATACATATCAAACAAATATAAATAAATACCCTCTAGCACTGGGATAGCATGATTGTGTTTGGCTGATGACCAGATCTCCGAAAATGAAAAATAATCCTCTTAAAAGCTAATTTTTCACCAAGAAACATCTGGCTACAAAGCTGTTGTTTATTTCATGTTATGTTATACTTCACTGATGCAACTAAAATAAATACAAATCTATAAGTCTATTTCTTTATCTATCTACTGTATATTCCCTTTTGAACAAAGTCCAATTCTGTGCAGTGTTATATGAGAAATAATATTTTTTTAAAAAGCAGTCATTGTTAAGCTGGTTTTCATATTGCAGGGTCAGGCTCTCCTCCTGAACGGGGAAAAAATAGTCAAACAATTTTCACAGTTCTGCAGACAACTATCAATCCTTGATTAATGCCACTATGTCTTAATTTATGGGTTCCCTAAACAGTGAAGGACAAGATGGATGGATGGATGGATGGATGGATGGATGGATGGATGGATGGATGGATGGATGGATGGATGGAATAGCAGATGAGCAGATGGATATATGGATAGACAGTTAGACAGATAGACAGATGGATGGATGAATGGTTAGATTGACGTTTTCCACTAGGTTAGATTGACGTTTTCCACTAATCTGATTTTTTTCCTTTCTATTTTCTGTTCCAGGTTCATTCTTTAGACAGAGCAGACACATAATGCTATTTGTACCACCAAGATAATCCCATACTAGTGATTTAGAATGTATATGAACTAAAAAGAAAGGAATTCCGAGCTAGAATTTCAACAACTACAAAGAACCTTATACCTGGTTGAACTTGGATACACATAAACATAGGTATAATGTTAGATACATAGGCATAAGAGCCATGGTGGCACAGCGGCTAGAATGCAGTATTGCAGGCTAACTCTGCTCACTGCCAGGAGTTCAATCCTGACCGGCTCAAAGTTGACTCAGCCTTCCATCCTCCCAGGGCTGGTAAAATGAGAACCCAGATTGTTGGGAGCCACAGACTGACTTTGTAAACTGCTTAGAGAGGGCTGCCAAGCACTGTAAAGCAGTATATAAGTCTAACAGCTATTGCTATAAGAGTGCAAAATATTTTGCTCTTGATTATCTGGGGGCATAGTAGAACTGAAAGAATATTATGTAACACAGGAATCAACTCAGCTTGTTCAGGTAAATGTATGCCAAGAAGAATCCCAAATCATTTCCCAGAGTTTGTTTGTTTTTTAAAGTCCTTTAATCTCTTTGTTCGAGGTAGTGTCAGAGCAAGTGGATGGAGCTGAACATTTACTGGCTGGATGCCCTTCCTGACATCTAGGCAAAGTTCACAGCAGACATTTTCTCTTTGTGCCCTGATAGAGAAACATCTGGCGCTGCCTAGAATTGAACTCTCAACCTTCTGAGTGGGAGGTGAGTATCTTCACCTCCAGGCCACTGCGCCACTCATGTTTTTTCCCCAGACTGAAATATAATTGGTCATATTATAATCAAAGTAGAATTGTACTGAAAACTTTTGAGTTTTTCCTGGAAAGTTTTCTCAGTCATAATTTCACGAGTTTATAACCAGAGAAATGTTTTTTTCATTAGTATATCAGTACAAGATTGCAACAATGCCTTTAAAAGACGGAAAAGTATCAGGGAAGAAATGTAGAAAATAAGTAATTGTGTATAAATTATGGGTATTGCATATTGTTTATGCAACAGAGAAAAGAGGATGATTTTGAAAATATCAGGGACTATGAAGAATGCTCTAAAATGCTGCATTTCATTGTAGTAATTTGGATTATATTTATTTTTTATAGAGAAAGTGCTTATTTTAACAGTTAAGAGTTAAGAGTTCAATTTTTCCCTTCTCCCTTTTGCTACATGTGCTCTAGTTACAGAGAAAACAAGATGTTAAGATATAGAACACAGAACATAGGATAATAGAATTGGATGAGACCGTGGAGGTCTTCTAGTCCACCCCTTTGCTCGTATCCAATCTCTTCTTTTTTTTATTAAAACAATCGGCATTAAACATAAGATCCTATTAAGAAGCAGTCATCGTAAAACCTGTAATACAACACTAAGTATTAGTCTCTTCTTAAAAACCTCCGGTGATGTAACACCCACAACTTCTGAAGACAAGTTGTTCCATTAGTTGATTGCTTTCATCATTCTCCTTAATTCTAGGTTGCTTCTCTCCTTGGTTACTTTCGATCCATTGTTTCTTGTCTGGCCTTTTGGTGCATTGGAAAATAGTTGGACCCCCTCGTCTTTCTGGAAGTCCTTCAAATATTGGAACACTGCTATTATGTCTCCCCTAGACTTTCTTCTCATTAGACTAGACATACCAAATTCCTGTAACTGTTCTTCATAAGTTTTAGCCTCTAGCTTCCTAATAATTCTTATTGTTCTTCTCTGCACTCTTTCCAGAGTCTCAACATCAATATATATACTGTAGTGACCAAAACTAGATGCAGTATTCCAAGCGTGGCCTTACCAAGGCATTGTAAAGTGGTATTAACACTTCACATGATCTTGATTCTATCCCTCTGTTAATGTAGCCTAGCATTACTAAGGCTTTGTAAAGTGATACTAGAACTTCACATGATCTTGATTCTATCCTTCTATTAATGCAGCTTAGCACTGCATTGGCTTTTTTGGCTGCTACCACACACTGTTGGCTCATATTTATGTGATCGTCCACTGAGACTCCAAGATCCCTGTTGCAGTTCCTGGCATTAAGACAAGTTTCACCTGTATATACATTTGTTTTTTTCTTGATATTTTATCAAATCGTCTGTTTCCAAATATCAGCTGTCACTTTCTCATTCAAAACCAAGAGGAAGTGATGTGGTTAAATAACTGAAAAGGAAATAAGAGGTAAACTAGAAGATTCCTAATTAATCTGCTTAATTCTTCCTTCATCAGCTTGCCTACTGCTTTGTTCTGCAATGAAGTTTATTTGTTCATTAAGCTTGCCTCCGATTTTCCCATTCCTAAATCAAAAGAAAGCAGAAAGCAGATCAATCCTACTTAAAACAGCACTCAGGTTTATCACTGTTCCAAGATCGAAACTGGAGATGAAAATATGAGTTCTCTTCTAAAAATGGATTAAGGAGCTCTAATTTTAAAGAGAAGATTCTATACAATTTAAATGTTTTTATAAAAAAAAACAGAAAAAGGTTTTGTTGATCATGGTCAAAAATGAATGCAAAAAATAAAAAAGTGAAAACGTTAGGTCAACTGAATTTACCAAAGCTCTATAATTTTACAATACTTGTCTTTTAAGTAATTTAATAATCCTTGTTTCTTCAATCTTTCTCAGAAAATGCAGGCTTGCACTTCAATTTCCTTCATCAAAAGTGTCTGGAAATATTCTATAAATGCAAAATGTGTGTACAAATAAGCTGAAGGTGACAAATACAGCTTCAGTGTCCTCCGTGAAACTATGATGTTGATAGTACTGATGTCTGCTAGTCTTGTGATTTTGTTACATCGGTTTGTACTTGTCACATGAAATCTAAGATTTTGAGATTTCTCTGTTTATGATTACTGACAGATCAAATTTCCTACCTGTCTACTGTTACTTGTCATATTAACGTGCAGGTTCACTTGTTCCAAGGCAGTCTAATTCTACCCACTTTATAAAACCTCTAGTGCAGGGGTTCTCAACCTTGGCAACTTTAAGACTTGTGGACTTCAACTCCCAGAATTCCTGGGAGCAAAGCTGGCTGAGGAATTCTGGGAGTTGAAGTCCACAAGTCTTAAAGTTGCCAAGGTTGAGAACCCCTGCTCTAGTGAGACCACACCTGGAATACTGCAACCAATTTTGGTCACCATACTACAAAAAAGATGTTGGGATCTGGAAAAAGTTCAGAGAAGAGCAACTAAGATGATCCAAGGCCTGGAGATTAAAACATATGAAGAATGGCTGCAGGACTTGGGTTTGGCTAGTCCAGGGGTAGGCAACCTTGGCTCTTTTATGACTCGTGGACTTCAACTCCTAGAATTCCTAAGCCAGTCATCCCTTTACTTGTCCCAGTTCCTGCTCACCCAGCAGTCAGAAAACATGTAAATGCAAGTAGATAAACAGGTACCACTTCAGTGGGAACGTAACAGCTTTCAGTGTGCCTTGGCACATAGTCATACTGGCCATTTAACCATGGAAGCGTCTTCAGACAACGCTGGCTCCTTCAGCATAAGAAACAGAGATGAGTACCACTCCCTAGAGTCAGACACAACTTGACAGGGGAAACCTTTATATGTCAGTAAATAGATACTATAAGAGAATAATTTTGTTAATGAAATATGATCCCTTTATTTGTCTCTCCTTGTTCATGTATAACAGTTTCTAGCAAGAAGACAACAATTTAGCCTACTTCAAGCTCTATTAATAGATTGGTGGGGTATGTGAGGCTGATGTTAACAATAGTCTTAGGCATTTGATAAAGTAGATCACAACCTACTACTTGATAAGATAGAAAAATGTGGGTTAGACAGCATCACCACCAGGTGGATTCGTAGCTGGCTGACCAGCCGAACTCAGCGTGTGGTCCTCAATAGAACCACATCTACATGGAGAGAAGTGTGTAGTGGGGTATCCCAAGACTCTGTTCTGGGCCCAGTGCTCTTCAATATCTTCATTAATGATTTGGATGAGGGGATAGATGGGGAACTCATCAAATTTGCAGATGACACCAAGCTGGCAAGAATAGCCAACACTCCAGAAGACAGGCTTAAGATACAAGAGGATCTGGACAGACTTGAACACTGGACGCTATCTAACAAAATGAAATTCAGTGGTGAAAAAAGTAAGGTTCTACATTTAGGCAAGAAAAACCAAATGTATAGGTATAGTATAGGGGGTCAAACTATTCTCCAAAGCACCTGAAGGCAGGACAAGAAGCAACAGATGGAAACTAATCAAGGAGAGAAGCAACCTAGAACTAAGGAGAAATTTCCTGACAGAACAATTAACCAGTGGAACAACCTGCTTCTAGAAGCGGTGAATGCTCCAACACTGGAAGTTTTTAAGAAGAGACTGGACAGCCATTTGTCTGAAATGGTATAAGCTTTCCTGCCTGAGCAGGGGTCACTTCCAACTTTATTATTATTATTATTATTATTATTATTATTATTATTATTATTATTATTATTATTATTATTATTATTATTATTATTATTATTGTTGTTGTTGTTGTTGTTGTTGTTGTTGTTGTTGTTGTTGTTGTTGTTGTTGTTATATCTTAACATTGCAGGTTCAGTGAGAATTTTTTTCTCACTGAAAAGTTCAAAAGCAGGCATGTTAACCACAGATTAAGTCAGTGGATTTGAACCACAAAAGTCATTATTCCAACCCACCATGCATAGTACTTTTCTAGAGAATCATCTCTTTTTTTATTATCAATCTCAGTCAACCCAGACAAGTCATCTCCTTGTTCAGGGTTCATATTGTGGTTTCACTCAGCTTAACAGACCACAAGTATTGTGTAGCCTGTGATATAGGAAAAGTTCTAAGTTTGTGTTGTTTGAAACTACTGAGCCTTATTTGTAAGTCTTGAAATTTAATATTGGCTTTGCTGCGTCCAATCCCATCATAATGATTTTCTTCAGAACCAGGAAATAATATTCTCAGCACATTAGAATAATTTAATTTACCTGTATTTCCTGAAAAAGTCTATTTTAAGACACAAAGGATGGAAAAGAAATTCTTAATGAAGTCTCCTGTGGTATGCTAAATGAAGAAACACATTTCATTTTGCAAACAAAAAAAAGATAAAATATGACCCATTTCACTTTTCTTTGATTGATTCTTCCCCACTGCATTATGAGGTTCCTTCTTATAGCTCTCTGGTTTTTCAAGTTTAGTTCTAACCTACTTTATTTGTTTTGATTTATAAAGAACAAAAGGGGGAAAAAAACCCAAGCTACTGTTTTTCAAACATAATAGAAGGATTAACCTTTACTCAATTAGTACACAACTTTATCTCTAGATATTGCCTTATCTAGAGTATATGAAGAACGTCATAGAATATGACATTCTAGAATATGAAGAACATCAAAAATTAGGTCAACGAAGTAGAGGACTTGATGATGCACTGAAAGAAATAACTGGAGGTACTAGCTATGATTCTCTTGTGGGTCCAAATTCTGGACACCGTCATATCAACTCATAACCTTGTAGATAATTAGAAAAATCAACCCAGGGAAAGGGCTATCAGAGCAAAATATTAAAACCTCTGCTTCGCCCGAGCTGAGTTTGAGATGATAAGACAGTCACCCATGAGTAAATTTGCCATAGACAGCCCATTGAGAAATCCCATCAAACTGAATCAAAGCTTAGATAAATATTAGTTATCATTGACATTGAAAAGATATTGAAATCAGAGCACTAGACACATATTGCTGATTTTCCAACATCTTTTCCCTTTGAAAAAAATCATTTTCCATCATATTGAATGAGAGACTGCCTTCCTTTGGTAGGATATGAGCAGAATGGGTAAAATCAATTAGTGTCCTAGCTTGCAAAGGTCGCAAAGATAGAATTCAGCACATTTTATCCCAGAGTGCTGAAATTCCATCTCAACTTAGTCATAGCTTATAGCAATAAAAACAACTATCATCACAATTATTACCAGAAGGTGATTTTAATGGATCCAGATGAGCTACAAGTTTTGCTATGGAGAGTAGATAATTCTGATATATAGGCTTCCAGTGGCAATACAAACAATATTGGGTGCTAAGAAGCTTCTGGTTTAAGGAAAGAACTTATTTTGATAGATGGTATTTCTTCATCCAAATTAGAAATCTTTTTTTTTTCCACCTGTGATCAAGATTAACCTTTGCTTATTCTGACTGATCTATCTCCAGCATACAAAAAACCTATGCACTGTACATAGCTGACTGGATAAAATGGACTAGCACCTAACATTTAATTCAATAAAAATGGAGAGAGAAAAGAATAAAGACTGATTAGATTTCCAATAATTGTGAAAATGGGAGGCAAATGATCAGTTGATTGTTTCACTACTAATCTGCTTTGTGGTCCAACAAATTGTAAATTTGAGTCCAGTTCATTCTAGACCAGAACAACAAAGTATTGCCATGAATAATGACTTTAGGATTACTGATTAACTCTTGAGATCCTCTAATCTCAACCATGACGAAAATTACATATTTTCAACTGGCATTTCATTATGGCAAAGATTATGGTGATAACACTGACCAAAATCACAATTCAAACCAGCTTCAGAATAAAGGCTTATTATATTCTACAGTGTTCAGATAAAATATTTGCTGATTGGTTGATCTTAATTTTTAATTTTGAGTGGTTAGCAGTTTGTAGGTTTTTTTAAGGTAGCCTTGTCCATTTTACTATGTTTTTTATATTCAGCTGAAATGAAAGAAGACAAGACGTCTTGTCCCTCCATCTCATCTCTCTACAGTCTGTCAATCTCTCTCTCTCTCTCTCTCTCATCTGTCTGTCTGTCTGTCTGTGTGTCTGTCTGTCTGTCTGTCTGTCTATCAACCTACCTTCCTACCACTATCTATCTGTCTATCTTTTCTTTTTTCTATCTTCATTTTATTTTCATTTTTTTTTACTTTCTTTTTTCATTTTCATGTTTACTTTGCTATTTTTTTCTTTGAATGCATTTCTTACTATGTATGTAAAATCTATCTCACCTGCTGTGTTTTCCCCAAAAATAAGAGCCGGTCTTATTTTTATTTTTATTTTATTTTTTTTTGCCTCTAAAAGAGGCAGCAGGTTTCATCTCGCAGCGGTGGCACTGACAGCCCCACCTAGCTGGCCCGCTTCATCTGCGGCCACTTGCGCATGTTGCCCCCGGCGTCCATTTTCCGTCAGAGGCCTTCAGGAAATGCCTCTGCATCTGAGAATGGACCTCTGATGGTGAAATAGAGCCAGGGGGCACCGTATGTGTCAATCCGGAGCTTCATTCTCAGCTGAAGAGGCATTTCCTGAAGGCCTCTGACAGCAAAATGGAGGCTGCAGAAGAAATGGGTTGGTGAAGTGATGCAGATGTCAATTCATGGTTGTCTGGCTGCAATGATAAGTGGGTGCAGAGCATGTGAGGCAGCTCCACCCCCACCCTAGCTTGAATTTTAGGTATGCACGTCACCCCCAAATTAGGGTTTATTTTGGGGGTAGGGTTTATATTAGACCCACCCCCAAAAGTCAAGCTAGGGCTCATTTTCGGGATAAGTCTTACTTTCAAGGAAACAAGGGCATCTAATACCCAAACCATCTCAAAGCAATTTACGCTAAAATAACAAATCACATAAGAAAGCGAAATGTTGATGCCATTGAACACCTTTTCATTGGGAAGCAGTGAATGTGTGTGTGATAAAAAAATAATCCAACTGTTTAAAAATAATCCAAATGATCCAAATAGAAACGAGCAATAATCACAGATGCCCAGAGTACTAAAAACAAACAAACAAACAAACATTTAAACAGCAATTGGGGGTTGGGATAAAATAAGGTGGTGAGGAAGATAGAAGAGCTACTAAAATCTATTTTCCTATAATGTTTTTATGTTTATTTATTTTTTTGGGGGGGAGGGTCTGTTTTTTTCAAAAAAGGATTAACAATTTTTTTTATAATTATATTTTTATTTCAACCTTAAATTTAGTGTAAAGTTTACACGCACACACGCACACACACACACACACATACAAAGAGACACAGACAGACAGACAGATGAGTGTTTGAGTATATTCTTTTCCTTTTCCTTCTTTTTTGTTATTGTTGTTTGTTTTATCCAATTATCAAAGAATAAAAATGTGGGGTTTATAGAACTATCTCTCTCTTTAAATGCAATTTCCTATTAGTATGGTTTAGATTTTGCTAGTAATTAGGTCATCATCTCCATCATAAAAAAAGTTCAGAAAATTAGAAAGGATTGCCACTATACAGTAATGGCCAAAATTGTGGAAACCTTTTGGGAAAAGTACACAGTAGAAATGCCACCTTTGGTTAAGTTTCCACCCATTTTTCTGCTAATTTCTTTATAACTGTAGCCTTGTCCACTTAATAATACTATTTGACATGGCTTTCTGGGCAACCAGTCAACTCTTTGCGCCATTACTTTAATTTTATTACGTTTTACAAGCTCACTAAATGAAAGAACACAAAAACCCCCAACCAACTTGATAGCGATCCCATAACACACTGACAAATGTCCTCCTCTCAGCTTCAACACATGACATCAATAACTGAATCCTACTATAATCTGATTGGCTCATTGTCAAAACAAGATGACACCTGACTGGCTCTCTAAACACTCATTGCTCATTGGCTACAATCAGATGAAGGAAAGCTACCTGATACCAACCTAAACAAGTTGTGCTTCCTTTTTCTGGTTATTTGGCTATAACCTTTCATAGAATACAGTACAGATAATTGAACAAACTATGTTGCATTACATTCTTGATTAAATTATCTTTCCATTGATATATAATTTTATGGTACTACTCAAAAAAAAAGTGGTGTTATTAGCCATCAAACCTCAAAAATACACTTTTCCCAAAAGGTTTCCACAATTTTGGCCACTACTGTAGCAATTGTTCCAAAGTTTTACACTGCTTCAAACATTCTGAATTGCCTGTTTTCTAAAAGCCATTTCTTCACAAGAGTGCACAGGAATTTTTAAATATTATTTTAAAAAGTAGGGGAAAAATAAGCTTTCCCAGTTATCTCATACTGCATACTTAATAATCAAACCTCCTTTGGAGAAGTGGAGAGAAAGGGAAGGAGAGTGGTGAAGAGGGGAAGAGGGAAGTAGGGAAGAGAAGAAAGGGAGAAAGAAGGTAGAGAAGAAGGAGTGTGGATACAGTGAAAGGGGAAATGGGTGAGCAAACACCAAAAGTCATGTGTAGGTATTTATCTCATTTCATTAAAAGTACTTTATATATGAATGTAAAAAGAATGTATGGTAACATCTCATAAATATCACGGTATATGTATTGGGGGGAGTTTGGAAAAAAAATGAAATTGACAAAGTCTTAAAATAGGTTTAACAGAAATTTATGATAGAAATGGAATATATTAAATTTATATGTTTTTTGTGTTTGTGTGTGAGGGAAATAGAAAGATGAAAGTGAATGTACTAAGTTGAGCTGTTTATGTATGTTTTTATTTTGGAATTTTTGTTTACCCAATCACCACGGTGTGCTTTAAGTACCTATTGTTAAAATCATAAAACCAATAAAATATGTTTAAAAAAATAATAATAATCAAACCTCCTTTCATGAGAACAGTAGTAATAATATTTATTCAGCCAATGACCAGCAGCATAAAACAATAAAAAGGGAAATAAAAGATAACAAATACAATCTGGATCAACAAAAAAAATAAGTACAATTATATATTGGCAACTAGAAAGTAAATCAGATACGGTACACTCTGAACATCCCTATTAAAACAATAACATGTTTATTTGCCTAATGCTAATAAATCTGATATATTAAGACGAAAGACTAAAATATATGACCTCTAAAAATATTTTAAAAATAATGTTGATGTTGATGAAAATGCAAGTCTTTACTTCTCATGAGCACATGTCCAAAGAAATCTGTGTCTCCCTTTTCACAAATTTTAATTCTAACAGCAACAACAAATAATAAGTTCCGCTGATCCCTGCTTTCTTAGCTATCTTATAAAGTAGGTGATATCTCCAAGCAGGATTTCATTACTTGTATGGTGGAGACAGAAGGTAAATACATTCTCAGCTGGGCATGCCTGAGGTCAAGGGAGCATTATATGGACCAGAGAGTCTCAGTGGGAGCAGTGGTTCCCTTGGAGTTCCATATGTTTCCAGCCAATAGTCTCTCAAATGTTTTCAATCAAAGAAGAAAAGCAGAAAGCACACAGGGAAGGGAAGCTGAGCGAGAAGATCTGTCAAGTTGTGTTTGGTGCCATGGGTTATGCTTGGTGATGACACCTGAGCTTAAATGCTGTCTGTTCGCATCAACCTTACTGTAGTGCTGCCTGAGAATCAGATTAACCACCAAGAGCCAGAGCGGCATTTGTAAGCTCCAGCAGGTATCTCCTTCTCTTCCAAACAAATGCAGAAACATCACAAGAGGCAACTTTTGCCAAACCCAAGAAGTTTGAGATCTCTTTTATAGAAGCAAACAAAAACCTCATCCATCAGATGCCCTCAAGATTTGAACAACAAGAGCACTCATTTTGTCTAGCAGCTCACAGCTGGTTCCGTTTATGCCAATGGGGGAAAAAAAATCTACATAAGCCTACATACAGGAAAAATCACAGTTAGTGTTTACTTCCTTTGGGTAGGTCAACACAATTTCAGGAAAGAGGGACAGGGCTGAGAGTGATGCTAAGAATAGCCCTCAGACAATCATCACTTGTGAAAATGCCGTGATCTGACTCACAACCTTGTGGCCTTCAAGTCTGGTATGATGTGGTACCTGGGATGTTTCCCAGTAGACAGAAATAAACTTTAGAAACTGAGCAGTGCTCCGTTGTCACTTCTCATCCCATATATGGTGAGTCGTGCAGCCGATCATCCCGGAAATCTCTAAGCCTAGAATCCTTGGTGAATGCTAGGTAGAAACAAAAAATCAATAAGAACAGACCCTGATTCTAATTTGTATAGGAATAATCTAGTCGTACAGGATCCTCATTCAGGAAAAACATTCTCTTATATCAGGGGTCTTCAAACTTGGCCCTATTATAACTTGTGCACTTCAACTCCTGGAATTCCTCAGCCAGGCACGCTGGCTGAGGAATTCTGGGAGTTGAAGTCCACAAGTCATAAAAGGGCCAAGTTTGAAGGCCCCTATCTTATATTGTCTTTATTAAGTAATGCCTATGCTGGGAATATCAGAGGTTAAAAAAAAACAACTTGTCCCTCACTGTGTTATCTAGGGATGATAACTCATCAGAATTTTCTCAGATAGGACAACGGAAATGATATTGTGGTGCTTCCCACCTTCTGACACCTAAACCTACCTCCTTTGCAACAGGAACACAGTGGTGTGCTCACTCACAACTTGCAAAAGAACTTCAGTCTATCTGACTAGAAAAGCAAACTGCAGTTTAGCTCTGTAGCATATGAAGAGCTTTTCAAAATGAATCTCGCCTCTCTGGTTATTAAGGCTTTTAAAGAGGCAAAGGTGTGCTTCTTATATCCTGAAGAATCTGTTTTACTGTTATATAGATTATAAAGGTTTTAAGGTTCATAATAAGAAAAGAAGAAACACATTTTTTAAAAAAAACCAAAGAGCTTAATATAGGGTCAAACCTTTTTCACTGTCCCTGATACCACACACAGCATGTTCCCCATTATCTGCTTAACCTTCCTCTCCATCACAATCCTTGTCTCTACAAGCTTTTAGACCTCCAAGAAACAAATCCCACTTTTGTTGGAATACCTGGGTCTGGTAAGTGCATATCTGAAAAGATATGGTCCTTGGTGAAGAGTTAATGCTCTCCTGTGTCAGTAAAAAGCTACATGAAACTGTCCTTTATTCATGGAAAATCAACTGAAAAGCAAGCAAGCTAGAAGAAAACAATAACTATCTATCTTTTAATGCAGAATGTTAGAAGTCATTGGGGCTTCAAAGCAATGCTTTAGCCAACAAAGTGCTAGGCTGCATTAACAGAGGGATAGAATCAAGATCATGTGAAGTATTAATAACACTTTACAATGCCTTGGTAAGGTCACACTTGGAATACTGCATCCAGTTTTGGTCACCACGATGTAAAAAAAGATGTTGAGACTCTAGAAAGAGTACAGAGAAGAGCAACAAAGATGATTAGGGAACTGGAGGCTAAAACATATAAGGAAAGGTTTCTGGAATTGGGTATGTCTAGTTTAATAAAGAGAAGGTTGAGGGGGGACATGATAGCAACATTCCAATATCTCAGGGGCTGCCCCAAAGAAGAGGGAGTCAAGCTATTTTCCAAAACACATGAAAGCAGGACAAGAAGCAATGATAAAGGGGCTAAAATGTATAAAGAACAGTTGCTGGAATAGGGTATGTCTAGTTTAATGAGGAGAAGGATGAGGGGGGACATGATAGCAACGTTACAATATCTCAGGGGCTGCCCCAAAGAAGAGGGAGTCAAGCTATTCTCCAAAGCACCCGAAGGCAGGACAAGAAGCAACGGATGGAAACTAATCAAGGAGAGAAGGAACCTAGAAATAAGGAGACGTTTCCTGACAGTTAGAACAATTAACCAGTGGAACAACCTGCCTCTAGAAGCGGTGAATGCTCCAACACTGGAAGTTTTTAAGAAGAGACTGGACAGCCATTTGTCTGAAATGGTATAGGTTTTTCTGCCTGAGCAGGGAGTTGGACTAGATGACCTCCAAGATCCATTCCAACTTTATTATCATTATTGTCTGGGGAGAAGGGCGGCATATAAGTCAAAATAATAATAATAATAATAATAATAATAATAATAATAATAATAATAATAATAATAATAATAATAATAATAATAATAATAATAATAATAAGTAGTAGTAGTAGTAGTAGTAGTAGTAGTAGTAGTAGTAGTAGTGTAGTATGATAAAGTTTGAATCAATTCACCCATTGATCTGGCGGACAATTGGGGTGATTTTTCACCTCCATTGGACAGAAGGCTGCAAAAGCTAATTTGATTAGGACTGAATTTTAATTTCATTAGCCCACTTTTTGAAAGTGGAGGGACACGTTCTATTGTTTTGGTGACCCAATTAGGAGAGATGATTCCTATCAGATCCAAACTACTTAGATACCTGGGTAAAACTTCTGCTTACTGTATGTTCTTCACAATCCCTGCCAACATTCAATGTTTTTTTGTTCGTTTTTCATGTCCTTGGCTTCCTGCCTTTTGAAGACTCTTAGATAAAACTACGTGCCACCTCAGAGGACACCTTTGCCCTTCCATTTGAGTTTTGTACTAAACAATTGAACACCACCGAATAGCACAAACAGTTCCACCCCCGTTGAAGATAATACATAGAAAACAGGCCAAGGACATTTGGTTCTTCCTTTGACAGCACTAAACCTGCAGAGGTCTTTCAGGGAAGTTATATTTTTCAATCTGTTTAGCAGGCTATCTCGAAAGGATTTCACTCATCCTTTTGCTAAGGCTTGATTTAATCAAAAGTGAATATCAATGCAAAACTAGAGATGGAAAAACTATGGCGGGGGTGGTAAAATTTTGATAGACAAAGTACATTTCATTGTTGCCGACTTGCTTCTGAGAGATGGACAACCTTGGGAAAAGTAATAAATAAATCTCCTAACACATCATGAAGCTGGGAGTTATTTATTGTGTGAATGCTCAGTGATCAATAGGGATTATCTTTCATATAAATATGTTTCCCATCTTATAAAGATAGGAAATTACTTTGACAATTTTCTGCAATCAAAGAAAGCCCAAGAGCAGCACATGGTAGGGTTACAGATCACATAGCTACAGCTATAGGTTGGCTCCTCCTGATCTAAGAATGATAGGGAAGTGTCCGTTAATTTAAGAATTAATTTTGTCAAGGAAAACTTTAAGAAACTGTCCCAGAAGGAGATAAGCTAATGTTGACTTAGTCTTCTATCCTTCCAAAGTCAGTAAAATGAGGACCCAGATTGTTAGGGACAATATGCTGACATTGTAAACTGCCCAAAGAGTCCTGTAAAGCAGGGCTTCTCAACCAGTGCTACGGGTACCATCTGAGGTACATTGGCACCTGGCAAGTGGTACGCGACCATCCTAGAAAAGTGGTAGTGGGAGAGGGGAATGAGCTGAACTGGTGGCAGCACCGCACAAGCCTGAATGAGAGATGGCTGGAGCTGCAGGGCTGTCAGGGCTCAGTGGAAGCACCAGGATCAGCACCAGGCTCCAGAAGAGGCGCCGAACGGCTGGAATGTTGCAGCCTCTCCAGTGTCTTGTGATTTACATTCAGATGCTTGGCAACTGATTCATATTTATGATGGTCACAGTGTCCCAGGGTCATGTGAAGTGACCAAAACCTGCTGGAACCACCCAGCAGACGGGGGGAATAAAAACCAAACACCCCCCACCCCACCCCCGCTGCCAATCCTCAACAGAAATGCCCACAACAATGAAAATCTCGGACAGGAGGAAGAGCGCCGCCGGGTGGGCAGGCAGGTGTCTTGCTCGGCTGTGGCTTGGGGGGCACTTTTTTCAGTGCCATTGTAACTTTGAACAGTCACTAAGTGAACTGTTGTAAGTCGAGGACTACCTGTATTTCATCACTTCCCCCCCTTTTTTTGGTCATCAAGTTTTTGACAGCTTGCTAGGCGACTGGTGGTACTCGGATGTTGCCATATCCTAAAAGTGGTACAAAGGGTGAAAAGATTGAAAAGCCCTGCTGTAAAGCACTATGAATTTAATTTAATTTAATTTAATTTTTCAGACTTATATGCCGCTCCTCTCCGAAGACTCGGAGCGGCTTACAACATAAATAAAACAATATTTCAAAAACTAAGTCCAAAACTAAAAAAACATTAAAAATAACACCCCAGACACATTCATCATTCATTCAATGATCCACAGTCAACCCCAGGCCTGCCGGCAAAGATAGGTTTATAAGTTGTTGAAGCGGTATATAAGTTGTTATTGCTACACTGAAACAAATGTGAGGCTTCCTCTTAAGCTAACATTTTGACAATTTTCAAGGAATAACAATAGCAGGAACAATACAATAATATGGCCACCAGACTTTCCCATAACCATAGTGAAACATGCCCAGGATGTGATATAAATTCAAATTAGTTTAGATATAAAGCTTTGGTGGATAATTCATTTTCAGATCCTGAGATTCCTGTCTTTATTTCTACCCAATGTTTCACCCTTCCATCCCCAAATTTCACTCTTGCTTGCAAGGACCATGGGTCTTTTCTTATAAAGGATAGTTCTTTATTTCAGAAATCTGACCTTTAGATCAAGGATCTCTAACCCCCGGTCCATGGATCGGTACCGGGCCACGGCATGCCAGCAACCGGGTCACACAAACAAGCAAAGCCCCATCCACAGGATCAGGCAATACACACAACTACACCCCCTCCAGTCTGCGGAAAAATCTCTCTCCATGTAACCAGTCCCTAGTGCCCAAAAGGTTGGGCACCTCTATTTATTTATTTATCTATCTTCTCGATTTTGCTCTTGAGTTTTCCTGGGTAAAGCAAAGTTATAAACATAAAGCATTATATATATATATATATATTTTTAGGAGCCTCTTTTAGATTTACTCCCTTTTCTGGTGTTTTTATTTTATTTTGTTTTATTTTTCCCCCAAGAAGATGTGGAGCCTTGGTAGAAAATCCTTATTGTATCAAGTAGGGATTTGATGCTGATCCACCTCTCTCCAAAATGACTCCGTGAACTTTTCCTTCCAAAACCTAGCTGCTCGCATACATGCGAAGAAATAAATTGTTACATTTCTCCTCCGTGCTATAAAAACCTAGGCCATCTGTAGCTCATCCTTTTCTTGGTCAATAATAGATGAACAAAGCCCTGAATACTGAATGGATAATCCATCAAAGACAAGCAAGGGCACAATGCTTCCTCAAAGCAATTTCACAATCAAGGTAGGAATTGCACTCATTTGCCAGGCTACCTTTTTTTTCCCCTATTATTATTTTATTTCCTGAAGCCGAAATTGTCACATGCAAAAGCATTAGCCTCCTGGGGGAGATGGGGCTGTAATCCCAGCTCCTTAATTAGAAGAATGGGAGAGCTAGAATTAATGATGTTTTGTGTGACATTGAGGAAATTTCAGGTAAGGCTGCGACGGTCTCTTCCACAAAGCCGAAAATAATACAGTAATTGGAATAAGACAAGCAAAAAAAAAATGAAAATACTATCTTGGTTTCACATAGAGGAACAGGATCTTTAACCAAATACTGTGTTGGGAAAATTGAATTTTCTGCCCTGACAGCAAAAGCTAATAAGGTCAAGTGGGGAATTGTAAAACGTATCGTGACATTATGTGTCGTGGCTGTTATTCTTTGGATTAACAAATACACCACTTTGTTTTCGTTTCAAGTCGGAAACCTAAAACTCAGTTCTCAAGCCACTCAGCCAAGAACAGACTTCTATAAAAGCGGTAAGTTCCATGAAATGGATTCTCCCCCCAATGTTCTTGCAGGTATTTGCAAAACCCGAGTTAACTGTGATTCAAGCTGAATCGAGAAACATACTGAAATTCAGAGGATGGTGTGACACAGAAGCACTTTAAGGGAAAATCACCCTTCTTCATCACTGGTGTTGATTTCTTGTGACTGTACAGAAGACACTTCCTTTGAGCAAAGCTGGCCATCCCCAGCTGAGATGGAAACGGAATGTGTTTGTGTGTCAATTTATGTTCATCGACACAAATTGACCTTTGAAGCTTGGCATTCTCTTGATACTTATTCAAATAATTTTCACAGTGTCTTAAACTTGCCGAGAGATTCCAGTTTCAAAAAAATAGGGTAAGGTGAGATTACATAGAAAAAAATATAATTATATTTATGTAATTATATATATTTGTAAAAAAAATAGAATTCATGTAACGCAGATGCAAAATATTAAAATAGAATTCATTTCTGATTTGAAGATTCTTCACTTCTTTGGTAAGATTGGTATCCCATCTTTTTGGCATGATCTCAAGGTAATTTTCATGGAATTTTATCCCTGGAATAACTGCTTTGTGAGTTAGGCTGGGTTAATAGAGACTGAGCAGCCTCATGTCATGCAGTGAATTTCATTAATTGAAATTAGACTTGAGGACAATCACAAATATACTCTTTAACTACAGAGTGACTCTCGGGCTTTCATAGAAACATGACCTTCAATTACAGGAGGGAAAAATAATAAATTCTAATAAGATTTATGGAAGGCTAATGAAATTTACTGTCAAATTTGCGGAACTTTTATATGTAATTTATCTCACCACTAGTTTCTCCTTCCCAATTTTTTTCTTCTTTGTTTCTTCTTCTTCTTCTTCTTCTTCTTCTTCTTCTTCTTCTTCTTCTTCTTCTTCTTCTTCTTCTTCTTCTTCTTCTTCTTCTTCTTCTTCTTCTTCTTCTTCTTCTTCTTCTTCTTCTTCTTCTTCTTCTTCTTCTTCTTCCGCTTCCGCTTCCGCTTCTTCTGCTTCTGCTGCTTCTGCTGCTTCTGCTGCTTCTGCTGCTTCTGCTTCTCCTCCTCCTCCTCCTCCTCCTCCTCCTTTTAAAAGACACCTTGAGAAAACAAGCTAGAACTGTAACATAAATAAATCATCCAGTTTTAATCTTAGATGCTTCAGGTAAAATCTGTTGCTTTGTTCACATGAGTCTGCAAACAAAGAAGATTTTGGCTTATGGGCAGAAAGTATGACTGCTTGACCCAAAGTTCTGGGTCAGGTTGTGGTTGAAATGTTCTGCATAGCAGGAAGAAAGGTGATTTCGCTGCAGAAAGTAACCTTCCATTTGTGTTTTTTTATCTCTAGTGGCTTTTGGTCCTCTGGGATGGCAAAAAGCGGAGGTTCTCTAAACTCATAACAGAATACTTTTGGAGTGAAGAACAAAGGTATAGATGTTTGATTCCTAGTCACTGCATTTGTATAGTTTTCTTGGAACAACTACTGAAGAGGTGTACCATTGCTGTTTTCTGACATGTTTTTCTTTTTTTTTCTTTTATCTTTCCTGTCTAGTGTACAGTCCTATAATTTCCTACTAGTGTCTCAAGAAGCATTTTTTGTTTACAAAAGTAGACAAGGTGAAGTATGCACTGCCTCTTTTTATGGAATAAAAGGCAGAAAAGTTTGAACTGCATAGTTTGTACGGTGTATATGATAATGATTTGCCCAGGTTCGCCTGGTGCACCAGCTGTGGCCCTATTTGGACCAGGAATCTCTTCTCACAGTCACTCATGCCCTTATCACCTCGAGGTTTGACTACTGCAATGCTCTCTACATGGGGCTACCTTTGAAAAATGTTCGGAGACTTCAGGTAATGCAGAATGCAGCCGCGCGACCAGTGTTGGGCCTGCCGAGAAATGCCCACATTTCCGCCTCACTCCGCGAGCTGCATTGGCTGCCAATTGGTCTCCGAACGCAATTCAAAGTGTTGATTATGACCTATAAAGCCCTACATGGCATCGGACCATGTTACTTATGGGACCGTCTGCTGCCCCATGAAACCCAGCGACCGGTTAGAGCCCACAGAGTGGGCCTTCTCCAGGTCCCGTCAGCCAGACAGTGTCGCCTGGCGGGGCCTAGGGGAAGAGCCTTCTCTGTTGCGGCCCCAGCCCTCTGGAATCAACTCCCCCCGGAGATCCGTATCACCCCCCACCCTCTCCACCTTTCGCAAATTGCTAAAGACACATCTTTGCCGACAGGCCTGGGGCAGTTAACATCTTGCCCCTAGCCAGTGTATGTTTGTGAGCATGTTTGTTTGGATGATTGATTTTTTTAATTAAGGGGTTTTTCTTATAAAGTATTTTAATGTTAGATTTCTATCTATGTTGTGAGCCGCCCTGAGTTCCTGGAATAGGGCAGCATAGAAATCCAATAAATAAATAAATAAATAAATAAATAAATAAATAAATAAATAAATAAATAAATAAATAAATAAATAAATAAATAAATAAATAAATAAATAAATAAATAAATAAATAAATAAATAAATAAACAGACAAATAGATAAATAGATAAATAGATAAATAGATAAATAGATAAATAGATAAATAGATAAATAGATAAATAGATAAATAGATAAATAGATAAATAAATAAATGATAACAACTACCTTAACTCATGCATGGTCTGTCCAAATCAGATGTCTTTTCTACAAGAAATTTCAAGACATCTTACATGGAGTTCCTTAAAAATTCTTTCTTTATTTAAGCCATTTATATTGCTGCCTATCTTACATCAGCTCAAATACTTTGGCCACCTAAAGAAGACTCACTGTTGGGAAAGGTGGAAAGCAAAAGGAGAAGGGGATGGCAGAAGATAAGCTAGTTAGATAGCAATAAACATGAATTTGGCCAAACTCTGGGAGACAGTGGAGGACCGGGGCAAGGGGGGGGGGGCAGCATGCTGTGGTCACAAAGTCACAAAGAGTCAGACAAGATTTAATGATTGAACAACAACTACATATAGAACTTTGGATTTCTCAGTCAACAATTAAAACAACATTTATAACAAAAGAACATAAAACAAAGTTTTATTAAAATAATAAACATTAAAAACCTGGCATGAAAGTTAAGCCTCTGATATATAGTCCTTCATTAAATCCTCTCGTCCATCTCACTCCACCCCAGCACTTGGGGGGAAATCCACATCTTTGGTGATCTTCAGAAGGCTGGGAGGACAAAGATCCACTGAACATCAAGGAGGAGGGTGTTCTACAAGAAAGGGGCTGCCATGGAAAAGATGTATTTCCTAGTTCCCTTGAGGTTCTCTACCCTCCTAACCTTCCGTGAAGCTGGCATTTCACCCAAGCACTGGTATATGCATTGACTGAGAAGACTGAAATTTCATTGATCTTAGAATGCAAGTGTTCCATGAAGATTCAAGTCAACAATATTAAATCAGAAAGTTAATCTCTTTTAAAGGCGGCTTTGAACCAGATACTAATGGAAACATAAACAAAAGACATGATCTCATAAACCAAAGAAGAGTGAAAGGTCAATGACACCTCTGTTGATGTTCTTCTGCTATAGAACAATGTATACAATAACAGATCAGTACTAAAATATGATCAAGCCAGTTTGAGTCATTCATTTTATCAGGCATTTAGATTCCTCCCAACAAATGTAGATGGATCAGTTACCACCCCAATTTTTACCTTTTTAAATTGTATCCTTGGGAAGGAAGAACATCACTAAATTTGGGAGAAGTAAAAATTCTCCAGTTATTCTGCACATTTTCAGTTCAGTTAATACTGAAGGAAATGGCATTATTATCATTATTTTTTCACATTTTGCTAAAGGGGTGAGAGAAGCAATCATCATAGCAAAATATACAGTCACACCTAAAACTTAATGTTTGTGTTCTCTTCTATGTATAAGCAGAATAAGTTGACAAGGAAACAGTTTACTAATTTATTTCTTTAAATGTCTTTGACTTTAAAAAAAGAGAGAATATTCTTTGAGGTTTTGATTTATTTTACTTTTCCATCCATCCTTCCTTCCTTCCTTCCTTCCTTCCTTCCTTCCTTCCTTCCTTCCTTCCTTCCTTCCTTCCTTCCTTCCTTCCTTCCTTCCGGGGGAGACACTATTTTAAAAGGGGTTTTTTCTATTCATTTCTAATCAAACAAAAATTCTCTGCATAATATCTGAATGCACTGATTTCCAGGATGGAAGAATGAGCATTATTGGTCTGCCTAATGACCAGGATTATAATACTTTATATACTATAAAAGATTATAAGCATTATAGCCTTATGAGAACTTGAAATTTCATTACAGAATTGACATTAAAACTTAGTGGTGGTATCTGCAGTAAACGTCACTGAACAGTGTTCTTGAAAAAGGCCTCTCAGCCAGCTTTACCTTGTTACACATTATTAGGTTGCAAATTGTTAGAGAAATCATTATATCAAAAGAGCTACTGCCACTAAATTAATACCATCTTCCACTCGTTACTGACAGGGTGTTTCTGAAGCTGTGTGATAAAGGCTATTCTTTTAGCACTCTCTTTTTTGAGAAGAGTGACTCAGTGGAGCTTAATAGGATATTTTACAGAAAAAGACCACTTGATTAAAAAGGAAAGTGTCATAATCAACAGAAGTAGCATGGGGAAAAATCATCAAGATTGTCAATAATGTTGGAGTATCAAAAGTCCAATTGAGTGTGTTCCCACTTACTGGAATATTGCCTGTGTGTGCTCTGCTATTCAGATTCAGTGAAGGGGACACCTTGTGCATACAGAGAGTAGGAACATCATTATATGAACCAACCATCACTCTCATCTGATGCTTCAAAGAATGGAACAGACTAGACTAGACTAGACTAGACTAGACTAGACTAGACTAGACTAGACTAGACTAGACTAGACTAGACTAGACTAGACTAGACTAGACTAGACTAGACTAGACAAGACTCATATCCCATGGAGGGAGCCAGAGAATAGAATAGAATAGAATAGAATAGAATAGAATAGAATAGAATAGAATAGAATAGAATAGAATAGAATAGAATAGAATAGAATAGAATAGAATTCTTTATTGGCCAAGTGTGATTAGACACACCAGGAATTTGTCTCTGGTGCATAAGCTCTCAGTGTGCATAAAAAACAACAAAGTGATAGGTCATAGATCATAAATCATAGCTACAATTATTAATCATAAAATACAAACAACAAAGTGATAAATCATGAGATACCAATAGGAGAAGATAGTAGGAAAGATGAGAAGATGAGACGGATAATCGCAATATAGCTCCACTACATCGATAAATAACTTTAGGCCTAAGACAGTGCTGTGGAATTAGATGTTCAGCAGAGTAATGGCATGGGAGGAAAAAAAAAAAACTACCTTTGTGTCTAGTTGTTTTGGCATGCAATGCCCTATAGCAGCATCCTGAGGGGAGAAGTTGAAAATGATTGTGTCCAGGATATGAGGAGTCTGTAGATATTTTCTCAGCCCTCTTTCTGGTTTGTGCAGTATATAGATCCTCAATGGAAGGCAGGCTGGTTGCAATTGTTTTTTATTTTTTCTGCAGTCCTAACTATCCGTAGAAGTCTGCACCTCTCCTGTTTGGTTGCTGTACAAACCAGATGGTTATAGAGGTACAAAGAGGAGCATCTTGAATCTAATACATTGACATATTTCCAAGCAAAGTACTAAAATGCAAGCATTTTGATTTTGTAAGAAAACACTCATACCTGGCAATTAAAAATGGCACTAGAGGGTGGCATTTTGCTTAATCTCATTGATTGGATTGGATTGGATTGGATTGGATGACTCATGAAGTAAGAAGTCAGATGAGATCAAGAGCTGGCGGGATGCCAAAAGTGTTCCCAATGGATATGTTGGCATCTGCAAAATTGACAAATCTAATAGCACAAGTTGAACTTTATTAAAACATGTTGCGCTTTCAATTCACGCTGGTGCTTAGTTTCTATCAGAATGTAAGTACGTTTCGTTGTGTCACATGAATATTCATTTGGTCTAATATAATGCAAAAGGGTTATCATATTAAGAGCTCTCGTGTTATGCTAGAAGTGATGAACGGTAATATGATCTAACACTAATTTAATTGGAGGACAATTGTCAGCAAAGTCTTGCTTTGGGGTAATATGGCTCCTGTCAATGAAAACTTTCCCCCTCTAGTCTAGAGTCAGCATATTGAAAGCAGTAATACAAAGCAATTTTGTCTTTCTTGAGGGAAGCTATTTAAAGGGAAAGCAAATCATTGCAGCCTTATTGTATTCAGTTTAACTATTACCATTTATTTAATCTAAATCAACCTTTCTTCCTTTCCCTCCCTCCCTCCCTCCCTCCCTCCCTTCCTTCCTTCCTTCCTTCCTTTCTTCCCATTGAATGTTATTTTTTCCTTCCTCTCTCCCTTCCTGCCTTCTTTCCCTTTAATTTTTTCCTTCCTTCCTTCCTTCCTTCCTCCCTCCCTCCCTCCCTCCCTCCCTCCCTCAGAACACACTTTCAGGCAAATAGTGCCAATTTAGACTAAATGAGTTCATCCTCCAGGACAATGAGACAAGGATTTTTTTTCTGAATTTTGTGAAATGTCAACCAAGATCTAACTAGTTTCTCTCCTATGGCTCTTTTTCTCCAAGATCTTTCTTACTTACCTTAGTTACTTCCTTCTGTTTTGTCATGGTCCTTTGTTATTGCTCTCAATCTTAATGCCATTTTTTTCCATATTATGTTGAACTCAAGGTCAGAGCTTTGCGGCTGCCATCTTGATTTTTTTTTTTACACATCCTTGGTCACCCATACTTACTAGCCTTTCCACCAAGTCAGCAACATGTACCCTAGCTGAACATATTTGATATATGTAAGGATAAATATTGCTAAGATTTTTGTAAGATTTAGAACATTAACAATCTTGGATGACAACATTATTTTTTGAAGCCATACTTTAATCACCTTCGTCTGTATTTCTTATTTATCAGTAAATTGTAATTGAACATTTTACTCTACAGCTTTAGTTACAGATTGATCTTGTAAGCCTGTTTAAGTGACAAACTGAAAAAAACAACTTAAAATTCACAGTAATCGTACATATAAATAAATAAAAATCTATTGATTAAATTTGTTCCAGCTACAATATAAATGGGCTGTATAAAAAAAGGCAGCATTTTGTAAAATGACTCAGAATTGGATCAGATCTCTAGTGGTAGACTTTCATGTCCTCTACTATGTGACCACGAGACCTATGGATTCAGCATGTGCTCTGCAAATGAATTATGACTTTTTTCTATCTTTTGTAGAAGAGGATGCAAAACCCCTGAAGATGTTTGAAAGGACACATTATGTTGATCTCTAAATGAAAGACCCAACTGCTATTTTGACCTGGATCTCTCCTTCTATCTAAGTCATACGTATGGAAAAATGGACTAGTATCTGGAAGAACTCAAACTTGGTTCCTGTTGAATTACAGAATGTTTAACATAATAAATACAGTTCATTATTACGCTGTTGCTCCACCTGGACAACTGGGAAGACTTTAATATGAGGAGAGCTTATTAGGATTCTGATCAGAGAAGAATGGGATTGTTTACAAAATAAGATTGGAGATGGAGGATAAAAATTACAGCACCCAAAAGTTCTCAGGTGGTCCTAGATCAGGGGTGTCAAACTGCCAGCCCACGGGCCGGACACGTCAGGCAGAAGCCACACCCATCCCATTGCCGGTGATGTCAAAACAGTCCCAATACATTGTGTGACATCATGTGATGTTGCAAGTTTGACATGTCTGTCCTAGATGATGCCCTCAAACAGTTACCGCCTTTCTTTCAGTCTTCTGAATGTGGCATTCCCTATTTCAGAGTCTTCCTTTTCTCATTCTAAACTGTAATCAAATGTGGGACTGACAAGCCAGCAAACTGCTGATGCAAATGGAGAAAAGAAGAGTTGAGTTGAGTTGCAGCCAACACGAAAAGGGCATTGTTCGACTTAAATTGATAGCGGCTTCTGCATTTCTTCATGACAGTTTACTGCCCAGATGCACAAAGGAGGCCAAGATGAAAACAGATTCAAATTACAGTCAAGGGGAAGTGATTCACTGTCTCTACCCCTCCCCCCACACACAATGGATGACTGTTTTCCATTTTCCAAAATTGCAAAACAAAAACAAAAAACAACCAGAGGGAGAAAATCCATGAGAATTTGGATACCCCCTGAGATTCATGCTTGAATAAGAAATACATTTTATGCATTAGTTTTTTTTTGGGGGGGGGGAGAGGAAATTCTTCCCAATGTCAGAAATTAGGGAAATCATCATAAGAATGAACATGCCCAAACTTCCTAAAATATGGAAGATATTTTTTCTCAGTCCTATTCAGTGTCAAGCTGTGACAAGCCAACTAAAAAAAAATCCATTGTGTCATCCATTGACAGCATCCTGATAAGGACCTCCATTTACCTTCCATATCCCATATGGATTCCTATATCCATATTCCATACCACTGGCACAGTGGTTAAAGTACCGTATTGAAGGCAAACTCTGCCCACAGCTTAGAGTTTGATGCTGACTGGCTCAACATTGACTCAGCTGTCCATCCTTCCGAGGTCAGTAAAATGAGGACTCAGTTTATTGGGGGCAATATGCTGATTCTGTAAACCATTTAGAGATGACTGTAAAGCACTATAAAGTGGTATATAAGTCTAAGTGCTATACCTATTACTAACCATGTTGCAAAATCACACAGACTTTGCTACTAGGCAAGACAAGCAATAATAAGAAAAGGAACTTATCCTCTGTTTTATTTCCATATCCATTTTTGTCTATCAAAAATCATTGACACTTAAATATTTTCCAAGGAGAATTGGAAACTAGTATGATGCTTTAGATACCAAGAGGTAGTGAATGGCCTCTTTTTATTATAGTGTGATTTCTTAGATATTTCTGGAAAAATGTCAGATCTTCATTGAGAAGATCAGCTGTGGTTCTCTTCAGTAGTTCTACTCCTCCTAAAAATGATTGCTTTGCTTGAAGAAATTCTAAGAAATCATCCCTCCTAAAACCTTTTTCTTATAAATTGGTTGGAGGGGTCTGGAAGGGTCTTTGGGTCCATATCTATAAAAAATTCTGATGTTGATAAGAGGAGGAGTAGGAGGAGAAGGAGTAGGAGAAAGAAAGAGGAGGAAGAGAAAAAGAAAAAGAAAGAGGAGGAGGAGGAAGAGAAGAAGGAGAAGGAGAAGGAGAGAGAAGAAGAAGAAGAAGAAGAAGAAGAAGAAGAAGAAGAAGAAGAAGAAGAAGAAGAAGAAGAAGAAGAAGAAGAAGAAGAAGAAGAAGAAGAAGAAGAAGAAGAAGAAGAAGAAGAAGAAGAAGAAGAAGAAGAAGAAGAAGAGGAGGAGGAGGAGGTTTGAACATCAGCATGCCACTTCTGACTCTCCTGAATCCAAGTCCTTTTCCAATCCTGTCATATCCCTGCTACTGCAGAAGATTCCAACTACTCTTTGAACAGCTCAAACATGTTGGAAAGGAATTAGACCAACCGAGACAAATAATCTGCAGATCCAAAGTAATCAATGGCAGATCTTAAAAGGGTTGAATAGGGTTGCTGCTGGTTCACAGTCACGTGGGAGACTATCAGGGAATTAAAAGGTTGTCAGCAAGATTGAGAAGTTGACAAGATGCCTTTGAAGAGGGCAGTAGGAAACCATTGCATTACCGATGCCAAGAAAGGATTGGGACCTGTCTATGAAATCACCAGGAGTTAAGCTCAGATCAAATAAAAATCCACTTTATTTATTCCTCTGTAACCCTCTTGTAAAATATAGCAGATAGTTCATGTTAGTATGGAGAGAGGTGATGTGAATGCAAAAATACATTTTGATAGTTATTACCTAGTTTCATATCTTCCACTGGAAAAGTTGATAGCAATTGCATCTGAGTCCTCTTTCATATTCATACAGGGATTTGTATTTTTTTGAATGAAAATGATTCAGAGCTATTTTGTTTGTCTCTCCCTGTGTGTGTGCAGAGTGTCTGGCCTACTATATGCAGAATATACTAGAGAAGAAAAACTAAATATTAGCAAGGTCTTTCCAATGCACACTTGTAGCTGAACTTCAGTTGAATATAGTTGAACTTCAAACATAAGAACTGAAAGACAAGAATTTATATGCTACCTACAGCTCCTTCCTATTGTTCAGCTAAAACTGCTCCATGGGAAGAGCAGGGAAGTCCTGTACTCTCCAGAGACTGATTCTGTCATTGTTTAATAATAAAATTATTTATTTTAATTAAACAAGTTATATGGTTGCTCTCCTTCCAAAAGTATTAAAAGCATAAAGTGTTAAAAGCAACAGACACAACTCCTCTCATGAATGAAGGCAAATATATGTGTTCCAGCATAATGTTGCAGGATCCAATCTGGGTCCGTCACTGGGACAAGAGGTTTAGTCTTCCAAGCTGGAGCCTATCCTTAGAAAACTCAAGAAGTCCCTTGAAGATGGGCTCCAGCACAAGTCTGAAAGCTTGGATTAAATTTCTAGTCCTGGTGAATGATCCAGATTGGATCTTGCAACTCATCTCATTTTTTTTTTTTTTAAAAAAGAAAACATTAACCAGCAGACCTAGCCTGCTTAAGTCTCCAGCTAAAATGCCTGGAGGAATAACCAGAATTTTAATGCCTCACAGAAGACTTATGTGACCTCAAATAAGCATTAGAATATACAAGCAGGCCACATTATTATTATTATTATTATTATTATTATTGTTGTTGTTGTTGTTGTTGTTGTTGTTGTTGTTGTTGTTGTTGTTGTTGTTGCTGTTGTTGTTGTTGCTGTTGTTGTTGTTGTTGTTGTTATTGATGATGATGATCATCATCATCGCACAGTCAGCCAGATGTTCAGACTGGATTTGGCATTTTTGTCTACCTATCGAGTCCTTACCAAGGACCTGGGGTAGGCAGATGTGGATGTTTGATGGTATTACAGATATCGTAGCAGGATGGAAGCAGTTCCCAGTAAGGCTGCCTTTTGCAATTGACTAATGGCGAATTTTTCAATGCCAAAGGTGTTCAAGTGGTTCTCCAGTTGTTTTGGGATTGTACCCAAGGTGCTTATTACTATTGGTACTACCCTAGCTTGCCTTTGCCACAGTCTTTCTATTTCTATTTGTAGATCTTTGTATTTTATTATCTTCTCCAGTTCTTTCTTTCTTTCTTTCTTTCTTTCTTTCTTTCTTTCTTTCTTTCTTTCTTTCTTTTCTTTTCTTTCTTTCTTTCTTTCTTTCTTTCTCTTTCTTTCTTTCTTTCTTTCTTTCTTTCTTTCTTTCTTTCTTTCCTTCTTCTTCTTCTTCTTCTTCTTCTTCTTCTTCTTCTTCTTCTTCTTCTTCTTCTTCTTCTTCTTCTTCTTCTTCTTCTTCTTCTTCTTCTTCTTCTTCTTCTTCTTCTTCTTCCTCTTATTATTAATCATCACAGTCAGCCAGATGTTGAAACTCAATTTTTGTCTACCTATCGAGTCCTTACCAAGGATCTGGATGGGCAGATGTGGATGTTTGATGGTATTACAGATATCATCGCAGGATGGAAGCAGTTCCCAGTAAGGTTGCCTTTTCCATTTGACTAATGGCGAATTTGTCAATGCCAATGGTGTTCAAGTGGTGCTCCAGTTGTTTTGGGATTGCACCCAAGGCGCCTATTACTATTGATTATTATTATTATTATTATTATTATTATTATTATTATTATTATTATTATTATTATTATTATTATTATTATTATTATTATTATTATTATTGTTGTTGTTGTTGTTGTTGTTGTTGCTGTTGTTGTTGCTGTTGCTGTTGCTGTTGCTATTATTTTCATTCTAAATCAATTACTACATTTTTTTAAAAAAAAGAATTATTTCAGAATATACTTGCAAAAGTCACAATCTATGAACAAAAAAAAATAAAGGTTGTTAGCATATTTGTTAAGTTATCCATATTCTTTTCAGTTAAATAAGAACAGTCTCATGGACCGCTTGTGATTACAATTTTCTAACAAAATATTTAAAGAACACCACTAATTAATAACATAAAAACACCTATCTGTCATTAAGTAAAAGCAATTAGAAAACCAGATGCTCTACTCATTTGAGATTTTAACTTTTCCAAGCATTCTTTTTTTTTCAGATTAGTAAATAATAAAAAAAAATAATTACTTTTGGGCTGGGATCCGGATCCATTTTAGATTGTTCTATTTTTTTTGTCTTTTCATAGATTTTATTGTATGGTTTTACATAGATAATAAGAAACATTCAAGGGAAGGAGAAAATAAAGTAAAGTGAACATGAAAAAGAAAGAGAGGAAAGAGGAAAGCAAAGAAAAAGAAGATGGAAAAAGGAGACAGAAGAACAGCAAACATGAAATACATACACGGTACAGTATCCAATCCTCCTCCTGACAGTCATATATACAATCCAATTTTGTTTTTCCTCATTGACTACAGAATCATGCTACTGTGTGTGATGCGGAGGGTATTAAAATGCACTTTAAGATTATGTTTGCAAAGCCATTGAGCAATCTGTGTTCTCTGCCAGCAATTGCAACAGAAGAGGTCAGACTTAGATCAGAGGTCTTTTGGGCAACTATCAATCTGACACAAATTAGCAGAAAAGGAAAAAAAAAAACCAAGCAAACTTTACTGCGAAATCCGAAGTGTCATGCAGATAAATGCAAAATCCAGCAATTTGACTTAAGGGTGGTCTTATACTTGTCCACATGTCAGTCAGGGACTTAGGAGCTGCACATGATCAGAAAGATACATCCAAAGTTGATAGTTTGCCAACAGAAGTCTGATTTCTAAGCGCTTCTTTGGTGACACAAATTTGGACATGTCTGTTTTTCTGGTCTTCCTCCTCCTCCTCCCTCCCCTCCCCTCCTTCCTTCCTTCCTTCCTTCCTTCCTTCCTTCCTTCCTTCCTTCTTTCCTTCCTTCCTTCCTCCCTCCCCTCCCCTCCTTCCTTCCTTCCTTCCTTCCTTCCTTCCTTCTTTCCTTCCTTCCTTCCTTCCTTCCTTCCTTCCTTCCTTCCTTCCTTCCTTCCTTCCTTCCTTCCCATTGAATGTTATTGTTCCACTTATCTGATCTTTCTCTAAGTGTGAAGATTTACCCCTACTTAGATTCCAGACCAGAGGACTCTGCCTGTTGCTGTATTTCTGCAGCAGGTAGCAGATTACCTGGCCACTCCAATTGGTCTTTCTCTTCTAGGCCTCATCTCCAAATGTAGGAGAGCCCATTGGCTCCAAGTTATTGGTTGGAACCTATGAAGTCTTACTGCTCAATTCAAAGTCTGAATGTAATTTGTTGCTTAGCATGGTTAAATCTGGGTTATCCTATAGGAAAAAAAATAGTAATTTATACACAAGCATTACATTCATCTTTTCTACATCCAGGAAAAGAAATTTCCAGGACATAGGAATTGAAAGCAATTGTGATTAAAATATTGAATGGCAAATCACTCAACCTTAGAGTTGCAATTTGCTATCAATTGTAGGCAGGAAACAAAAATTCTAAAAAGTCATTTAATAAGCAATGTCAATACTGTTTAAAGCTTTTTTTCCCTCAATCCCTCCAGAAAATACATCCTCTCTGATGGACAGGGCATTTCTCTGCACTATGGTTCTCTAGGAAAGAAAGAAAGAAAGAAAGAAAGAAAGAAAGAAAGAAAGAAAGAAAGAAAGAAAGAAAGAAGGAAGGAAGGAAGGAAGGAAGGAAGGAAGGAAGGTTCGGTGGTTCTCTTCCTTCCTCTCTGGCCGGACGCAGTTTGTGTTGACAGGGGGTCAGAGGTCGACCCCAAGGCCCCTTGATTGTGGGGTACCTCAGGGGTCGGTCCTCTCGCCCTTGTTGTTCAACATTTATGTGAAGCCGCTGGGTGAGATCATCCGAGGTTTTGGGGTGGAATTCCATCAGTACGCTGATGATACTCAGCTGTACATTTCCACCCCGAACCACCCAAATGAAGCTCTTGACGTGCTGACCCAGTGCCTGGAGGCCGTGCAGATCTGGATGGGGAAGAACGGTCTCAAGCTCAACCCCCTCCAAGACCGAGTGGCTGTGGTTACCGTCGTCCCGGTACAACCAGCTGACTCCATCGCTGTCTATTGGGGGCGAGTCAGTGGCCCCCACAGGAAGGGCTCACAACTTGGGAGTCCTCCTAGATTCACGGCTGTCCCTTGAGGACCATCTGACGGCCGTGGCCGGGAGGATGTTTTACCAGATTCGTCTGGTACGCCAGTTGCGCCCCTTCCTAGATAAGGACGCGCTACGCACGGTCACCCATGCCTTCGTCACTTCCAGACTGGACTATTGTAATGCTCTCTACATGGGGCTCCCCTTGAAGTGCACGCGGAGGCTTCAACTGGCGCAGAATGCGGCCGCGCGGGTGATAGTGGGGGCACCCTGGCGGGTACGAATGGCCCCTATCCTGCGCGAGCTGCACTGGTTGCCGGTGGCTTTCCGGGTGCGCTTCAAGGTACTGGTTACCACTTTTAAAGCGCTCCATGGCATAGGACCCAGTTATTTACAAGACCGCCTTCTGCCAGTAAATACCTCCCATCGACCAGTTCGCTCCCACAGAGAGGGCCTCCTCAGGGTGCCATCGGCTAAGCAGTGTCAGCTGGTGGCACCCAGGGGGAGAGCCTTTTCTGTGGGGGCACCGACGATGTGGAACGAGCTCCCCCCAGAACTCCGGACATGTCATGATCTCCGCACCTTCAGAAGAGAACTGAAGACTCATCTCTTCAATCAAGCCGGCCTGGCCTAGATCTCCTCGGGTTTTAAAATTTTTAAACAAGGCTGTTTGGGTTTTAGAATTGGGTTTTTAACAGGTTTTTAGCAACAGCCTTGTATTAATATTAATTTAATTTACTTTTAAATATTTATTGTTTTTACTCTGTTGTGAACCACCCCGAGTCCTACGGGAGAGGGGCGGTATAAAAATTAAATAAATTAAATAAAAATAAATAAATAAATGAAGGAAGGAAGGAAGGAAGGAAGGAAGGAAGGAAGGAAGGAAGGAAGGAAGGAAGGATTTTGTATCTCCTTAAAAATATGCTGCTGGAATTTGATTTCTGGTATGCACACAAGTGTACACACACATGCACACCCACACCCACACACACTTGCAGTTTTGACTTTAGCTTCAGTGATAACATTAGCTGTCTCTAGTTCGGAACAGAACCAAGTCCTGTTGTTTATGAGAAACAGCAGGATAGCCTTTGCATCATCCAAGAAGAGATTTAAGCCATTAATTGAATAAAAAGGGGAAGCAAAGTTAAGAGTGCAAGTTTGGTTAATTTAAATTGCACTCCTCTGACAAAACCTTCTCCCCATCTCCCTTGTAAAAACAAAAAATCCATACTCTGAAGAAAACATTGCTGCCAGCTTGGGGGAAGAGAGAGAGGGAGAGAGAGAGAGAGAGAGAGAGAGAGAGAGAGAGAGAGAGAGAGAGAGAGAGAGAGAGAGAGAGAGAGAGAGAGAGAGAGAGAGATTGCATTCAGAAAAGAGAGAGAGAGATCCGGTTATTCCTAAGGAAGTATATTTTTATATTATCTTTTCTAATCATATGGTAATTCGAGCAGGTGCTAATTAGCGGGATCATTGACATGAAACTACAGTTGTTGACACTGTGACTGGCTGTGGAGTGTTGTTGTATTTTGGAAGAGTTGTATCAAAGGGACAGAAGCTCTGTCTGCTGCTAATCTTGTTTGTGCACAACTGTTTAAAATGCAAACTGCATTAGTTATCTGACTAGCGAAGTTCCTCAGCCATCTTGCCCACGGAAGTCCCGCTGACTTCCCTGCTGCTCTGAGAATAATGAGATGACCTGCCTGCAAATCCTTTTTGTTGTTGTTGTTGTTGTTATTTCACATACTTTCCATAATGGCATTGTGACCAAAAGATTGAAAATCTTAGCCAAGTCAATATCCACATGCAAGTACTTGGACAGAGAACCAAAGAGTGAACTAATGAGTTATGCTTTGGAGTTGCTTTCCTTAAGCAGCTGCAGTTCAAAATAGACTCCAGAGACCCTCATGGACATAAAGCTCTATTTTTTTTTAAGGGAAAACTGAAGTGATTTTTCCATAGCTTTATTCAGAGTTCCTCCCCAGGCCCAAGTTTTCCATCTACCTATGGACTGATTTCCAGGTGGCGTTCCACTCAAGACCAATGATGTTATTAGTCATGTTCAGCCAAGGCCAGCATAAAATACCAATACCCTACTATATATAATTATATTGAAAGTCTGTGTAGAACACAAATAATGGAGTTGGAAGGGACCTTAAAACAACTTCTTTTTGTTTTCTAGTTCTTATGGTGATGCTATCAATACATGATGCAAGGGATTTTTCAGTTGGCTTATCAAAGAGCTTGATGCTTAATAGGACTAAGAAAAAAATGTCTAGCCAGTGCCCATT
>JARGCV010000632.1:5000-7500 GCA_034064705.1 Bothrops alternatus
TATAGGCTGTGGTTCATTTCTCCCTTTGTTCTTCTGCAGCTTCCTGGAAACATCTGGCTCCTGAATCAGTGAGCTCGGAAGAGGAAAGAGTCAATGTGGAATAGTCCCTGCTGGATACTTTTCTTGTAGGAGGAAGGGGGGGGGGGGAACCAAATTCTACTACCGGTAGGAAATTCACCTCTTCTTTTCCTTCGCTCTCTTTGTTCTTCCCTGGCCCAGCCGGCTTCGCATTTCACAGGGAAGAGAGCCACCTGCAGGATCTTCTAGCTGGAAGTTTTTGGAAGTTTCCTATCCAAATCCATTTTGTTCCTTATCCTATTTCCACCTTCCGTGAAATCTTCACAGACTCTAGCGAGGACTGAACATCAACCTCTCCGCTAGGTAATGGACAGTCATAAGCTGAAAGTAAATTAATCAAGTTAAAAAGAGCAAATGGGACGGGGGGGGGAATCAACTTCCTTAAACCTCCCCATTAGGTACCCAGACCTAATCCACATACAGCAAAGGAGAAGGCCTGTCAATGCAGAGTGAGTGAAAGCGGGCTCCCAGCGGCACTGCTTGCACAAGGATAGGCATCACACGTGACATGTATCCACGCACCATCACGCTCCCAAAAGCAAATTCCATGCTTGGCATGATTAGGAAGGGAATTGAAAATAAGTCAGCAAGTGTTGTATTGCCTCTGTACAAATCGATGGTGAGACCACCCTTGGAGTACTGTGTACAGTTCTGGTCACCGCACCTCAAGAAGGATATAATGGAACTGGAAAAGGTGCCAAAAAGGGCAACAAGAATGATCAAGGAAATGGAGCGCCTCCCTTATGAAACCAGATTGCAACGCCTCGGTCTCTTCAGCCTTGAAAGACGGCGGTTAAGGGGTGACTTGATCGAAGTGTATAAATTTATTTATTCGGATTTGTATGCCGCTCCTCTCCGAAGACTCGGAGCGGCTCACAACATATATATAAAAACAATTGCAACAAATCCGAACAACATTAAAAATACAAACCCCATACATACTCATCAATCATACTCATCAATCATACTCATAAAATCATGCATGGGATAGAAAAGGTGGATAGAGAAAAATTCTTTTCTCTATCACACAATACCAGGACAAGGGGGCACTCCCTAAAGCTCGTAGGTAAGAAAGTGAGGACAAATAAAGGGAAACATTTCTTCACCCAGAGGGTCGTTGGTTTATGGAATTCACTTCCTGAAGGGGTCGTGACAGCTGTCAGCCTTGACAGCTTCAAGGCAGGGCTAGATAGATTCATGGATGCCAAGTGTATCGGTGGCTATTAAAACGGATGTCCATGTGCCGCCTCTATGATGGTTGAGGCAGGCAGGATTCCCTTGAGTCCCATTTGTTGGGGGTCAAGGGAAAGGGAGGGTTTTGCCTTCTCTTTCTGCTCAAGATCCCCATGTACAATTGGTGGGCCACTGTGTGACACAGAATGCTGGACTCGATGGGCTTTGGCCTGATTCAGCAGGGCTCTTCTTAGGTTCTTATGTCATCCTAAGATCTGTACCTAGACACTTCCGTAGCCAGGACAATATTCCCTATAAAACAGTCTCTTTGTACCCCGTTTTCTCTGTAGCTGGCCCCCCCTCCCAAGGCAAGCCTCTTTGCTTTGGGGAGTAGAATAAACCTCCTTTCCTTACAGCTGCCTGGATTTCATTGGGAGGATGGAAGTTTTCAAGAAGAGATCGGACAGCCGTTTGTCTGAAAGGGGATGGGGTTCCTTGCCTGAGCAGGGGGTTGGACTAGATGACCTCCAGGGTTCCTTCCAACGCTGTTATTCTGTTATTCATAATAACAACAACAACGATGATGATGATGATAATAATAATAATAATAATAATAATAATAATAATAATAATAATAATAATAATATGTATGTATGTATGTATGTATGTATGCATGTATGTGTTTTAGATTGAATTGAATGTGTTTTTGGATTGGGTGATTGATTATTATTATTAAATTCCTCGCATGTAATTGTATTGTTGTTGTAAGCCGCCCTGGGTCCTAGGAGAAGGGCGGCATAGAAATTTGAATAAATAATAATAATAATAATAATAATAATAATAATAATAATAATAATAATAATAATAATAATAAAGTTGGAAGGGACCTTGGAGGTCATCTAGTCCAACCCCCTGCTCAGGCAGGAAACCCTACACCATTTCGGACAAATGGCTGTCCAGTCTCTTCTTAAAAACCTCCAGTGTTGGAGCATTCACCGCTTCTGGAGGCAGGTAGTTCCACTGGTTAATTGTTCTCACTGTCAGGAAGTTTCTCTTTAGTTCCAGGTTGCTTCTCTCCTTGATGAGTTTCCATCCGTTGCTTCTTGTCCTGCCTTCAGGGACTCTGGAGAATAGCTTGACTCCCTCTTCTTTGGGGCAGCCCCTGAGATACTGGAACACTGCTATCCTGTCCCCCCCCCCCTTCCTCCTCTTCATTAAACTAGACATACCCAATTCCAGCAACCGTCCT
>JARGCV010000632.1:10000-73968 GCA_034064705.1 Bothrops alternatus
CTATCCTAAAATTATATTCTAGAATAAAAAAAACTAACAGCCACAAGTGACTTCCTTCCACAAGAAAATCAAATCCTTTTTCTCTGCTCAGAGATATTAGCTTGATAGGGAATTCAAATTTGGCTTAATTATATGTTGTCATAATCAAGATTAATCAAGTCAACCTATTCCGAGACACAATCAGAATGAAGGGGGGTGGGGGGGTTGGTTGATTTGCACCACATACATCCTTCATGGAAGTTCATAGATCGTGTGCCCCTTTTGCAAGGGGGGGGAACTATTATTTTTGAAACAGATTGATCCCTAGTCATCCGGGGGGGGGGTACAATTTACAAATCTATGTTTGTTTATCTTTAGGCACACTTTTTTCCCCTTTTTTTGTCTCGCCTTGTTCTTTGTTTTTGAATGTATTTTCCTGCCCCCCCCCTTTTTTTCCCCTGGAGTTTGTGTTTTAACACTGGGAATAAAAGGGGGAGGTGCCTAAGATGTGGCCAATGCCAGTTTTTAGTTGATGTTTTCCGGTGTTGTGTAAGAGAGGTGAACTCCATAACGGGGCTCATACCGTAGATTTGGAGATTCGGAACGTGTTGCGTTGAATGAAAAGAAAAACTGGGGGGTGGGTGGGGGGCCACGATAGCAGCCTTCTGGTATGTGAGGGGCCGCCAAAAAGAAGAGGAGGGGGTCAGCTTGTTCTCCATAGCCCCCGAAGGCAGGAGAAGAAGCAACGGAATGGAAACTGATCGAGGAAGTGACGCAACCTGGAACTCAGCGGGAATTTCCCAACCGTCAGAACCATGAGCCGGTGGAACAGCTGGCCACCAGAAGTCAAGGGGGCTCCAACACGGGGAATTTTTAAGAAGAGATTGGACCACCATTTGTCTGCAGTGGCCTAGGGGGCTCCTGCCTACTAACAGATTAACAGAGTTGGAAGGGGCCTCCGAGGTCATCTAGACCAGACCCCTGCTCCAGCAGGAGATCCTTACAGAAGGACAAGAGTTAGAAGGGACCTTGGAGGTCATCTAGTCCAGCCCCTCACCCCGTTTAAGCAGGAGACCCTTACAGTATAACAAGAGCTGGAAGGGACCTTGGAGGTCATCTAGTCCAGCCCCCCTTCTCTAGCAGGAGACCCTTACAGAATAACAAGAGCTGGAAGGGACCTTGGAGGCCATCTAGTCCAGCCCCCTTCTCCAGCGGGAGACCCTTACAGAATAACAAGAGCTGGAAGGGACCTTGGAGGTCATCTAGTCCAGCCCCCTTCTCCAGCAGGAGACCCTTACAGAATAACAAGAGCTGGAAGGGACCTTGGAGGTCATCTAGTCCAGCCCCCTGCTCAAGCAGGAGACCCTTACAGAATAACAAGAGCCGGAAGGGACCTTGGAGGTCATCTAGTCCAGCCCCCTGCTCAAGCAGGAGACCCTTACAGAATAACAAGAGCCGGAAGGGACCTTGGAGGTCATCTAGTCCAGCCCCCTTCTCCAGCAGGAGACCCTTACAGAATAACAAGAGCCGGAAGGGACCTTGGAGGTCATCTAGTCCAGCCCCCCCTCCCCCCATTGAAGCAGGAGACCCTTATAGTATGACAAGAGCTGGAAGGGATCTTGGAGGTCATCTAGTCCAGCCCCCTTCTCCAGCAGGAGACCCTTCTCTCCTCCTCCTCCTCCTCCTGCTCCTCCTCCCCCTCATAACAGAACACTGGGATGGGGTTCGAAGGCCTCAAAAGGTCCCTTCTGTTACTCAGTTCTGTTTAAAAGATTTTTGACGCCAGAGGCAAGGAACAGATGTTGGGCAGGGGAAGGGGGAGCTTTCCTTCCTCCCCCCCCTTATCCTCCCCCACCCACCCATTCACACTCCATCCCACGCCTGGTGTGGAATAAGGAGCCCAGGCTATCATCTCCGGGCTTCTTCCCAACGGCAGGCATCTGCATCTCCAGATGTGCGAGGTGGCCGCGAGGCATCAGGCAAGGATGCTGATTCACTGCCCCATCTGGGCTCCCTCAGGCTACCAGGCCGCCCTGTGAGTGTGCGACTTCTGCCTCTGCAGTTGCACACCCATCGGCCAGGCGCCCTAGCCACGGGTGTCCCGGTGCGGCTGTGTGCTGTTTCTGGAAAACAAATCACGGACGGGTGAGATTCTACCCGAGGATCGATTGGGGATGCTTTGGATTGCTGTGGTTCCTAAACCACGATTGATGGCTTATTCTTTTTTATATACTGTATATATAATATTTTATTAATTTCCCAATTTTACCTTTGAACATTTAAAAAGCCACAGGTTGACTGGGTTAACCAAGAGTTCGATAACGCAATCTTAGTGCAAATCTCAGGTTACCACATCAAATATTTCTTCTCTTTTCCCCTTCGCATTTACTGTCTCGTATTCAAGCTAGTACATTTCTGATTATGTTAAATTTGGATTGCTAACAAAGAGTGAAAGGGAAGCTAACACAGCTTCTTCTTCCCATATTTGGGCCAAACATATTTGGTGTATCATGAAAACCAATATTTAACCAATATTTGGTGCATCATAAAAAAAACTTACATATTTCTGATTATATCAACTCAATAAGAACGTCATTATTACATTTATCAATAAATGTTTAGCTTATACATATCTTACTTACATTCAGTCTTCATAAACAATCCATATCCTATTACTCAATTTTTAATTTCTTATCCATATTCCAATTTAACCTTTGATATTTATAGACTTTGGGTAACCAAAATTTCCCTCCTCTCACTTCATAACAAACTATGATGTCCAAAATACACGTTTGATCTATTTGAATATAATCTTTTTTTCTATTTCCTAAGAGTTATCTATTTCCCACCATATTAAATCATCTACTTAATAACGCAAAGCTATCAAACAGTTGTTAGTTTATTAAACAGTTGTTTTTATATTTATCCCAGTGTTCGATTATTTTCCTCTCTCTCTCTCTCTCTCTCCCCCCCCCTTTCGACGAAGTCCCATTCGTCATCTTCAGGCTGGTGCTTTCGGCTTCGGGCTTCTATTAGGAGCTCCCCAGTTCAGATCAATTGCACCTGATCTGTATAAATTTGGCAGAAATGGCTAAAATATCGGCATATTTGAAGGATCACTCAAATGAAATATATATGTTGGACTGGAAACATTGGATAGACTACATACAAGAGAAACACCAAAGAAAATGTATCTGGCTTACAGTTAAATCTTGATATACGGAGTGAAGAATGTTTACAAATTTAAATTGATTGTATTAAGTTGAATAGCAGTTAACTTGAATTTTTTCCTGGTTTACATGTACAAATATATATCTATTAATAAAAAATGGTGTTTTTTTTAAAAAAAAGAGAGAGGCAGACATTTCCTGATCCTCAACTTGCTTTGGCTAGTTTTTTCCCCTCCTGCACCACCTTGTCGCTTCTTCCAAGCAAGAGGAACTGTGGCTGTTAATTGCTTTAATTTATTAGCTTACAGCTCAGGCCGTGTGGCACTCAGCAACTTTGTGGGGAAACATATGGAGGTGATTTATCACCATTTGGTGCAGCGGGACAGGAGAAAAGGAGGAGAAGGGAGGCGCTAAAGACTTGATTAACTCAGCTCCCTGTTAAATTTTTCTAATTGAGCCCCTGCTGTGTGCCCCTGCCCTAGATGGGGTGGTGGTGGAATAGAATAGAATAGAATAGAATAGAATAGAATAGAATAGAATAGAATAGAATAGAATAGAATAGAATAGAATAGAATAGAATAGAATAGAATTAAGAATGGGATAGAATAGAATAGAATAGAATAGAATAGAATAGAATAGAATAGAATAGAATAGAATTAAGAATAGAATAGAATAGAATAGAATAGAATAGAATAGAATAGAATAGAATGGAATGGAATGGAATGGAATGGAATGGAATGGAATGGAATGGAATGGAATGGAATGGAATAGAATAGAATGGAATAGAATAGAATAGAATAGAATTAAGAATGGGATAGAATAGAATAGTTGGAAGGGACTTTGGAGGTCTTCTAGTCCGACCCCCTGCTCAAGTAGGAGAATCTAGACCCTTTCACACAACCACTTCCTTGAGTGGGGGGTTGGACTAGAAGACCTCCAAGGTCCCTTTTCCAACTCTGTGATTCGGTTAAGGGTTCTAGACCCTAGACCAGTGATGGTGAACCTTTTATAGACCGAGTGCCCAAACTGCAACCCAAAACCCACATATGTATCGTGGGGGGGGGAGAGGTGGGCGTGGCCCATTGGGTGGGCGTGGCTGCAGTGGTAACGGCAGACTGGGCGGGACTAAAAAGTTCAATCAATCAATTCCAACTTTGCAAGATCTTTTTTTCCCGCGAGAAGTTGAAATTGACGAATGGTTGAACCTTTTTTTTTTTTTACACACGGCGGCGGAGGCCTAAAGCGCAAAGGTTTTCTAAAACCCAGCAGAAGGGACTGGGGCGACGGCGTGCGTGCCCACAAGAGGGCTCTGAGTGCCACCTCTGGCACCCGTGCCGTAGGTTCGTCCACCACGGCCCTAGATCATTCCGGACAAATGGCTGTCCAGTCTCTTCTTAAAAACCTCCCGTGTTGGAGCCCCCACAACTTCCGGTGGCCAGCTGTTCCACTGGTTAATTGTCCTCACTGTCAGGAAATTTGATTGATTAGTTTCCATCCGTTGCTTCTTGTCCTGCCTTCAGCTGCTTTGGAAAATAGCTTCACACACACACACACACAGACACACACAACACACACACACACACACACACACACACACACACACACACACACACACACAGAGCACGCCGCCGCTTCCCTCTTGGCAAATCTTCCGGGCCTTGTTTTTGCGTTTCTGCCGTTTTTCCTTTGGGAGAAAACCCGCCGGGAAAAGGGGGAGACCTCCGCCCTGCTTTTCTGAAGTCCTCCGGACCCTTAATGAGCCCCTGGAGGGTCCCAATTAGAGGGCTGCAACTTGATCTGCGGCTGGGGGGGGGCGGGAGACGCCTGAGCCAGATGCCACCCCCCCCACCCCCCACCCCCTCCCTTGGGCCAAGCGGGGCTGCCAGAAGCGTCGCTCGGCACCTCGGAGAGCGCTCCAGCCCGCAAAGCAACTCGACGCTGCCCCCTGCAGGCCCTGCCCCGAAACAGCGGCCCGGGGAGCCTCCGCTTCGTCTCTCCGGCTGAGTCCTCCGGAGATTTGGGGGTGAAGGAGAAGCGGGGGGGGGCAGTCTGGCTGGAAGGCCACAGTGGCGCTCTGGCTGTCCCCGCATGCTGGGAATACAGCTATTTCCTTTTATTTATTATCTTTATTATCATTATTATCTTTATTATCATTATTATTATCATTATCATTATTATCATTATCATTATCATTATTATCATTATTATCATTATTATCATTATCATTATTATCATTATTATCATTATTTTTATTTTATTTTATTTTATTTTTTATTATTTTATTTTATTATTTTATTTTATTTTATTATTTTATTATTATTTTTTATTTTATTACTTTATTTTTTATATTTTATTTTATTTTACTTATTTTATTATTTTATTTTATTACTTTGTTATTAAGATTTTGTTTTATATTTATCATTTTATTTTATTATACTATACTGTATTTTTTATTCTTTTTATTTTTATGCATTTTTATTTTATTTTATTTTACTTATTTTATTATTTTATCTTATTTTATTTTATCATATTATTTTTATCTTATTTTATTTTATTATTATTTTGTTTTATTTTATTATTTTATTTTATTATTTTATTTTATTTTATTATTTTATTACTTTATTATTTTATTTTATTATTTTTATGTTATTAAGATTTTGTTTTATATTTATCATTTTATTTTATTATTTTATTATACTATATTGTATTTTTTATTCTTTTTATTTCTATGCATTTTTTAATTTTATTTTAGTTATTTTATTATTTTATTTTATTTTATTTTTAATTTATTATATTACTTTTTATTTTATGATTTTTATTTACATTATTTATTTTATTTTTATTTTATTTTTATTTTATTTTATTTTATTATTTTATTTTATTATTTTATTTTATTGTTTTACTATATTATATTATTTTTTATTTTATTTTATTTTATTATTATTTTGTTTTATTTTATTATTTTATTTTATTTTATTATTTTATTACTTTATTATTTTATTTTATTATTTTATGTTATTAAGATTTTGTTTTATGTTTATCATTTTATTTTATTATACTATATTGTATTTTTTTATTCTTTTTATTTTTATGCATTTTTTATTTCATTTTATTTTACTTCTTTTATTATTTTATTTTATTTTTATTTTATTATATTACTTTTTATTTTATGATTTTTATTTACATTATTTATTTTATTTTTATTTTATTATTATTTCATTTATATGGCAGTTGATCCAATGACTGGTGCGCGTGCTCGCTGACATAGGTTCACGGCTAGAGATCTGGACCAGGGGTCTTCAAACTGGGACCTTTGATGACTTGTGGACTTCAACTCCCAGAATCCCTCAGCCAGGCACGCTGGCTGAGGAATTCTGGGAGTTGAAGTCCACTCCTCTTAAAGTCTACATCAGGAGTCTTCCAACTTGGCCCTTCAATGACTTATGGACTTCAACTCCCAGAATCCCTCAGCCAGCCAGAATTCTGGGAGTTGAAGTCCACAAGCCTTAAAGTGACCAAGTTTGGAGACCCCTGCCTTAGATAAAAGAGTCTTAAACCAGATCAGTACAGGTAAAGTCCTCAACCTACGACCACGATGGAGCCCAAACATTCTGTTTTGTTAAGTGGAATACTAGCTTTGTCCCGTTTTTACAACCTTTCTTACCGCAGTTGTTATGTGAATCACTGCAGTTGTTAATTTAGTGACACAGGTGTTAAGTGAATCGGGCTTCCTCCAGTGACTTTGCTTGCCAGAAGATCACAAGAGGGGATCACGTGGCCCCCAGGATGCTGCGACCCTCAAAGATATGATGAGTCAGCTGCCAAGGGTCCGAATTTTGATCCCGTGACCATGGGGATAGACTGCAACGGCCCTACGTGTGAAACACAGTCCTAAAGTCCCTTTTTTCAGGGCTGTTGTAACTTTGGACGGTCACTAAATGAACTGTTGTAAGTCAAGGGCTGCCTATAAAGTGGAAAAGGGCTGCTTATAAATTGGGGGGGGGAGGGGAAGGACTACCTGTAAACTGGGTGGAAATCAAGGACTACCAGTAAATTGGAAAAAATAGTCAAGGGTTACCTGTAAATTGGAAAAAATAATCAAGGATTACCTGTAAATTGGAAAAAATAATCAAGGACTTCCTGTAAATTAGAAAAAAATAGTCAAGGACTACCTGTAAATTGGAAAAAATAATCAAGGATTACCTGTAAATTAGAAAAAAATAATCAAGGACTACCTGTAAATTGGAAAAAATAATCAAGGGTTACCTGTAAATTGGAAAAAATAATCAAGGACTACCTGTAAATTGGAAAAAATAGTCAAGGACTTCCTGTAAATTAGAAAAAAATAGTCAAGGACTATCTGTAAATTAGAAAAAAATAATCAAGGACTACCTGTAAATTGGAAAAAATAGTCAAGGATTACCTGTAAATTGGAAAAAATAGTCAAGGGTTACCTGTAAATTGGAAAAAATAATCAAGGACTACCTGTAAATTGGAAAAAATAGTCAAGGATTACCTGTAAATTGGAAAAAATAGTCAAGGACTTCCTGTAAATTAGAAAAAAATAGTCAAGGACTATCTGTAAATTGGAAAAAATAATCAAGGACTATCTGTAAATTGGAAAAAATAATCAAGGACTATCTGTAAATTGGAAAAAATAGTCAAGGACTACCTGTAAATTGGAAAAAATAATCAAAAACTACCTGTAAATTGGAAAAAATAATCAAGGACTACCTGTAAATTGGAATTAATAGTCAAGGACTACCTATAACTTGGAAAAAATAATAAAGGACTACCTGTAAATTGGAAAAAATAATCAAGGATTACCTGTAAATTGGAAAAAATAGTCAAGGACTACCTGTAAATTGGAATTAATAGTCAAGGACTACCTATAACTTGGAAAAAATAATCAAGGACTACCTGTAAATTGGAAAAAATAATCAAGGATTACCTGTAAATTGGAAAAAATAATCAAGGACTACCTATAACTTGGAAAAAATAATCAAGGACTACCTGTAAATTGGAAAAAATAGTCAAGGACTATCTGTAAATTGGAAAAAATAATCAAGGACTACCTGTAAATTGGAATTAATAGTCAAGGACTACCTGTAAATTGGAAAAAATAATCAAGGACTATCTGTAAATTGGAAAAAATAGTCAAGGACTACCTGTAAATTGGAAAAAATAATCAAAAACTACCTGTAAATTGGAAAAAATAATCAAGGACTACCTGTAAATTGGAAAAAATAATCAAAAACTACCTGTAAATTGGAAAAAATAGTCAAGGACTACCTGTAAATTGGAATTAATAGTCAAGGACTACCTATAACTTGGAAAAAATAATCAAGGACTACCTGTAAATTGGAAAAAATAATCAAGGATTACCTGTAAATTGGAAAAAATAATCAAGGACTACCTATAACTTGGAAAAAATAATCAAGGACTACCTGTAAATTGGAAAAAATAGTCAAGGACTATCTGTAAATTGGAAAAAATAGTCAAGGACTTCCTGTAAATTGGAAAAAACAATCAAGGACTATCTGTAAATTGGAAAAAATAGTCAAGGACTACCTGTAAATTGGAAAAAATAATCAAAAACTACCTGTAAATTGGAAAAAATAATCAAGGTACCTGTAAATTGGAAAAAATAATCAAAAACTACCTGTAAATTGGAAAAAATAGTAAAGGACTACCTGTAAATTGGCATTAATAGTCAAGGACTACCTATAACTTGGAAAAAATAATCAAGGACTACCTGTAAATTGGAAAAAATAATCAAGGATTACCTGTAAATTGGAAAAAATAATCAAGGACTACCTATAACTTGGAAAAAATAATCAAGGACTACCTGTAAATTGGAAAAAATAGTCAAGGACTATCTGTAAATTGGAAAAAATAGTCAAGGACTTCCTGTAAATTAGAAAAAAATAGTCAAGGACTATCTGTAAATTGGAAAAAATAGTCAAGGACTACCTATAACTTGGAAAAAATAATCAAAAACTACCTGTAAATTGGAAAAAATGATCAAGGATTACCTGTAAAGTGGAAAAAATAATCAAGGACTTCCTGTAAATTAGAAAAAATAGTCAAGGACTATCTGTAAATTGGAATTAATAGTCAAGGACTACCTGTAAATTGGAAAAAATAGTCAAGGACTACCTGTAACTTGGAAAAAATAATCAAAAACTACCTGTAAATTGGAAAAAATAATCAAGGATTACCTGTAAATTGGAAAAAATAGTCAAGGACTTCCTGTAAATTAGAAAAAATAGTCAAGGACTACCTGTAAATTGGAAAAAATAATCAAAAACTACTTGTAAATTGGAAAAAATAGTCAAGGACTACCTGTAAATTGGAATTAATAGTCAAGGACTACCTATAACTTGGAAAAAATAATCAAAAACTACCTGTAAATTGGAAAAAATAGTCAAGGACTACCTGTAAATTGGAAAAAATAATCAAGGACTACGTGTAAATTGGAAAAAATAATCAAAGACTACCAGTAAATTGGAAAAAATAGTCAAGGACAACCTAAAAGAAAAAGGATCCCAGAAGACAAAATGGCGGTCTGCTTCCATTTAACAAGAAAATATAAATCAGTCCATGAAATGACCAGAAGTCAGGTGTAATTATTCAGAGGCTTTACCTCAAAGAAGCATAATGGCAATTAGGACATAGAGTAACACTGCTCACATTGGGATAAAATTAAGAGACGTGGATTTTAGGCGATTGCCCACAGCAACTTCTGCTGCACTAGCAGCCGGTTTCCCCTAGCCGCACGGAAGGGGAAAACCCTGCTCACATTGAAGACTCTTCCCGGCTCCCCTGAAAAGAGTCGGACGTCTTCACCAGGTGAGTTGGAAGACTTTGATGGAAAGGGGCACCAGGATGTACTTCGTGAAGAAGAAGATGATGACCGGAGGAACCAGGGAAAGGACGAAGGCAAAGAGCGAAGGCAACAGACGACCAAAGAAAGCATCCAGGATGGGTCGAATCGACTTGACGAAGAGGATGATGGAAGGGATCACGTGGTCATAGATGATGAAGAAGGGGAGGAGGATGAAGAAGAGAAGGACGAAACTGACCCGGAGGAGGATGTCACAGAAGAGGAGAGTGAAACCGATGGACAGCAGTTTTCGGAGACACCGAAGTAGTCCACTTAGGCTGAAGTTAATAGCCATGTTCTTGCCGGGGTTCTCTCCGAGAAGGCTGGCCTGGTCATCCACCAGCTGGTCCTCTTGGTTGATACGACGTCTCTGGAAAGAAGGAGCACAGATGGAGATTTCCTTGTAGGCTCATTCATTCACTCACTCACTCACTCACTCACTCATTCATTCATTCATTCAACAGAATAATAACGAAATAATAGAATAATAGAGTTGGAAGGGATTTTGGAGATATTCTAGTCCAGTGGTCCTCCAAACTTTCCACCTTCGCAGCCCACCCGGGGCACGAGGAGGGCGCATAGCTTCGTTCCCTATGTCATCCATCTGATAAACTCACAAGATTCGTTTTTCTCGCCACGCACATGTATACATAACCCGAATTAGACTGTTGTTCCTCCGTGTCATATAATATATGTGGGCATGTGGATAATTCTGCATTTATTTATTTATTTATTTATTTATTTGTTTGTTTGTTTGTTTATTTATTTATTTATTGTCATGCCTATGTAGTGTATATCGGAGGTGGCGACCCTTCGGGAGCTGTATGCAACGCAATTTCGTTTTCATGTACGCCGATTGGGTGTCCGTTCCAAGTGACAATAAAGCTCTTCTTCTGTTCGTCTAACGGCAGGTGCGCGTGTGTGCGCCCGCAGCTCCATGGGTGCGGATGAAGCTTTGCACTTGAGCAGAGGGTGCTTTTGCACGCCCGAGAAGTTCCACTTGCCCGAGGGGAGAGTGCTCCTGTGCGAAGCTCCATTACATATGCCCTACACTCAAGCGCGCTTTGTCACACCTCTGGAGCTTCGTGCGCGGGCGCGACGGCCCATCTCTCACACGAGTGGAGCTTTGCACGCACGCACCCGCTTGCCCATCACTCGCGGGGCCCGGTTTGAAATAGACCTCAGACAAGGTGTTGGGGACCCCTGTTCTAGTCCAAGACTGTCTACCAGTTCAGACAAAGGGCTATCTAATCTCTTCTTAAAACCCTCCAGTGATGGAGGACCCACAACTTCTGGAAGCAAGCAGTTCCACTGGTTAATTATCCTCACTCTCAGGAGGTTTCTCCTTAGTTCCAGGTTGCTTCTCTCCTTGTTTAGTTTCCATCTGTGGCTTTTCGTCCTGCCTTCAGGCGCTTTGGAGAATAGCTTGACTCCCTCTTCTTTGGGGCAGCCCCTGAGATACTGGAAGACTGCTATCATGTCACCTCAAGTCCTTCTCTTCTGAACATTTACAGACTACAGAACAGGGACCTTGAAGGTCTTCCAGTCCAGCCCCCTGGTCAAGCAGGACACTCTGTACACCCCTTCAGACAAGTGGCTGTCCAGTCTCTTCTTAAACACTTCCAGTGTTGGAGCACCCACAATTTTTGAAGGCAAGCCATTCTACTGGACCATTGAGCCGTTGTGCCTCACCCCTCAAAAAGATCTATCTTGCCCCAAATTTACTACCGTAGCAGATTAAAAGGTAACGGTTTCCTTTCAGTCTAGGGCACGGTGCTCACCTCCGTTTTTTGACTGAGGGAGCCGGTGTTGTGCGAAGACAATTTCTGTGGTCATGTGGTTAGCATGGCTAGTATTTTAGATTAGGCTTCTGTCAATGTGTGTGTGACTAAGAGGCAAGTAAGGTTAAAGCTTTTGCCGGAGCTATTTCATCCCTGGCAGCTACACCCACCTGTCTCTTCTCCGTCCCACCATCTGACTCTCTCTCGCAGTTCCATTGAGCCATGTGCCCCGTGTTACTTCTGCCCACTGTCGCCCTTCCAGAGGACAGGGGCCACCTCTTTGGCCATGTCTTCTCACCAGCCAGGTGCCATGGGAAGACAAGCTGGCTGGGCTTCCTTCCGCTGATGTCACAAACAGGAGTGGGTGGAGACTCCTGGCTCCGAGAGAGGAGAGTATTGGTAATGCCCGGTTGAAACGGGGTGGTGGGGGGTCCTTGGTGGTCTCTGAGCTTGGCTGCTTTCTTGCAGAGGGTTTCAGGAACCGAATTAGGTGGGATTATCAGTGCTGGAAGAGAGACAACGACAACAACAACAATGACTATGGGATCCTTGGTGCTCTCTGAGCTGGGTGGTTTTCTTGCAGATGTTTCATGACCCACCTAGGTAGCCCCATCAGTGCTAGATGCTGTACTAAATAACTGCACCCAAGCCTCATTTCCTTTCTAGCACTGATCTTAGCTAATTGAGTAGTGACATGTCTGCAAAAATACAAGCAAGATCAGAGAACACCAAAGACCCCTCAGTGCTCTTCCTCCTAAGCCCTGCTGCATTGTAGCACTGATGATGTTACCTAGGTGGGTAACGAAACGTCTGAAAGAAAACAACCAAACTCAGAGAGCACCAAGATTCCACAGTCCTCCTCTTCTTCTTCCTCCTCCTCCTCCTCCTCCTCCTCTTCCTCCCCCCTGCACACCACACTCCCTTCTAGCACTGATCATATTACCTAGTTTGGTAATGAGACATCCACAAGAAAACAAACAGGGAGCACCAAGAATCCCATAGTTCTCCTCCTCCTCCTCCTCCTCTTCCTCCCCCCTGCACACCACACTCTCTTCTAGCACCGATCACATTACCTAGTTTGGTAATGAGACATCCACAAGAAAACAAACAGGGAGCACCAAGGACCTCATAGTTCTCCTCCTCCTCCCCTCCTCCTCCCCTTCCTGCTCCTCCTCTCCGCAAACCTCACTCCCTTCTAGCACCCATGATGCTTCTTAGTTGGGTCATGAAACATCAACAAGAAAACCGCCAAGCTCAGAGAACCTCAAGGACCCCACAACCTGCAATTCTTTGGATTCGTTCTTTTTCCTGATCAGCCAGGCTCCCCTTGTGAACTGGAAGGATCAGGAAAGCCATCCTTCCAGCTAGGGATGGTACCTCTTGGCCAGGAAGCTCACTCCCTTTGCATGAACATTTGAAGAGAGAGGGCGAGTGAGGCCAAAGAGCAAAGGAAGAGCAAAGAGGCCACACATCAGTTTTACTGCTTCATTTATTGGGGGGGGGAAGCCCCAAACATTTGACAGGACCACCCTAGAGACTCCTGGACAGGGAAAAGAAAGCGGCCAGGTTTGTCCTACGCAGCAGCGTCCAACGTAGGCGTTCATCTTTTTCACCCTTTCCTTCTGCAAGACTTTCGACTTTTGCTCCGACGGATTAACACAACTCTGGGAGAAAAGCAGGTCTACGGAAAACGCGGCTGGCTAGAGTCTGAAAGCAGGACATCCCTCGCCCATTTTTGTTCTGAAGACCGTTCCAGCCACGGATCCAGGAGAAAAACATCCTAACTTGGAAACCTGAAGCTTCGGAGAGATAAAAGGACGGAGCTACAGGGGGAACCCAGCCAAAAACAAAACAAAACAAAACAAAACAAAACAAAACCAAAACACCACCAACCAAGATGGCTGTTGAACACATCTTTTTATGGCCTGCACCTCTGCTCACCAGGTGAGCCTCACTAACTTGAAATAGCTGGGGAACAGGAAGAGATGGATACAGCAGCCGGCCGTGAGCGGAAGGAGGAGCGCGCTGAAAAAGAGCAGAAGGGCCCCCAGCACGTCGTTGTAAAAGATTTCGCTGGCCGGTGCTAAGGAGTCGAGGAAGATCAGCGAGGCGGGCACCATGTGGTCACGCAAGATGGCCAGAGGGATGGAGAAGGAGACGATGACGTGGAAAAGGATCTCGGCCAGGAAGATGCTGTAGATCAAGACGGCAAGCATCAGCACCGTCTGCTCGACCGCCCCGAGGCATTTGCTAGCGATGGCGCCCAGGAGAAAGACCAGCTTGCGCTTTGGAGACAGGGGCGGCTTGGGAATGGCGGTCTCCCCAAACCTTCCTTGCTGCCTGTAAGGAAGAAAGGGAGATGGAGGTTGAGGCTCTGGAAAGAGGGCAGAGAAGAGCAACAAAGAGGATCAGAGGGATGGAGGCTAAAACATGTAAGGAACGGTTGCTGGAATTGGGGATGTCCAGTTTAATGAAGAGAAGGACGAGGGGGGACAGAATAGCAGTCTTCCAGTATCTCAGGGGCTGCCCCAAAGAAGAAGGAGTCAAGCTCTTCTCCAAAGCGCCTGAAGGCAGGACAAGAAGCAACGGGTGGAAACCAATCAAGGAGAGAAGCAACCTGGAACTAAGGAGAAACTTCCCAACAGTGAGAACAATTAACCAGTGGAACCACCTGCCTCCAGAAGTGGTGAATGCTCCAACGCTGGAAGTTTATTAGCTCGTGTGGCGCAAGTCCAGAACTTCCCTTGGTGTCCCTGAGTGGTCCTGATGTTCCACCAGCACAGGGGTAGGCAACCTTGGCTCTTTTATGACTGGTGGACTTCAACTCCCAGAATTCCTGAGCCAGCCATGCTGAGGGGAAAGGGAGAGTTTCCAAGCTGAGCCATGCTGGCTCAGGAATTCTGGGAGTTGAAGTCCCCGAGTCATGAAGGGGCCATAGTTTCCCCATGCTGGCTCAGGAATTCTGGGAGTTGAAGTCCACCAGTCATAAAAGAGCCGAGGCTGCCTACCTCTGGTATAGGGTTTCCTGCCTGAGCAGGGGGTTGGACTAAATCCCTTCCAACTTCATTATTGTTGTTGTTGTTGTTGTTGTTGTTGTTGTTGTAGAGTACCAAGGACCACACAGTCCTCCTCCTCCTCCTCCTCCTCCTCCTCCTCCTCCTCCTCCTCCTGGCAAACCCCACTCCCTTCTAGCTATGGGAAATCACCCCCCCCCCAGAGAAGGAAATATTAAAAGGGCAGAAAAATATATTTCCTCCAAGGATCTTAAAGAGGCAGGAAAGCATGCCCAGTTCTCCTTGATAGCCCCAAGTCTCCCTCCCCCAAGCAGAAGCCAGCTCTGTACAAATGCAGATGTAAACCATCAGGAAAGTTGGAGCTAGGAGATTAGGAAGAGAAAGACCTAAAATCTGCATACCTCACCTGAGACAGGACATGGTAGGATTAACTCACAAAGGCCAAAGGGCACACCCAAACTCAGGTCAGAAAACATGACACAGGAAATCGCCTCAAAACAGGAACAGGAAATAACTCCAAACAAAAGGCTCCAGAGGGTATCAAAAACCTATTCCCTACATGTGCTCAGCCCCTTTTTTTCTCACTTCTGTTGCTCCCAGAACCATCTTCCTGTCTGGCTCTCCTCTCCAATAAACTACAACCTTCTTCTCAAAGCTGTTGCCATGTTTATTCCCAGCTTGGATGAACCACGATGAAGACCTTCCTTCCAACATAGCACTGATGATGATGGGTCATGAAATGTCTGTAAGGAAACCGCCCAGTTCAGAGAACACCCAGGACCCCCACAGCTCAACCCTGAGCTACAAAGATTCTCTTCCATCAGAAACCATGGTCTGTTTACTCAGATGTTGGCTTCCTTGACTCGATCCGCGTTTTCAATCCCATTTTGTTTTATTAGTCCACCCAAGAAGTCTGGTGAAGAATGAATGGCCACTGCCAAAAGATCTGAAATCAGCACATCCCATCTTGGGAGCCTCCTGACCTGTTGGATTTCGACTGCCATCCCGTAGGGCTGGAAGAGGATGAAACCCCAGCCCTGAGTCCCCACCCCCTTTTTACAGCTTGACCAAACACCTTCTCCAGATGTCCAGGCTTACCAGCTGCCCTCTAAACGCGCCATATTTGTCCTTAGGGGCTACCCTTCTGCTCCAGTTCATTCCTTCTTCATTCCTTCTCCCAGATGTTCCCCCAGTTGGTGACCCTCTCCCCAGCTGTTGACATCCAAACATTTGTGGCCTTGTAAGGCCCACTAACCTGAGGGACAGCAAGTTGTGACCTCATGCTGTGGCCGCTGATGTCACAAATTAGCTTGGCCATCAACCGAGTAGCATCTCGGTTGGATCTACATTGGATCTACAACAAAAATATCTCCCCCCCCCCACCTCTCTGCACCCAGGACTCTTCCTTGTCTCCCTTTTACTTCCCTCTCTTTTTTATTGGGGAGTTGAATAAAAGTGGAAATTGCTCGATCAAAGAGGTGGAAGCCTGCAAAGTAGAGAACCGCCAGCTTCCAATTCTCGGCCTGTGGATAGTCCAAGACTAGTTTTACTCAACAGGGTGTGTTGGACCCAACAACTACGATGCCAAAACATTGCTGGGATTTATGGAGCCATAGATTTATAGACGGTAAGCATCGGAAAGGACTCTGGAGATGATCTAGGTCAATATTTCAATCAATCAATCAGAATAGAGCGGGGCGGGTCCATGGAGGTCTTCTAGCCCCTACACCCTTTAAGAAAAGTGGCTGTCCACTCTCCTCTTAAAAACCTCCAGTGATGAAGCACCCACAACTTCTGGTGGCAAGCTGTTCCACTGGTTAATTGTTCTCGCTGTTAGGAAGTTTCTCCTTAATTCCAGGTTGCTTCTCTCCTTGGTCAGTTTCCATCCATTGCTTCTTGTCCTGCCTTCAGGCGCTTTGGAGAAGAGCTTAACTCCCTCTTCTTTGGGGCAGCCCCTGAGATATTGGAAGAACTGCTATCATGTCTTTTCTCTAGACTAGCCAGACCCAAATCCTGCATCCATTCTTCATATGTTTTAGTCTCCAGGACTTTAATCATCTTCGTTGCTCTTCAAATGGGACAGCTGGTGGCCTGGTGACCGACAGGCTGTGGACCATAGGTTGGGGACCCCTGGTTTTAGGGAATAGAACGCTGTTATTTAATTTTATTTGCGATGCAACGAAAAGAATGTAAAGGCAAAATGCACGGGGCCTTTAAATTAGCAAGGAATGTAGAACCATCCGTATGTTTTTGTTCTGCATTAATTCATGAGTTTAAACCTCGTGGGATTTAAAAAAAAAAAAAGGAAGGAAGATCTGCATTACTTCCATAGCACCGTCTTCATTTTTAGTCTGATAATAACAACAATAATAATAATAATAATTTTTAAAAAGTTGGAAGGGACCTTTGAGGTCATCTAGTCCAACCCCCTGTTCAGGCAGGAAACCCTATACCATTTCAGACAAAGGGCTGTCCAGTCTCTTCTTAAAAACTTCCAGTGTTGGAGCATTCACAAATTCTGGAGGCAGGTTGTTAATAATAATAGTAAAGTTGGAAGGGACCTTGGAGGTCATCTAGTCCAACCCCCTGCTCAGGCAGGAAACCCTATACCATTTCAGACAAAGGGCTGTCCAGTCTCTTCTTAAAAACTTCCAGCGTTGGAGCATTCACCGCTTCTGGAGGCAGGTAGTTCCGCTGGTTAATTTTTCTCACTGTCAGGAAGTTTCTCCTTAATTCCAGGTTGCTTCTCTCTTTGGTTAGTTTCCATCCATTGCTTCTCGTCCTGCCTGCAGGCGCTTTGGAGCATAGCTTGACTCCCTCTTCTTTGGGGCAGCCCCTGAGATACTGGAAGCCTGCTATCCTGTCCTCCCTCGTCCTTCTCTTCATTAAACTAGACATCCCCAATTCCAGCAGCCGTTCCTAATATGCTTTAGCCTCCAGTTCCCTGATCCTCTTTGTTGCTCTTCTCTGCACTCTTTCCAGAGTCTCAACATCTTTTTTACATCGTGGTGACCAAAACTGGATGCCGGATTCCAAGTATTTTCATGAGGGCTGCTCTCCGCCATGTTTCCCATGAAATGAAAATAGTCAAGTCTTTTCCTGTTTTGTTTTGTTGTTGTTGTTGTTTTGCAATCTGACCATTCGCCTCCCCCCTCCCGCCATGCAATCAACAACAACAACTTGACTTGTAGCTCAACCATTGCTCCCAGCTGGTTTTGTGACATCATTGGTAAAGCTGAGGTCCTCCTAAGCAAGATGATCCCCTCTGGCTGGGATGGGGACGGGGAGACACCTCACCCAGTAAATGGATCCAGGGTTCAGGCCCCAAAGTCGGACGCCGAGAAAACATTAAATGCTGAACTAGGAAAGGTAGGTTGTCCAAGGTCAACTCAACCAGGTATGATGGTTCTCGGCTGCTTTTTAGGGACCCTCAGAACATTTTCATCAAAGTGTTGGTTGGGGTTTGTTTGAACGTCATTGCCGAAGGTCAGCTTGACGGTCTCCATTGAATTATTGAAGGGATGGTGTGTCGTTTGTGGCTGAAAGGCTTGGCCCTTTCCAGGAGGTGTGCTTGTGGGGCACATCACACACACACACACACACACACACACACACACACACACACACACACAACCAGTCATGCTTTTGTGGACCCGGATATCCCCGGGGGATTGGAATCAGTGTAAAAGCTCAAATCCCGGTTTGCACGAAATTAGACCACCGGCTGGGCCGAAGGGAAGTGATGGTGAGTTTCACGTGTTCCATTAGGGAAAAGGTGTGGTTTTCGACAGCAGGGCGTTTCAAACAGTGGCATGGGTACCACCTGGGGTACATTGGCACCTGGCAGGTGGTACGCAACCCTCCTAGAAAAGGGGTAGCGGGGGAGGGGAATGAGCTGAACCGGGGGCAGCACCGCACAAGCCTGAGCGAGAGACGGCTGGAGCTGCAGGGCTGTCAGGGCTCAGCAGAAGCGCCAGGATCAGTGCCACTTTCCAGCTGATCGGAGCTTTTTCGGGGCTGTCAGGGCTCAGCGGAAGCGCCAGGATCAGCGCCAGGCTCCAGCTGGAGCTCGGCGCTGATCCTGGCGCTTCTGCTGAGCCCAGAAGAAGCGCCGATCAGCTGGAATGTTGCAGCCTCTCCAGGGTCTTGTGATTTACATTCAGATGCTTGGCAACTGATTCATATTTATGACGGTCATAGTGTCCCAGGGTCATGTGAAGTGACCAAAACCTGCTGCAACCACCAAGCAGACGGGGGGGATAAAAACCAAACACCCTCCCCACCCCACCCCCGCTGCCAATCCTCAACATAAATGCTCACAACAATGAAAACCTCGGACAGGAGGAAGAGCGCCGCTGGGCGGGCAGGCAGGTGTCTTGCTCGGCTGTGCCTTGGGAGGCCCTTTTTTCAGTGCCATTGTAACTTCCAACAGTCACTAAGCGAACTGTTGTAAGTCGAGGACTACCTGTACTTTATTACTTTTTTCCTTTTTTTTGTCATCAAATTTTTGACCCCTTGCTAGGCGACGGGTGGTCCTCGGATGTTGCCCTATCCGAAAAGTGGTACAATGGGTGAAAAGGTTGAAAAGCCCTGTTCTTCTACAGCAATATTCCTCATCCTCAACAACTTTAAGATGGGTGGACTTCAACTCCCAGAATCCCTCAGCCAGCCTGGCCTAAGATCTGTTTCTCCATGCTGGCTGAGGAATTCTGGGAGTTGTAGTCCACCCATTTTAAAGTCATCCTGAAGTTGCCGGGCAAGGAAAGTCCATCAGATTGCATCCCCTGAGCTTCCGTCGCAACATTGTGATGGCCATCTGGACCCACTTCTGTTCCTCTCCAGGGCCACCGCCATGGATTGCCTGGAGACATCTCTACCATCGTCAACACCATTGTCCCCGTTCCGGTCATCTCCTGGTAGCCAAGCCAAGACAACACCGAGAAGCGGTGGTGGGTTTCTGGGAACCCTTCTCAGTGGCCTCAAGATGTTCATGAGCCTCATCGGGTTCCTGGGGCTTTGTGCGTTCACGGCCTACGTGGCCTTGCTCTGCACCACCCTCTTTTTGGCGGCCCTCCAGGTTTTCTTCAGCACCCTCATCCCATCGGCACTGCTCATCTTCCAGTTCTTGCTCTCTGCCCTGCTTCTCCTCTTCTGCCTGCAGTGGATGAGGGAGGTCTTGGCCCTACAGTTCTGCTGCAATGACCCCCTTTGACGAGCCTTCATTGAATAGAGCACCACCTTGGAGGATGGAGTCCCGGGCTGGATTTCTTGGGAAGGGGAGGCGTCTCTAAGTTTGGGCACCCCTGTGTTGAGTGAGGTCAGGCAGTGGTTCAGAATAGCAGAAGAGCAGAGAGTTGGGAGGGATCTCGGAGGTCATCTCGTCCAAGCCACTGCCAATGGTTCTCCAATCTGTTCTTAAAGGCCTCCGGTGAGGGAGCGCCCACAACTTCTGGAGGAAGTTCCTCCACCGAGTAATCGTCCTCACCGTATTTTAATCCCCGTGTTCAGCTTTCTTTCTGATTTAGTGGTGGGTTGTGTTTTTTTCCTCTGCAGTATAAATACCATTTATGTTTTGAGGACCGGATCTGGTCACATGGCTTTTTTTTTTCAATCTGAAAAAATGTGAAGCATCAAATTTAAACCAGGGGGAAGGGGGAGGTGACCGTGTAAGTGTCAGGTGACTTTATTAGCACGTGTGGCGCAAGTCCAGAACTTCCCTTGGTGTCCCTGAGTGGGCCTGATGTTCCACCAGCACAGGGGTAGGCAACCTTGGTTCTTTTATGACTCGTGGACTTCAATTCCCAGAATTCCTGAGCCAGCCATGGGAGTTGAAGTCCACAAGTCATAAAAGAGCCAAGGTTGCCTACCTCTGCACCAGCATCTCAGGACTTGGCTTCCTAGACCCAGGAGACGACGATTGAGAGGACCATCAGCAGCAATGCTGAGAGGAGGAAGTAGTAGATGCGGAGTCTTAGGTGAGAACTGATGCGGATCAAATCCACAAAAGGGAAGGCCTGGGGATCCATCCCGAAGTTCACACAGAACTGCTCGTGGACCATCTCATTCCCCAAGACGTAGTAGACGGACCAGATCAGAAGGCAGAAGTTGAAACTTGCCATTAACGTCTCCCACATGCTGTTACTTCCGTCTTCCTAAGATGGACCACAGCATTGCGTGTCATCAAGCAGGAGCTTCCCTAGAAAAGATAAATGAATGGATGGATGGATGAATTGCTGGATGGAGGGAAGGAGGGATGGATAAATGGACGGATGGATGAATGAATTGATGGATGGATGAATTGATGAATGAATGGATTGATGGATGGATGGATGGATGGATGGATGGATGGATGGATAGATGAATGGATGAATTGATGGATGGATGGATGCATGTATAAATTGATGAATGAATGGATGGATGGATGGATGGATGGATGGATAAATTGATGAGTGAATTAATTGCTGGATGGATGGATGGATGGATGGATGGATGGATGGTAAATTGATGGGTGAATGAATTGATGGATGGATGGATGGATGGATAGATGCATGGATGGCTTGATGGATGGATGGATGGACGGATGGGTGGATGAATTGATGGATGAATGGATAAATTGATGGGTGAATGAATTGCTGGCTGGCTGGCTGGATTGATGGATGGATGGATGAACTGATGGATGGATGGATGGATGGATGGATGGATAAATTGATGAATGGATGGATGGATGGATGGATGCATGGATGGATGGATGCATGGATGGATGCATGGATGGATGGATGGATGCATGGATAAATTGATGGATGAATGAATTGATGGATGGATGGATGGATAAATTGATGAATGGATGGATGGATGGATTGTTGGATGAATGAATGAATTGCTGGATGAATGAATTGCTGGCTGGCTGGCTGGATGTTATCGGAAACAAACCAACATTCTAAGCTTATTTAATGTTACCTTTGGCAAGATATGGATATAAAAGAACCAGGGTGGGTCAATCAAGCCTGTAGGGTTAATTTATGTACTGTACGTACCAAGAATGCGGATGACTATCGTAGCCAAATCAAGAGTCGCATCTAAACAGAGCAACTAACTCATTGAAAACAAATCCCAGATCTAGGAATAACTTACCACACTGTGTGAATGTAGTCTTCACAGCTTTATCTGACCTGGTTCGGTCTGTGGTGTGAATCAAGTCTCCTGCTGAGCATCTCCTAAGGTCTCAAGGGCTAACCCATAGCCTAAAGTTGACTGAAATAACAGAACAACAGTTGGAAGGGACCTTGGGCGTCTTCTAGGCCAACCCCCTGCTCCACCATTTCAAATGGCTGTCCAGTCTCTTCTCAAAAACCCCCAGTGATGGAGCACCCACAGCTTCTGGTGGCAAGCAGTTCCACTGATTAATTGTTCTCACTGTCAGGAAATTCCTCCGTAGTTCCAGGTTGCTTCTCTCCTTGGTGAGTTTCCATCCATTGCTTCTTGTTTGGCCTTCAGGCGCTTTGGAGAAGAGCTTGACACACACACACACACCCAGTTCTTTGGGGCAGCCCCTCAGACATTTTAACCTTTGACCGGTGGGCTCCAGACCTCTCCAGAAGCAGGCCCAAATCTCACCTGAAAAATGGAGAAGCTGGAAGCTGGTGGGAGCTCCCTCCAGCTGATCTGCGGATCATCAATGGGTCCATCTTCCAGCCTCTCGGAAAAGCTCCATTGTGAAGCAGAGAGTGAAGCCCCCGCCCATCTCTGAGGTCACTGACCAATCAAGTGGAACCTTCTCTTCCGTTGACAGCTCCAGTCCCAGAGATGGAAGCCTGGCTTGTTTTGCTCAACCTATCCCAGAGGTGAGAACGAACTGGTGGACTACAGAAGACGATAGTCTACTGCAGCGGTTCTCAACCTTGCGGTCGCGACCCCATTTGGGGTCGCACGACCATTTCACGGGGGTCGCCGGACACCATTTTGTTTTTTTTATTTTTTTTTATTTTTTTATTTTTATTTTTTATTTTTTTTATTTTTTTTGGTGCGCGCGCGCCACGCATGCGCAGATCCGCCCGTCGCGCCGAAAAAAAAATAATAAAAATTAAAAAAAAATTTAAAAAAACCAAAAAAAACACAACAAAATGGCGGCTGTGATGGGCGGATCCGCGCATGCGCGGCGCGTGTGGCGGGCTGATCCGTGCATGCGTGGATCCGCCCATCGCGGCCGCCATTTTTTATTTTTTTTAATTTTTTTTAATTTTTTTTTATTTTATTTTGTGCGGGCGCGCGCGCAGGTGCGCGCACGCGCGCACGCCCGGGTTGGGGTCGCGGCGCGCATGGGCGGGGCAAGTGGGGTCTCAACCTGAGAAAGGTTGAGAACCACTGGTCTACTGCAAGGGTCTCCAGACTTGGCCACTTTAAGACTTGTGGACTTCAATCCCCAGAATTCCCCAGCCACGTGCCTGACGAAGGAATTCTGGGAGCTGAAATTGACAACTTGACAGGGAGACCCCTGTTTTAGTAGTTCGCCCCACTAAAATATGAACTGAGAGCAAATGCCACTCCTTACTAGCACTGATGGTGTTCCCTAGTTGGGCCATGAAACGTCTGCAAGCTCAGAAAGCACCAAGGACCCCACAGTCCTCCTCCTCCTCCTCTGCCTCTTCCTTCTCTTCAACCCCCCTCCCTTCTAGCACTGATGATGTTCCCTAGTTGGGTCATGAAACGTCTGCAAGAAAACCCCCCAGCTCAGAGAGCACCAGGGACCCCATCCTCCTCCTCCTCCTCCTCCTCCTCCTCCTCCTCCTCCTCCTCCTCCTCCTCCTCCTTCTCCTCCTCCTCCTCTCTGAAAAGCCCCCTCCCTTCTATCACTGATGATGTTCCCTAGTTGGACAATGAAACGTCTGCAAGGAAACCACCCAGCTCAGAGAGCCCCCGGGACCCCATCCTCCTCCTCCTCCTCCTCCTCTCTGAAAAGCCCCCTCCCTTCTAGCACTGATGATGTTCCCTAGTTGGGTCATGAAACGTCTGCAGAAAAACCACCACGCTCAGAGAGCCCCCGGGACCCCACAGTCCTCCTCCTCCTCCTCCTCCTCCTCCTCCTCCTCCTCCTCCTCCTCCTCCTCCTCCTCTCTGAAAAGCCCCCTCCCTTCTAGCACTGATGATGTTCCCTAGCTGGGTCGTGAAACGTCTGCAGAAAAACCACCCAGCTCAGAGAGCCCCCGGGACCCCACAGTCTTTTTCCTCCTCCTCCTCCTCCTCCTCCTCCTCCTCCTCCTCCTCCTCCTCCTCCTCCTCCTCCTCCTCCTCTCTGAAAAGCCCCCTCCCTTCTAGCACTGATGATGTTCCCTAGCTGGGTCGTGAAACGTCTGCAGAAAAACCACCCAGCTCAGAGAGCCCCAAGGACCCCCACAGTCTTTTTTCCGCACATCTTAAAGAGGTCCAGGTTGAGAGCCATCCTCTCAGGAGTTGTCCTCCTTGCTTTCTCGTTCTCCTTCAACCTCCCGCAGGGTTAAGGTCCGGTGGTCCTGCGGTGTGCCCAAACAGAGACCGTAACACCTGCTTGAGTTTTTCCAGAGTTCTCCTTTTTATTCATGGTTGCTTCTCAAGGGCAACCGAGATCCTTAAGGAAAAAGATGAGGGGCAGGATAAAGACGAGGTTACAGAAGATTAGCCCGGCACGGACCAGGAAGTAAACCATTGCCACGGAGATGAGGATGTCCTCGATCCCCTGGAGATAAGGGAGGACGGCTGCGGGTTGAGGGTTCTCTCCGGCCCCTTGACTCAAGTGATGTCCTACTTGCAGGTGGCCAGAAGAATTGGGAGCCAGGATGGTCCCCCTAGAATAGAAACGAGAGGTTGGGTGGAGCCTACAAGCTCAAAAGTTACAGGATATAGTGGAAAGGGGGAGGTTTTTAAATAGAGGTCCCCCATAATTTTGATGGCCAATTGGGAGGCATGATTTATTTTATTTTTATTTTATTTATTAATTTGACTTCTATGCCGCCCCATTCCAGAGAACTCAGGGCGGCTCACAACATAATAGAAATCACCAATAAAATACATGAATATAAAAACCCCTAAGTTAAAAAAGAAAAACCAATCATTCCACAAACATACACACAAACATACACTGGCTAGGGGCAAGATGTTAGCTGCCCCAGGCCTGTCGGCAAAGATGTGTCTTAAGCAGTTTACGAAAGGTGGAGAGGGTGGGGGCGATACGGATCTCCGGGGGGAGTTGATTCCAGAGGGCCGGGGCCGCAACAGAGAAGGCTCTTCCCGTAGGCCCCGCCAGGCGACACTGTCTGGCTGACGGGACCTGGAGAAGGCCGACTCTGTGGGCCCTAACCGGCCGCTGGGATTCATGAGGCAGCAGACGGTCCCGTAAATGATGTTCCCCTTAGAATGGAAACAAGAGGTTGTATGGAGCCTACAAGCTCAAAAGTTACAGGATGTGATGGAAATGAGGAGTTTTTAGATGGAGGTCCCCCATAATTTTGATGACCAATTGGGGCCTATGGTGGTCCCCCTAGAATGGAAACAAGAAGTTGTGTGGAGCCTGCAAGCTTCAAAGTTAAAGGATCTGGTGGAAATGAGGAGTTTTTAGATGAAGGTCCCCCATACTTCTGATGGCCCACTTTGGAACTTGGGTACATCTAAGACCGGAAGCAAAGAAACTTCTGCAGAAATCAAGGCAGCAGTAGTCCTGGGCTGACTACCACAATTGAGCCCAACATTTATTTTGTTAAGCGAGACATTTGTTAGGTGAATTTTGCCCCATTTTACGCTTCTCGGTCACACGGTTTTGTGACATGTTCCTTCCCTATTTCTGGAAAGCAACTGTAGAGAAGATCACGCTAAGCTGTTGCTCGGGGTCTCCGCTGCTTACGCCGCCGGGACCCTTTTTCCCGGAAGCGCTTCAATAAAACTGTTGTGAAAATCCGTCCCTCGTCTCAGGGCTCTGATTGGCTCCTGCAACAGGCTGACCCATTTGGGGAGACAACGGGGTCGTAAATCATTGCCTTCAGTGCTGTTGTCCCTTCGAACGGACACTAAACAAGTGATTTTAAGTCAAGGATGACCACCTGTATGTATTTCAAGTTCTAAGGGTCAAGTTGGTACTTAAACCTCATTAAAGTTCGGGGTGATGTGGAGACTTATGGGGCATTGTCCACCTCTGGGGATAGACCCTCTGGGCCAGGGGTCCCCAACCTATGGTGTATGGCCCGGGACTGGGCCGCAGGCTCTTGGCCAGTGGGCTGAGGAAACGGCTGGCCGGTGCACGCAATGCGTGGCCGTGCATTTCCCCTGCCACTCGCGCTAGTGCATGTGGCCCGGTTTGTGCAAGTGCGCAGACGCAAACAGGGATGCTAGCACGGGGTGGGTGTCTGCAGCCCATTTGCACATATGCCGCTAGCCCAGGTGGTTTGTGTGGCCCGTTTGCGCATGCATGAACAGACCACTAGCCGCCATAGGGTGTGCAGTCATTCACGCATGCACACAACACCAGCGCATGCTGTATGCACAAATGGAGCGGCTAGTGCCACGCCAGTGTGCTGGCCCCGTGTGCGCGCATGCACACACAGCCATTTTGAAGCTGCTCTCCTTGCCTCCGGTCCTTGAGCTGGAGACCTTGCTCTAGGCCAGAGGTAGGCAACCTGGGCTCTTTTATGACTCGTGGACTTCAACTCCCAGAATTTCCTCTGCCAGCCTGGCTCAGCTTGGAAACCTCTCCCTTCCCCCTCAGCATGGCTGGCTCAGGAATTCTGGGAGTTGAAGTCCACGAGTCATAAAAGAGCCACGGTTGCATACCTCTGGCCTAGGCCCAGGCCCCTTCATGACTTGGGGACTTCAACTCCCAGAATTCCTGAGCCAGCCTGGCTCAGCTTGGAAATCTCTCCCTTTCCCCTCAGCATGGCTGGCTCAGGCATTCTGGGAGTTGAAGTCCACCAGTCATAAAGACGCCTAGGCCTAGTCCAGGGGTGGGCAACCTGGGCTCTTTTATGACTGGTGGACTTCAACTCCCAGAATTCCTGGGCCAGCCATGCTGAGGGGAAAGGGAGAGGTTTCCAAGCTGAGCCAGGCTGGCTCAGGAATTCTGGGAGTTGAAGTCCACCAGTCATGAAGGGGGCCATAGTTCCCCCGTGGTGGCTCAGGAATTCTGGGAGCTGAAGTCCACCACTCATAAAAGAGCCAAGGTTGCCTGCCTCTGGCCTAGGCCTAGGCCACTTTATGACTGGTGGACTTCAACTCCCAGAATGCCTGAGCCAGCCTGGCTCAGCTTGGAAACCTCTCCCTCTCCCCTCAGCATGGCTGGCTGAGGAATTCTGGGAGTTGAAGTCCACCCGTCTTAAAGTTGCTGAGGTTGTGTGAGGATCGTCTGGGATCTGCTGGCCTTCCAACCTACCCTGAGATGACATTGGAGAAGACGCAACTCATGGGAAGGATGAAGAAGAGGCAGGACATGTAGAAGGCCGTCTGGAGGAGGAAGTGGACAGTGGCGAGGAGCAACAGGATATTCAGCAGGCGCTCCATTTTGGGAGCAACGTCCGGTTGGACCAGGGCATCGCCAGCTCCCTGGACGTGGCGCGGCTTCTGCATCGTGGGGACACCTGCAGGGGATCAAAGGCCCAATCAGAGACAAAGAGACCATTAGGGGTCTCCAGGCCTTGGTTGGACCCTATCTTGAGGGCTTCCAGTATGCGCTGAACACTTTCCATGGGGCTGCGCTTGGAAAGAGAGGCATGCATTTCCAGATAGCATAACTTCATCATGTTCCGGGAGGCAAAAGTGAGCCTCCAGCTGTAGGGATACGATATCTTTGGCTACAGAAAGTCAACGGTTAAGGAAGCAGGTTAGAAACCGGGAGATGATGAATTCTAGTCCGTCTTAGGCATGAAGGCCGGCTGGATGACTTTGGGCCAATCACCAGGAGACAGTGAGTTCTAGTCCTGCCTTAGGCATGAAAGCCAGTTGGGTGACTTTGGGCCAATCACCAGGAGATGGTGAGTTCTAGTCCTGCCTTAGGCATGAAAGCCAGCTGGGTGACTTTGGGCCAATCACCAGGAGACGGTGAGTTCTAGTCCTGCCTTAGGCATGAAACCCGACTAGGTGACTTTGGGCCAATCACCAGGAGACGATGAGTTCTAGTGCTTCCTGGATTCCTAGATTACCTTGGCTACTTCCAGAGTTGATGCTTCATGACAGGATGGATTTTCTGAAGGCTGGCAGGGCAGTCATGTTGCAGTCCCAGCAGATCACCGATAAAGGATGGAGCGCAGAGATTCCTCCAAAGCTCAGCTCCCAAATCGGGTACGCCTTCTCTACACATCTAGCTCCTCACAACATGGCTTCTCGCAGTGGAGAGGGTGTCCTGCCCATTCACACACCTTCAAACCCAGATCTCCCCCACAGGCCCCACGGATGATTGAGCTGCTCTTCCTGGGTCTGCTCTGAAGGTCATTTTAGTGGCTTTTGATGTCATAAATGGGGCAAGGAGGAGTCACTGAAACATAGATAGGGCAGCCTAGAAACGTCAGTTCCCTCCTAACCATAGCCAAGCACTCCGAGTTTGTTGGCGGTGTCCAAATTTTGCTTTATGAGTTCGTGGTGACCTAACCCTAAGTGGGATTTTCCTCCAATGGGATTTTCCCATGTATTTTCCCAGGAAACATAGATAGGGCAGCCTAGAAAGGTCAGTGCCCTCCTAACCATGCCCAAGCACTCCGAGTTTGTTGACAATGTCCATTTTCCTGCCTGAGCTGGGGGTTGGACTAGAAGACCTCCAAGGTCCCTTCCAACTGTTGTTATTCTACCTTTTCTATATTACAGTCTAGGGCAGTGTTTTTTTTTTCAACCTCAGCCACTTGAAAACTGAGGGGGGGGTGTCAACTCCCAGAATTCCCCAGCCAGCCCAATCAGCCTTCTCATGCCAAGAGAAGCTACTGTAGGTCAAGCTCCCATCAGGCCACCTTCTAAAGGAAAGAGGGTAACGGGTTCAACTCCCACCCCATCCGTCACCTTCCCCTCGTCCCCAGACCGCTTTGGCTTTTGTTAAAAAGCGTTTGTGCCGCTGGCCAAAGATGCAAAAGAGATGCCACCTCCGTTTTTAGGTGGTCAAGAGTCCCCGTTCCCTTCTCTGGGCCACCAGTAGAGCACCTCAACTGGTGTACTGGGTTCTCTCCCCTCCTAACTCATGCAAAAGGGGGAGGGGGTGGTCCAGTCAAGCGTCTTCCGTTCCGGTAGCAAGGTGAGATGAGGACCCCTGAAAATGGAGCAGGGGGTCAACCGGGAAGGCTAGAAGAACCCAAGACATCACAAGGGGTTCCGCTGCCTCGTTTTATTGAGCTTCAGGCATTAGGAGAGAGTGTTCCTCATCTTCTTCTTCCTCTTCCTCTTCTTCTTCCTCCTCCTTCTCAAACACAAAGGCCAAGGGCACCAGGAAGTACAAATACAAAAGGAAGAGAGAACTCTGGGAGAGGACGTAGAGCATCGCTAGACATACCACCACGTCCAGGAGCTCCTCAAATCTCTCAAACAGGTCCATGATGGAGAAGTCAAGAGCAGCCGTGGGGTGCAGCCTCTCCCAAGGCCGGGGGACGGCTCTGGAGGAGAGAGAAGTTGGGATGGTATCAAGAAGACGTAAAGGGTTAGTACTGCTTTCATCTGCTTCAGTGAGACCAAACGTGGTCCAGTCTTGGTCACCCACCGTGTAAAAAAGATGCTGAGGCTCTAGAAAAAGTGCAGAGAAGAGCAACGAAGATGATCAGGGGACTGGAGGCTAAAACATGTAAGGAACGGCTGCTGGAATTGGGGATGTCTAGCTTAATGAAGAGAAGGACGAGGGGGGACAGGATAGCAGCCTTCCAGTGTCTCAGGGGCTGCCCCAAAGAAGAGGGAGTCAAGCTATTCTCCAAAGCGCCTGAAGGCAGGACAAGAAGCAACGGATGGGAACTCACCAAGGAGAGAAGCAACCTAGAACTAAGGAGAAACTTTCTAACAGTGAGGACAATTAACCAGTGGAACAGCTTGCCACCAGAAGTTGTGGGTGCTCCAACACTGGAGGTTTTTAAGAAGAGACTGGACAGCCACTTGCCTGAAGTATAGGATCACCTGCTTGAGCAGAGGGTTGGACTAGAAGATTTCTTAAGGTCCTTTCAACTCTGTTATTCGGTGTTCATACATTGCCCTAAGCCAGAGGGAGGGTGTTCTCTTTTGGCTTAATGCAACCAGGCTATCATGCTTTATAAACCATGGTTTACAGCGACTACATCATTGGAATAATCTGTAATGACTAGTACAGGAAACGATGTTTAAAACAAGCCATGGCTTAGAGCAGTGTTTCTCAACTTTAGCAACTTTGAAACTGTGGACTTCAAATCCCGCATACTGGCTGGGGGATTCTGGGAGTTGAAATCCACGCCGCTTAAAGCATGCTGGCTGGAGGATTCTGGGAGTTGAAGTCCTCCTCTCTTAAAGCATGCTGGCTAGGGGATTCTGGGAGTTGAAGTCCATCCCTCTTAAAGCTTGCTAACTGAGGAATTCTGGGAGTTGAACTCCACGCCTTTTAAAGCTTGCTAGCTGGGGGATTCTGGGTGTTGAAGTCCACCCCTCTTAAAGCTTGCTAGCTGGGGGATTCTGGGAGTTGAACTCCATCCCTTTTAAAGCATGCTGGCTGGGGGATTCTGGGTGTTGAAGTCCACCCCTCTTAAAGCATGCTGGCTGGGGGATTCTGGGAGTTGAAGTCCACCCCTTTTAAAGCATGCTGGCTGGGGGATTCTGGGAGTTGAAGTCCACCCCTTTTAAAGCATGCTGGCTGGGGGATTCTGGGAGTTGAACTCCATCCCTTTTAAAGCATGCTGGCTGGGGGATTCTGGGAGTTGAATTCCATCCCTCTTAAAGCATGCTGGCTGGGGGATTCTGGGAGTTGAAGTCCACCCCTTTTAAAGCATGCTGGCTGGGGGATTCTGGGAGTTGAAGTCCACCCCTCTTAAAGCTTGCTAGCTGGGGGATTCTGGGAGTCGAAGTCCACATATCTGCCGTTGCCAAGCTTGAGAACCAGGGCCTTAGAACCTGCAATGCTGTGCTGAAGCTGGGAACCACACTGAGTGTGTGTTTTCAATTCAGTCTCAACTCGTAAGCCATTCCTGCCTTCAGCTCCAGCTAAAACCCCCAAATCTGGGGGTTGTTTAGGAAAGCTAGTGCTGTCCCCATTCCTGTACCTTCATCCTCTTTTGAGCCCCGCCAATCGTCTCTCTTGTCCTTCATCCCTTCCTCCTCTCCTTTGATTCCATGTGATGCCAGGATGGGGCAGCTAGGCACAGCCTTGGGGGTTCCTGTTTCCCATTCAGCCTCCAGGTTTTTGGTTGAGCCTGCCGGAAAGAGGAAGAAGGGATCAAGTCATTTGCCACACGGGTGCCCCCAAAGATCACCTTTTAGGGCCATTGGGAGCCCGTATGGGCCAAGATCTTTTTCAATCTTCCTGCCATCCCCCCCCCTCCCACTCCTTCTTAAGGTCATCCTCTCAGAGTCTTCCATACTTCTGATGTCATAAATCATCTGGAGGGCATCACAGGCAGGGAATACCGCTTGCTTCCTGTGAAAGGATTCCGTAGAATCACGGAGTCCTAGGGCTGGAAGTGACCTCGGTGGTCTTCTGGTCCAGGAGTCCTTCTACCAACCCAGAAAATTTATTTATTTATTTATTATTAATTGGACTTGTATGCCGCTCCTCTCCGGAGACTCGGAGCGGCTTACAACATATACAAAACATCAAAGAATCTAAGTCCAATCAAAATATTAAAAATAGACACCCAACACACGTACAACTTTCAAACCACAAACCACAATCATCCCCAGGCCTGCCGGCAAAGATAGGTCTTAAGATTCTTTCCGAAGGCCGGGAGAGTGGGAGAAACGCAGACTTCAAGGGGCAGTTGGTTCCAGAGGGTGGGCACCACAACAGAGAAGGCCCTCCCCCCTAGGACCCGCCAGATGACATTGTTTCGCTGACGGGACCCGGAGGAGGCCGACCCTGTGCGCTCTCACCGGTCGAAGGGAAGTATGTGGCAGAAGGCGGTCCCGTATAAGTATCCTGGTCCAGAGCCATATAAGAAACGGTTGCCCAATCTTTTCTTGAAGACCTCCAGCGATGGAGCGCCTCCAGCTTCTGGTGGCCAGCTGTTCCACTGGTGAATTGTTCTCACTGTCAGGAAATTTCTCCTTAGTTCTGGGTTGGTTGGGTGGATGAACTTCCACCCGTTGCTTCTTCTCCTGACTCAGATGCTTTGGAGACTAACAGACTCACAAAGTTAGAAGGGATCTTGGAGGCCAAGGCGGGTGTCCTTATGCTGTACCAACCGCATCCCAAATGCTTGCCCAATCATTTTTGGGCAGATTTCAGCAGTGGAGCACCTACCACTTCGGGAGACAAGTCGTTCCAGTGGTGAATGGTTCCAGACAGGAGATGCACAGGCCAGAAGGCCAGCTTTGCCCATTGACTGCAAAGTGTCCATCAATCTCAACTTAGTTGTTTGTGTCTCCTTCTCCAGGCTCCAGAATGAAGTCTGGAAAAGAGTTTCTCCAGCTCATTCAGCACTTCGGCCACCAGAGGGCACCAAGGCTCTGCTGGGGCTTCTATCTGCAAAACTACGGTAATAAGCCAGGGGTCTTCCAACTTGGCCCTTTGATGACTTGTGGACTCCAACTCCCAGAATTCCTCAGCCAGGCATGCTGGCTGAGGAATTCTGGGAGTTGAAGTCCACTCCTCTTAAAGTCTATCAGGGGTCTTCAAACTTGGCCCTTTGATGACTTGTGGACTTCAACTCCCAGAATTCCTCAGCCAGGCACGCTGGCTGAGGAATTCTGGGAGTTGACGTCCACTTCTCTTAAAGTCTCTATCAGGGGTCTTCCAACTTGGCCCTTTGATGACTTGTGGACTCCAACTCCCAGAATTCCTCAGCCAGGCACGCTGGCTGAGGAATTCTGGGAGTTTAAGTCCACTCCTCTTAAAGTCTATATTAGGGGTCTTCAAACTGGGCCCTTTGATGACTTGTGGACTCCAATTCCCAGAATTCCTCAGCCAGGCACGCTGGCTGAGGAATTCTGGGAGTTGAAGTCCACTCCTCTTAAAGTCTATACCAGGGGTCTTCCAACTTGGCCCTTTGATGACTTGTGGACTCCAACTCCCAGAATTCCTCAGCCAGGCATGCTGGCTGAGGAATTCTGGGAGTTGAAGTCCACTCCTCTTAAAGTCTATACAAGGGGTCTTCAAACTTGGCCCTTTGATGACTTGTGGACTTCAACTCCCAGAATTCCTCAGCCAGGCATGCTGGCTGAGGAATTCTGGGAGTTGACGTCCACTCCTCTTAAAGTCTCTATCAGGGGTCTTCCAACTTGGCCCTTTGATGACTTGTGGACTCCAACTCCCAGAATTCCTCAGCCAGGCATGCTGGCTAAGGAATTCTGGGAGTTGAAGTCCACTCCTCTTAAAGTCTATCAGGGGTCTTCAAACTTGGCCCTTTGATGACTTGTGGACTTCAACTCCCAGAATTCCTCAGCCAGGCATGCTGGCTAAGGAATTCTGGGAGTTGAAGTCCACTCCTCTTAAAGTCTATATCGGGGGTCTTCAAACGTGGCCCTTTGATGACTGGCTGAGGAATTCTGGGAGTTCAAGTCCACAAGTCATCAAAGGGCCAAGTTGGAAGACCCCTGTGCTAAGGTCATCCTTACAGCTGGTCCCCAAATTACAGCAGTTCATTTAGTGATGGTTCAAAGTTACAACGGCACTGAAAAAAGTGACTTAGGACCGTTTTTCACACTTACAGCAGTTGCAGCATCTCTGTGGTCACGTGATCCAAATTCAGACACTTGGCGACTGACTCCTATTTATGACAGTCACAATGCACCTCAAGGCAGGACAAGAAGCAACAAATGGAAACTAATCAAAGAGAAAAGCAGCCTGGAACTAAGGAGAAATTCCTTCAAAATTAAAAGGAAGTTGTGGGTGCTCTATCATTGGAGGTTTCTAAGAAGAGATTGGACAACCATTTGTCCGGAATGATATAACATGATGATGATGGTGATGGTGATGAATAATAATAATAATAATAATAATAATAATAATAATAATAATAATAATAATAATAATAATAATTGGAAGGGATCTTGGAGGTCATCTAGTCCAACCCCCTGCTCAGGAAGGAAACCATATACCATTTCAGACAAATGGCTGTCCAGCCTCTTCTTAAAAACTTCAGAATAGAATAGAATAGAATAGAATAGAATAGAATAGAATAGAATAGAATAGAATAGAATAGAATAGAATAGAATAGAATAGAATAGAATAGGAAATATGGAATAGAATAGAATAGAATAGAATAGAATAGAATAGAATAGAATAGAATAGAATAGAATAGAATAGGAAATATGGAATAGAATAGAATAGAATAGAATAGAATAGAATAGAATAGAATAGAATAGAATAGAATAGAATAGAATAGAATAGAATAGAATAGAATAGGAAATATGGAATAGAATAGAATAGAATAGAATAGAATAGAATAGAATAGGAAATATGGAATAGAATAGAACAGAACGGAACGGAACGGAACAGAACAGAACAGAACAGAACAGAATAGAATAGAATAGAATAGAATAGAATAGAATAATTGGAAGGGACCTGGGAGGTCATTGAGTCCAACCCCCTGCTCAGGCAGGAGACCCTATACCCTTTCAGACAAATGGCTGTCCAGTCTCTTTTTTAAAACTTCCAGTGTTGGAGCATCCACAACCTCTGGAGGCAGGTCGTTCCGCTGGTTAATTGTCCCCTGCTCAGGAAAGGGGGGGTGGAGCAGAAGAGCTCCAAGGTCACCTCCAACCCTGGTTACTGTAATGGCTTCTCAGTTCTTGCTCAATGTGATTCTAACTGACTTAAGATTCCAGGAAGCCTGGCAACGGTTATGGGCTCTTTGAAGTCTGTTTCTGCTCCACAGGACTCCTCTTAAGCAACTCCCAGCAGTAGCCAGGGAGGCAGCCTGAGGGCAAATGCGGAGTATTTTACAAAAGGCAGGAAAGAGGCTGAAAAAGGAGGCACCAAACTCTTTCATTGCTCCAAGGCCAGAGGGGGAAAAAAATGTTTTGCATTGCGAAGGGAGGGAAACGAGAAACAGGAAAGCAGGAATTAATTCCAGATGCCTTTGCTCTTGTTATCTGCTGGAATAACTGGGAGGACAACAAGGGTAACCCCTTCCTTTCCAAAAACCTGGAATCTCTTTTTTTAAATTTTTTAAATTTTAAATCTCTTTTTTTTAATTTTTTTTAAATTTTTTTATTGTATTGTTGTTGTGAGCCGCCCTGGGTCCTAGGAGAAGGGCGGCATATAAATTTGAATAATAAATAAATAAATCTCGCCCAGGAATCCGACAAAACAGCCCCTTGGAGCTACGGAATAACTGCCCTCCGGCGCCAGGATCAGAATAGAACTGGAAGGGACCTTTGGAGGTCTTCTAGTCCAGCCCCCCCTCCCGTTCAAGCAGGAGACCCGCCTCTACCATTTCAGACAAGTGGCTGTCCAGTCTCTTCTTAAAAACCTCCAGTGTTGGAGCACCCACAACTTCTGGTGGTAAGCTGTTCCACCGGTTCATTGTTAGGAAGCTTCTCCTGAATTCCAGGTTGCTTCTCTCCTTGATTAATTTCCATCCGTTGCTTCTTGTCCGGCCTTCAGGGGCTTTGGGGAATAATTTGACCCCCCTCTTCTTTGGGGCAGCCCCTGAGATACTGGAACTCTGCTATCCTGCCCCCCCCCCCGCAGTCCTTCTTCTCTCTAGACTGGCCATTCCCAAATCCGTCAACCGTTCTTCCTATGTTTTCCTTTCCAGGCGTTTAATCACCTTAGTTGCTCTTCTTTGCACTTTTTCCAGAGTCTCAACATCTTTTGTGTACTCTGGTGACCAAAACTAGATGCAATATTCCAGATGTGGCCTTACTGAGACTTTTATCAAGCAGTACGTGATCTTGATTCCATGCTCTCTACATGGGGCTACCCTTGAAGAGTGTTCGGAGACTACAATTAGTGCAAAATGCAGCTGTGCGAGCAATTGTGGGCCTTCCACGTTGTGCCCACATTTCGTCAACTCTCCGCATGTTGCATTGGTTGCCTATCGGTCTCCGAGGGCAATTCAAGGTGTTGGTTATTACCTATAAAGCCCTTCATGGCATGGGACCAGGATACTTACGGGACCGCCTTCTGCCACATACTTCCCTTCGACCGGTGAGAGCGCACAGGGTCGGCCTCATCCGGGTTCCGTCAGCGAAACTATGCCGTCTGGCGGGTCCTAGGGGGAGGGCCTTCTCTGTTGTGGCGCCCGCCCTCTGGAACCAACTGCCCCCTGAAGTCCGCGTTTCCCCGACTCTCCCGGCCTTCCGGAAGAATCTTAAAACCTATCTATGCCGGCAGGCCTGGGGATGACTGTGATTGTGTGTGAATGATGAATGTGTCCGGGGTCTTATTTTTAAACGCTTTTTAGCTTTGGTTTTAGTTTTGAAATGTTGAAATGTTGTTTTATTTATGTTGTTAGCCGCTCCGAGTCTTCGGAGAGGAGCGGCATAAAAATTTAATTAATAATAATAATAATAATTGCATGAGCTTTTTTGGCGGCTGCTTGCACACGGCTGGCTCACGGTCAAGGAGGGATCGTCCACCAGGACGCCAAGGTCTCTCTCCCGGTTACTGTTTTTCAGCCAGGTGTTGCCTAATCTGGACTTGTACCTTTGGTTTTCCCTGCCCAGGTGTAAAACCTGGCTTTTCTCCACACTAAAATCAAAAATGGAGCCCCTGTCATGTTGGGAGCCACCAAATTAAGGTACAAACTTTGAAACGTGAAAGATTTAAGTTTCAGGTTTCCCAGCTCCTATGAAACCTGATTTTGCGGGCTGGGGTGTTAAACTGTGGTTTACGACAAGACGCTCAGTCAGAAAAGAAACTTGATATTGATGTGAGCTGCGCTCTGCCCCTGGGCCTTTGATTGGGACTGTGTGTTGTATGAGTGGGTATAGTTTTATATTGTATACTACTATTTTAATTGATTTATATTTTGTACTTGTATTATCTGCTGTGAGCCGCCCTGAGTCTGAGGAGAAGGGCGGCATATAAGTCAAAATAATAAATAATAAATAAATAAATGTGGATGTTATTTGCGGAAACCCGAGCAAAACGTTGGTCTTTCACTGTCATGTATTCAAATAATAAGAACGGCATTCATTTAAGATTGGCAGAAAGAGAACGTTGTTGCAAGAAGAGAAAAGCAAGCAAAGCCATAATGTGGACTATAGAATTATAGACATTAATTGTGATTGATTGTTTTTTTTAAGTACTAACCCAGACAACAGGCTGTTTACCAAATATTAAGGTGATTGTGTTAAAAATCAATAAAACGTATTTTTTAAAAAATTAACTGGGGGCAGGGGACAACTGTGGAGCCCTTGGTGCTCTCTGAACTTGGTGGTTTCCTTGCAGACATTTCATTATCCGACTAGGGAACACCATTAGTACTATAATAACAGTACAGTAACATCACTAAGCATGGATGATGTTACCTTGTTGGGTCATTGAAACATCTGCTAGGAAACCACCAAGCTCAGAGACCACCAAGGACCCCACCTCCTCCTCCTCCTCCCCCCCTGCACATTCCCTTCTAACACTGATGATACTACACAGATGGGTAATGAAATGTTTGCGCCAAAGACCTTGAAACTTATGCTGATGTTTTATCAAGAGGAGAGGAGAGGAGAGGAGGGGAGGGGAGGGGAGGGGAGGGGAGGGGAGGAAAGGGAAGGGAAGGGAAGGGAAGGGAAGAGAAGAGAAGAGAAGAGAAGAGAAGAGAAGAGAAGAGAAGAGAAGAGAAGAGAAGAGAAGAGAAGAGAAGAGAACATGGAATGTAAGAGATGAAGATAAGAGAAGAGAAGAGAACATGGAATGGAAGAGAAGAAGAGAAGAGAAGAGAACATGGAATGGAAGAGAAGAGAACATGGAATGGAAGAGAAGAAGAGAAGAGAAGAGAAGAGAAGAGAAGAGAAGAGAAGAGAAGAGAAGAGAAGAGAAGAGAAGAGAAGAGAAGAGAAGAGAAGAGAAGAGAAGAGAAGAGAAGATGGAATGGAAGAGAAGAAGAGAAGAAAAGAGAAGAGAAGAGAAGATGGAATGAAGAGAAGAGAAGAGAACATGGAATGGAAGAGAAGAGAAAAGAAGAGAAGAGAAGAGAAGAGAAGAGAAGATGGAATGGAAGAGAAGAGAAGAGAAGAGAAGAGAAGAGAAGAGAAGAGAAGAGAAGAGAAGAGAAGAGAAGAGAAGAGAAGATGGAAGAGAAGAGAACAGAACAGAACAGAACAGAGAATAAAAGAGAAGAGAAGAGAAGAGAAGATGGAATGGAAGAGAAGAGAAGAAGAGAAGAAAAGAGAAGAGAAGATGGAATGGAAGAGAAGAGAAGATGGAATGAAGAGAAGAGAACATGGAATGGAAGAGAAGAGAAAAGAAGAGAAGAGAAGATGGAATGGAAGAGAAGAGAAGATGGAAGAGAAGAGAAGAGAAGAGAAGAGAAGAGAACAGAACAGAGAATAAAAGAGAAGAGAAGAGAAGAGAAGATGGAATGGAAGAGAAGAAGAGAAGAAAAGAGAAGAGAAGATGGAATGGAAGAGAAGAGAAGATGGAATGAAGAGAAGAGAACATGGAATGGAAGAGAAGAGAAAAGAAGAGAAGATGGAATGGAAGAGAAGAGAAGAGAAGATGGAAGAGAAGAGAAGAGAACAGAACAGAGAATAAAAGAGAAGAGAAGAGAAGTCCAAGCCAAATCTCTAATGCAAATCCCCCCCTCCAAAAAAAGTGGGAAGCCGGGGTGGGGAGGGGGGCTGCGTGTCCCAAGGGGAACAGCTTCAGAGGGATTCCCACCAGGCAGGAGAGGCGCAGCGGCCCCCATTGGCAGAACGAATGGAACAAGTCAAGCGAAGCCAAGGAAGCTGAAGGGGAGGGGCCGGCTCTGCCTACCGTATTTGCGCGTCTCTGTCTGTGTCTCTGTGTGTGTTTGTGTGTGTGTCAGCGTGTGTCTCAGCGTGCCTGTGTGTGTGCATGCGTGTCTTTTAACGGGACCCAGCTATTCCCCACTAGGCGGAAGGCGTGTGGAAAAAAGCAAGGAATGTGAGCCGAGGATGCTTGAGTAGTTTAAAGCGTCCAGAGCCGTCCCGAAGAGAAGAAGCCGGACCAAACTCAAGAGCAACTCTGCAGATCGTGGGGGGGGGGTCGGTCCAGCTTGCCCGACATGCTGTGGGTCCCCGCCACGCTCCTGGCCCTGTCCCACCTCAGCTGGGTCCCCTCTGCAGGGGGACACCCCCTTTCGGTCACCCCGGCACCCTCGGAGAAGATGCCCGGGGACCCCACGGCGAGCGGGACCACCGCCGTGCCCCCCTTGGTCTCAGCTCTGCTTTCCACCGCCGGGGCCAGAGAAGACAAGGGCCCGGGGCCCACGGGGCACCCCGAAATCTCAACCACTCTTCCCAGGCAAACAAGGGACCCGGAGGGGCCACCTTCCACCGGCAGCGCCGCGAGAGGGGGGGTCACCACCGAGACCCCGAGGAGCAGCAAAGGTAACTGACTGGCGTGGGAGCTTCAGGCAAAATGGGGCTGGGGGGTCTTGGAAAAGGGAAGGGGGGGTGATGTGGCTTTGGGTGTGGGGGGGAAGCAGGAGGCAGGGAGAAAGCACCACGCGGAGCTTCGGGGAAAAGGCGCACGAGAAACGCGATGCGCGCCGCGGACAGCCGGAGGAGACTTGGGCGAATCCTGAACCGGCCAGCCCTTGTGACGATGGGAATTGTAGTCCCTTGCCTCCGGAGGGCCCTCAGGGGTGAGGAGGGGGGGTTCTGATAAGGAACAGGGCAAGAGGGGGACTTGGGGGGTTGGGGGGGAGCTGAGGGAACAATCCTCTGCTTTCCCAAAGATGACCCCAAATCCAATTTTTTTTTGTTGTCCTGGATGATTAGATAGGTAGGTTGATCAAGGAGAATCTTGGCAGCTCAGAACTGAAATGGGGGCGACCTGGGTGGTCTCCGAGTAACGGGGGTTTCCTTGCAGGCGTTTCGTTACTTGGCTAGGGGAGGTCACCATCGCTAGGAAAGAGTGGGGTCTGCAGGGAGGAGGAGGAGGAGGTAGTGGTGCTGGAGGAGGAAGAGGAGGAGGTAGTGGTGGAGGAGAAGAGGAAGAGGAGGAGGAAGAAGAAGAAGAAGAAGAGGAGGAGGAGGAGGAGGAGGAGGAGGTGGTGCTGGAGGAGGAAGAGGAGGAGGAGGAAGAAGAAGAAGAGGAGGAGGAAGAGGAGGAGGTAGTGGTGGAGGAGAAGAGGAGGAGGAGGAGGAGGAAGAGGTGGTGGTGCTGGAGGAGGAAGAGGAGGAGGTAGTGGTGGAGGAGAAGAGGAGGAGGAAGAAGAAGAGGAGGAGGAAGAGGAGGAGGTAGTGGTGGAGGAGAAGAGGAGGAGGAGGAGGAAGAAGAAGAGGAGGAGGAGGTGGTGGTGCTGGAGGAGGAAGAGGAGGAGGTAGTGGTGGAGGAGAAGAGGAGGAGGAGGAGGAGGAAGAAGAAGAGGAGGAGGAGGAGGAAGAGGTGGTGGTGCTGGAGGAGGAAGATGAGGTAGTGGTGGAGGAGAAGAGGAGGAGGAGGAAGAGACAGGAAGGAGGAAGAAGATGAGGAAGTGGTGGTGGTGGTGGAGGAAGATGACAAACATGAGGAGGAAGGTGAGGAGGAGGAGGAGGTGGTGGTGGTGATGGAGGAGGAGGAAGAGGAGGAGGAGGAAGAGGTGGTGGTACTGGAGGAGGAAGATGAGGAGGAGGAAGAAAAGGAGGAAGAAGAGGAACTGGTGGTGGTGGTGGAGGACGATGATGAACATGAGGAGGAAGGTGAGGAGGAGGAGGAGGAAGAGGAGGAGGAAGAGGAGGAGGAGGAGGTGGTGGTGCTGGAGGAGGAAGAGGAGGAGGTAGTGGTGGAGGAGAAGAGGAGGAGGAGGAGGAGGAGGAGGAGGTGGTGGTGCTGGAGGAGGAAGAGGAGGAGAAGAGGAGGAGGAGGACTGTGGGGTCCTTGGTGCCCTCTGAGCTTGATTTTTGCAGATGTTTCATGACTCAACTAGGGACCATCCTCAGGGCTAGGAAGGAGTGGGATTTGCAGGAAGAGGAGGGGGAGGGGGAGGGGAGGGGGAGGACTGTGGGACTTGCTGCTCTCTGAACCTGGTGGTTTTCTTGCAGATGTTTCGTTACCAAACTAGGTAACCTCATCAATGCTAGGATATTTGTGAATAGAATCCAACATTCAGGAAGAACACAAATAAGGACCACAGGAGCCACCGTCCAGCTTCCAGGGGAAAGTTGCAAACCCAACGGATGGCGGTCGGGATGGCGGTCGGGTAGAGCCGGTTCTTTGAGGAGGGGGTCACACCAGCCAGCTTTCATGGCTAAGGCAGATTGGCCCAAAGTCATCCATCTGGCTTTCAGGCCTAAGGCGGGACTAGAACTCACCGTCTCCTGGTGATTGGCCCAAAGTCATCCATCTGGCTTTCATGCCTAAGGCGGGACTAGAACTCACCGTCTCCTGGTGATTGGCCCAAAGTCATCCATCTGGCTTTCATGCCTAAGGCGGGACTAGAACTCACCGTCTCCTGGTGATTGGCCCAAAGTCATCCATCTGGCTTTCATGCCTAAGGCGGGACTAGAACTCACCGTCTCCTGGTGATTGGCCCAAAGTCACTCAGCCGGCTTTCATGCCTAAGGTGGGACTAGAACTCACCGTCTCCTGGTGATTGGCCCAAAGTCACTCAGCCGGCTTTCATGCCTAAGGCGGGACTAGAACTCACCATCTCCTGGTGATTGGCCCAAAGTCACCCATCTGGCTATCATGCCTAAGGCGGGACTAGAACTCACCGTCTCCTGGTGATTGGCCCAAAGTCATCCATCTGGCTTTCATGCCTAAGGCGGGACTAGAACTCACCGTCTCCTGGTGATTGGCCCAAAGTCATCCATCTGGCTTTCATGCCTAAGGCGGGACTAGAACTCACCGTCTCCTGGTGATTGGCCCAAAGTCACTCAGCCGGCTTTCATGCCTAAGGCGGGACTAGAACTCACCGTCTCCTGGTGATTGGCCCAAAGTCATCCATCTGGCTTTCATGCCTAAGGCGGGACTAGAACTCACCGTCTCCTGGTGATTGGCCCAAAGTCACTCAGCCGGCTTTCATGCCTAAGGCGGGACTAGAACTCACCGTCTCCTGGTGATTGGCCCAAAGTCACTCAGCCGGCTTTCATGCCTAAGGCGGGACTAGAACTCACCGTCTCCTGGTGATTGGCCCAAAGTCACCCATCTGGCTATCATGCCTAAGGCGGGACTAGAACTCACAGTCTCCTGGTGATTGGCCCAAAGTCACCCAGCCGGCTTTCATTCTGAAGGCAGAACTAGAACTCACTGTCTCCTGACTTCACCCAGCTTAAAGTTGCCGAGTTGGAGAAACACTGATGTAATGAATACATGCAATAATCAATTTAGAGCAGGCTTCCTCCCCCCCCCACCCACCCACCCACTAGGGACTCCAATTCAAGCCGTCCAGCTCTGTTCCTCAGACCCTGGAAGGGAAGCAGCTGTGGCAGATGGACCCAGTCCAATCTTGCACAGAGCATCCCTGTCTCCCTGCTTTCCCCTCCCCCCCCCTTGCAGCCCACACAGCTCCCCTCAGCCCTGCAAAATGCCTGCTGGGGAATGGCTTCTTTGGGGGGGGGAGCAAGAGCCGCCATCTCCACTCTCTGGACACTCTGGCTTTCCACAAGCCCTGGAAAAGAATATTGGTGGAATGAGACAAGATAAATAATAACCTTAACTGAAATTAAGTTGGCTCACCCAACTGGCATCTAATGTGTGAGAGAGATAGGCAGTTTCTAAATATGATAGATAGATAGATAGATAGATAGATAGATAGATAGATAGATAGATAGATAGATAGATAGATAGATAGATAGATAGATAGATAGATAGATAGATAGATAGATAATAAACAGACAATGAGAGAGAGATGATTAGATAATAGACAGACAATGATAGAGAGAGATTGATAGATAGAGAGATGATAATTAGATAATAGACAGACAATGATAGAGATGATAGATAGACACACAGATGAGAGAAGAGATAGATATAGATAGATAGACAGACAGACAGACAGATAGATAGGTAGACACAGATGAGAGAGAGAAGAGATATAGATAGATAGATAGATAGATAGATAGATAGATAGATAGATAGATAGATAGATAGATAGATAGATAGATAGATAGATAGATAGATAGATAGGCAGGCAGGCAGGCAGGCAGGCAGGCAGGCAGGCAGGCAGGCAGGCAGGTAAATGGATAGGTAGATGGATAGGGAGAGAGAGAGAGAAAGAGAGATAGGTAGATGCATAGGGAGAGAGAGAGAGAGAGAAAGAGAGACAGACGGACGGATGATAGATGAAGGAAGAAGAAAGAAAGTGAGAAAGAAAAAAAAGGAAGGAAAGAAAAAAGAAATGAAGGAAAGAGAAAGAAAGAAAGAAAGAAAGAAAGAAAAAAAATCTGGTGTTCTCTCTCTTCATGGGACACCTCTCTCTCTCTCTCTCTGACACACACACAAACAGACACGCACACATTGACGTTGCTTGTCAGACAGCCGCAAAAGGGGATCCTGGGACCCAGGGACGCTGCAACCGTCATAAAGATAAGTCAGTTGCCCACCTGACCTTCACTTTGGATCACCTGACCGCAGGGAGGCTGTGGCTGTCACAGGTGTGGAAAAACGATCCTAACTCAAAAACTTTTTTCCCGTGCTGCGGTAACCTGCAACGGTCACTGAATTAATCGTCGTTAAGTCGGGCACTCTCCGTATGTGTGTGTGTGTGTGCCTACCCGGAGGAAGGAAACTGACCCGCTGTGTGGTTTTGCTTTCCCTCCAGCCGCCAAAAAGCCTCTCCGAGTCAAACTAGTGAAGAAGAAGATTTTGAAGAAGAAAGCCCAAAAGCTGCTGAATCCGGAAACGGGCACCCAAAGGGCATCAGGTGGGTCCTCGCTGCTCTTTCCATCTCCTCCTCCCTCCTTCACCAGGGATGTTGCAAAGGCATGTTGTGTCGCCTTGTGGCCCCTAAGTCGCCTTCCAGAAAGCTGGACTGCAACTCCCATCATCCCAGGCAGGACCTTTTGGGGGGTGGGACGAGGGGGGTCCGTCTCCTTCGGAGGAGGCTTGGGAGGGGAGGGGGCTGCACGCCCCTGGGTGGCTGCAGGAGGCCATGTCTGTGGCAACGGCAGAGGAACCCTTCAGTGGCAGAGTCGCAAAGGAACAGCCTCATCAACGAAACGTGGCTATGGGAATGCGACCCGGAAGCATATAAGTTTAATAAATAATAATAATAATAATAATAATAATAATAATAATAATAATAAGTTCCTCTGCAAAAAAAGGGACACGTTTTCTCTTTCCCCCCCCCTTCCCGGGGAGCGTCACAGGAGATGTGTTTGGCATCTATCGGTCTTTAGCATCTGCAGCCTGTATCAAGCTTTCTCTGGACCACACGAGGACTAGAAACTTGAGGTTGGATCACTTTGCCACTTAGATGCCACAGGAGGTGCCTGACAGGGCCTCATCTTATCCCATGGCCAGTTTGTCCCATGCTTGCATCACTGGTGCCAGGGTCCTACTAATGTATGTGTGTTTGCATGTAGGCATGCATGTATGTATGTTTTTATCTATGTATGTATGTATCTGTTTGTTGTTTATTACTCAATTACTCAACTATCCTGGGAGATGCGTTGGGCTGAAAGGCAGTGAGGGACTGGCCCAAAGTCACCCAGCTGGCTTTTATGCCCAAAGTTGGACTAGAACTCACCGTCTCCTGGTGATCGGCCCAAAGTCACCCAGCCGGCTTTCATGCCTAAGGCAGGACTAGAACTCACCATCTCCTGGTGATTGGCCCAAAGTCATCCAGCCGGCTTTCACACCTAAGGCGGGACTAGAACTCACCACCTCCTGGTGATTGGCTCAAAGTCACCCAGCTACCATTCATTCCTACGGCAGGACTAGAACTCACCACCTCCTGTTGATTGGCCCAAAGTCACCCAGCTGGCTTTCATGCCTACGGCAGGACTAGAACTCACCACCTCCTGGTGATCGGCCCAAAGTCACCCAGCTACCATTCATTCCTACGGCAGGACTAGAACTCACCACCTCCTGGTGATTGGCCCAAAGTCACCCAGCTGGTTTTTGTGCCTAAGGTGGGGACTAGAACTCTCTTGTCTCTCGGTTTCGAGCCTGGATCCTGAACCAGTCAATCAAACTGGCTCACCTCCAGATGTGGGGGACGCTCGAACACAGAGCCCAGCTGGTTTGGCTAACCCACTTTTTCAAGTGAGGTTCCAGAACAGCTTCGGGGAGCCCAGCACTTGCGATACTGTCCTGCGCCTGGCACATTTTTCACTCACTCTCCCACCGCAAGGGAGTCTGATGCTTTCATAGAAAAAGGACACACACACACACACACACACACACACACACATTTCAAGAATTTTGACTTTCCGGGCCTGAATTTTTAGCTTTTTTTTCGTCCTTTCCCCCCCCCCCCAAGGGATACTTGGATTCTCCGATCTCTGGAGGCCACTGGGATCATCCTTGGAAAGCCGACTTCGGGGGTTTGTTTTCCTTTTGGCTTTCTAGGCTTCCTGTGGCATGGAGTTGTTGAGTTTGGCTGCGGCAGCTGCCAGGCGAAAAGCCGGCAGCCCCAAAGTTGGCTCCGGAAATCTGGAAGTCTTCAGCCGGCCAAAGGGGCAGCCGGTTCTGGCCGAGGGAGGGAGGGAGGGAATGAAAGAGGCTTTTCATGGAAGAAAACAAAAAAAAAACTCCACAAAAGCAACAGGGAAGAAAACAGCAGGAGGGGGAGGACAGGAGGCCAAGGGGAGAGGCAGCTGTCCCCTGCAGATGGGTCTCCCTGCCCATCCCTCTTGCCTCCTGTCTCTTTTTGTTTTAACCAGGGGGGGAGGGGGAAAGACCAACTTCCTCTTGGCGTTTTTTTAAAAATGGAACCCAACGGGTGTTTCCTGGAAGCCGGCCACGGCATCACTGAGGGCTAGCGGCATGCGTGGATCTTCCCCTGCGCGCTTTTGGAGGAGACTGGAGGAAAGGCCGCTGTGGGACGCGGGGGAGAGGGCAGGTGGGGTCCCCTCCAGATTAAGGGCATCCAATCGGAGCAGCTTTAAGACCGGTTGAATTCTACTCCCAGAATTCCCCACCCAGGCATGGTGCAGTGATGGGGAGGGAAGGAGTAGGTGCAACGAACACATCTTCCTTCCTTCCTTCCTTCCTTCCTTCCTTCCTTCTTTCCTTCCTTCCTTCCTTCCTTCCTTCCTTCTTTCCTTCCTTCCTTCTTTCCTTCCTTCCTTCTTTCCTTCCTTCCTTCCTTCCTTCCTTCCTTCTTTCCTTCCTTCCTTCCTTCTTTCCTTCCTTCCTTCCTTCTTTCCTTCCTTCCTTCCTTCCTTCCTTCCTTCCTTCCCTCCCTCCCTCCTTTCCTGTCCTGTATTTCCAAACTTGAATTCCGGATCTGTCCCCTGCAAAATTAAATGCCAGTTCTACATGTCCTGGATTGACAACAATGGCCCCAAGAAAGGATGATGGGCTTTGGGGCATCTCTGTATCAGTGGGGGTGACCACAACGTAGTTTTGACAGTTGGCCTTTTTTTTTTTTTTTTTTTTTTTTGCTGATGCCAGTTTTGGCCTCTCCTGCAGCTTTTAAAATCTTGGTGACAGGACAAGGAGAGGAGAGGAAAGGAACAGAACGGAAAGGAAGGAAAGGGGAGGGGAGGGGAGGGGAGGAGAGGAGAGGAGAGGAGAGGAAAAGAAAGGAAAGGAGAGGAGAGGAAAGGAAAGGAAAGGGGAGGGGAGGGGAGGAGAGGAGAGGGAAGGAGAGAAAGGAAAGGGAAGGAGAGGAAAGGAAAGGAGAGGAGAGGAGAGGAGAGGGAAGGAGAGGAAGGAAAGGAGAGGAGAGGAAAGGAAAGGGGAGGGGAGGGGAGGAAAGGAAAGGAAAAGAAAAGGAAGGAAGGAAGGAAAGGGGAGGAGAGGAGAGGAAAGGAAAGGAAGGGAGGGGAGGGGAGGAGAGGAGAGGGAAGGAGAGGAGAGAAAAGGAGAGGAGAGGAGAGGAGAGGAGAGGAAAAGAAAAGAAAGGAGAGGAAGGAAAGGAGAGGAAAGGAAAGGAAAGGGGAGGGGAGGAAAGGAAAAGAAAAGAAAAGAAAAGAAAAGGAAGGAAGGAAGGAAGGAAAGGGGAGGAGAGGAGAGGGAAGGAAACGAAAGGAAAGGAAAGGAAGGAAAGCAGAGGAAAGGGAAGGAAAGGAGAGGAGAGGAGAGAGGAAAGGAAAGGAAAGGAGAGGAAGGAAAAGGAAGGGGAAAGGGAAAGGGAAGGGGAAAAGAAAAGAAAAAAGAAAAGAAGGGAAAGGGAAAAGGGAAGGAAGGGAAGAAGAAGGAAAGGGGAGGAGGGGAGGGAAGGGAAGGGAAAGGCAGTAGAGAAGGGGAGGGGAAAGGAAAGGTAGGGAGAGGGAAGGGTAGAGAGAGAAAAGAAAAAGAAAGAAGAGAGAGAAAAAGAAAGAAAGAGAAAGAAAGAAAAAAAGAAAGAAGGAAGGAAAAGAAAGAAAGAAGGAAGAAAGAAAGGAAAAGAAAGAAGGAAAAGAAGGAAGGAAAAGAGAGAGAGAGAGAGAGAGAGAGAGAGAGAGAGAGAGAGAGAGACACTCGGCCTGAAAGTGCTGGTTCTGCATATTTCTCCTGGCCCTTGCAGAGGAGAGAGGCCCAGGCCGGGATCCCGCCAGTCTCCTAAGAATTGTGGTTGGACTCTTCATCTCGTTTCTGCCGGGGTTTTTATTTTTTTCGGGGCGGCTGACTCAGCTGTGCCTCATGCAAGAAATAGTTGTGCAATTATAATTAAAAGCCAGCAGACGAGCGCACTGACACTCCACACACTGGCGTCTCCTCCTTGGGACCTGGAATTCACTCCCCTTCTCATTTCTCTAATTTATCTCCCAGCTTTGTGATTTTGACAAATAACAAAAGACAACAACACATCTTCCTCCTATTTTCCCCACAACCACAACCCTGTGAGGTGGGTTGGGCTGAAAGAGAGAATGATTGCCACAGAGTCACTCAACCGGCTTTCGTGCCTAAGGCGGGACTAGAACTCACCGTCTCCTGGTGATTGGCTCAAACTCACCCAGCCGGCTTTCATAGTGAAGGCGGGACTAGAACTCACCGTCTCCTGGTAATTGGTCCAAAGTCACCCAGCTGGCTTTCATGCCTAAGGCGGGACTAGAACCCACCATCTCCTGGTGATTGGTCCAAAGTCACCCAGTTGGCTTTCATGCCTAAGGCAGGACTAGAACTCACCGTCTCCTGGTGATTGGCCCAAAGTCACCCAGCCGGCTTTCATGCCTAAGGCGGGACTAGAACCCACCATCTCCTGGTGATTGGTCCAAAGTCACCCAGTTGGCTTTCATGCCTAAGGCAGGACTAGAACTCACCGTCTCCTGGTGATTGGCCCAAAGTCACCCAGCCGTCTTTCACTCCTAAAACGGGACTAGAATTCACCATCTCCTGGTGATCAGCCCAGAGCAAAATGGGGCAAAACTCACTTAGCAAAACAACAGACATTTTGGGCTCAGCTGTGGTCGTAAGTTGGGGACCACCGGTACTAATCCAAGTCATCCTTCGGGGAGGTCTTGTTAGGTATCCAGAAGACCCTCCAGCCTCTGTTTGAAGAACTCCAACCAAGGAGAAAGCATCGTGTGGCAACATGGCCCACTGGTTATAGCTCCACTGGACCCAAGTGGACCTTGAGTGGAGAGCAAAACATCTCATATGGAAAGAAATAAAATATAGAAGAGAATAGAATAGAGAATAGAATAGAAAATAGAATAGAATAGAAAACAGAACAGAATAGAATAGAACAGAATAGAATAGAATAGAATAGAATAGAATAGAATAGAATAGAATAGAATAGAATAGAATTAAGAATGGGATAGAATAGAATAGAATAGAATTAAGAATGGGATAGAATAGAATAGAATAGAAAATAGAATAGAATAGAAAACAGAATAGAATAGAATAGAATAGAAAACAGAATAGAATAGAATAGAATAGAATTAAGAATGGGATAGAATAGAATAGAATAGAATTAAGAATGGGATAGAATAGAATAGAATAGAAAATAGAATAGAATAGAAAATAGAATAGAATAGAAAATAGAATAGGAAATAATAGAAAATAGAATAGAAATTAGAATAGAAATTAGAATAGAATAGAAAATAATAGAATCAAATAGAAATTAGAATAAAAAATAATATAGAACAGAATAGAAATTAGAACAGAACAGAACAGAATAAAATAACAGTTGAAAGGGACCTTGGAGGTCATCTAGTCCAGGCAGGAAACCCTATACCATTTCGGACAAATGGCTGTCCAGTCTCTTAAAAACCTCCAGTGATGGAGCATCCACCGCTTTGGAGGCAAAACCCAAAACCCCTGATGAAGGGCAAAGCAAGGGAGGGGGTTCTCTGGGGAGGGGGCTCTCCCTAAGTTGATTGGGTCTCCTGCCCACCCAACCCACCTCTCTCCTTCCTTCCTTCTTCTCCAAGCAGAATGCCCTCCGTTGGGACTCGAGTCTCTGAGGGTGCGGGACTCCCAACTACGAGCTTCCAGCTCCAAGCGGGACGGACTCGGGCCCCACCGCGGGCGCCTGAACATCCAGGTAAGGCTGCACCTTTCAGGGCCACCATCGTTGGCAGTCCACACCGCAAGTTCTGGGATCCAGTGTGCTCTTGGCCTGCAGGAGGAACAGAACCACCACGTCATCAAAGGACAGAATAACAAGGGTCGGAAGGGACCTCGGAGGTCTTCTAGTCCAGCCCCCTGCTTGAGCAGCAGGCCCTAGGGTAGGCAACCTGGGCTCTTTTATGACTTGTGGACTTCAACTCCCAGAATTCCTGAGCCAGCATGGGGCAACTGTGGGCCCTTCATGACTGGTGGACTTCAACTCCCAGAATTCCTCAGCCAGCATGGCTCCGCTCGGAAACCTCTCTTTCCCCTCAGCGTGGCTGGCTCGGGAATTCTGGGAGTTGAAGTCCACCAGTCATAAAAGAGCCAAGGTTGCCTACCTCTGGCCCTAGACCATTTCAGACAAGTGGCTGTCCAGCCTCTTTTTAAAAATCTCCAGTGTTGGAGCACCCACAACTCCTGGTGGCAGGCCCCTTCCAAACCTGTTATTCTGTTATCTAAAATGAGCGGGGGGGTTGGACTAGATGACCTCCGAGGCCCCTTCCAAACCTGTTATTCTGTTATCTAAAATGAGCGGTGGGGTTGGACTAGATGACCTCCGAGGCCCCTTCCAAACCTGTTATTCTGCTATCTAAAATGAGCGGGGGGGTTGGACTAGATGACCTCCGAGGCCCCTTCCAAACCTGTTATTCTGTTATCTAAAATGAGCGGGGGGTTGGACTAGATGACCTCCGAGACCCCTTCCAAACCTGTTATTCTGTTATCTAAAATGAGCGGGGGTTGGACTAGATGACCTCCAAACCTGTTATCTAAAATGGCGGAAGATCTCCTGCCTGAGCAGGGGCTTGGACTAGATGACCTCTACGGCCCCTTCCAGCTCTCTTATTCTGTTATTCTGCTATCTAAAATGGCCGAGCGTCTGCTGCCTGAGCAGGGGGTTGGACTAGATGATCTCCACAGCCCCTTCCAGCTCTCTTATTCTGTTATTCTGCTATCTAAAATGGCCGAGCGTCTCCTGCCTGAGCAGGGGGTTGGACTAGATGACCTCCACGGCCCCTTTCCAGCTCTATAGTCAGTTGCGAAGGCTAGGCCGGGCAGCCCCCTTCCTGAGGGTGGGGGGGGTTGATGTGGGGCAGAAGGAGATGGCTTCCCGCCACCTTCCTGCCTCTTCCCTCGTTCGTCGTAGCCGCACACGCTTCTCCGGCAAGGCTGTGAAAATAGAAAAGGTTCCTCAAACCGATCCTCTTCCAGAAGAAAGGAATCTGGCCTCCATCCTTTGTGGCCGTGGGAGAAGCGGGGAGGGGAGCAGTGGGGTGAAATGGGTTGCAGGGTGGGGGAGGAGGAGGAGGAGGGAGGACATTCTCGGAAGCCAGGAGGATGAAGGCCCTGCAGGCTGGAAAGTACAGTCCCCACCCCAACGCTCCGGAGGGAATTTGCAAAGCTCTCTCTCTCGCTCGCTCTCGCTCTCTCTCTCTTTGGATCATTCCCCTGGAAAAGGGCACTTGAGTTCCCTGGAAAAGGATTCCTTGGAAAAGGGAGGAGCTGGTCGTTAAGCAGCCCCGCCTCTGAAGCCCTGGGCTTGGTCCCAAGGTGAGGACCTCAAGGTTCCTCGGCATCACAAAGCGCCCGAGATTTGCTGTAACGGAGACGTCCGGGAGGGGGGGGCTAGGAAGCTTTGGGGGTCTCTTTGCCCACCTTTCTCTCTTAAGGGAGGAGATAAAACACAGTCAGAATGAAAAAGGATCTCCTCTTCCTCCTCCTCCTCCTCCTCCTCCATTTTCTTCTCCCGCCTTCTTCCTCCTTCATCCCTTCCTCCTTCTTCTCCTCCATTTTTTCCCCTTCCTCCATCCCTTTCTCTTCCTCCTCCATCTTTCTCCTTCTCCATTTTTTTCTCCCCTTCCTCCATCCCTTTCTCTTCCTCCTCCATCCCTTTCTCCTTCGTCTCCTCCATTTTTTCCCCCTTCCTCTATCCCTTTCTCTTCCTCCTCCATCCCTTTCTCCTTCTTCTCCATTTTTCTCCCCTTCCTCCATCCCTTTCTCTTCCTCCTGCATCCCTTTCTCTTCCTCCTCCATCCCTTTCTCCTCCTCCATTTTTCTCCCCTTCCTCCATCCCTTTCTCTTCCTCCTCCATCCCTTTCTCCTTCTTCTCCATTTTTCTCCCCTTCCTCCATCCCTTTCTCTTCCTCCTCCATACCTTTCTCTTCCTCCTCCATCCCTTTCTCCTTCTCCATTTTTCTCCCCTTCCTCCATCCCTTTCTCTTCCTCCTCCATCCCTTTCTCCTTCTTCTCCTCCATTTTTTTCTCCCCTTCCTCCATTCCTTTCTCTTCCTCCTCCATCCCTTTCTCTTCTCCTCCATCCCTTTCTACTTCTCCATTTTTTCTCCCCTTCCTCTATCCCTTTCTCTTCCTCCTCCATCCCTTTCTCCTCCATTTTTCTCCCTTTCCTCCATCCCTTTCTCTTCCTCCTCCATCCCTTTCTCCTTCTTCTCCTCCATTTTTTTCTCCCCTTCCTCCATTCCTTTCTCTTCCTCCTCCATCCCTTTCTCTTCTCCTCCATCCCTTTCTACTTCTCCATTTTTTCTCCCCTTCCTCTATCCCTTTCTCCTCCTCCTCCATCCCTTTCTCCTTCTTCTCCTCTATTTTTTTCTCCCCTCCATCCCTCTTTCTCCTCCTCCTCCTCCTCCATCCCTTTCTCCTTCTTGCTGGCTGAGGAATTCTAGGAGTTGAAGTCCACAAGTCTTAAAGTGGCCATGGTTCAACCATACTGTTCCCTCTGCTCGGCTTTCCTTTCTTTCGAATTATTCATTCTTCGATCCTCGGGAATCAAATACAAAACAATAAAATAAAACCAAATAAAATAAATAAAATAAAATAAAATAAAACCAAACGAAACGAAACGAAGCAAAACAAAAGAGTATGTTCAACCCTAACGACAACAACGAAAAAAAATAGCATACAAAAAAAAAGAAGAAAAGAAGAAGAGGGGTCCATTCAATTTAAGTTCTTGCATGATATGTGTCTGCTCCTTTTTTTTTTTTTTTGCTTACGCCAGTCTGGAATTCACGACGGCGATTTGTACGACGGAGGCTGGTGTGCCGGATACGTCGACAAAGATCAGTGGCTGGAGATTGATGCCAGGCGACTGACGCGCTTCACCGGGGTGATCACCCAGGGACTCAACTCCATCTGGACGTAAGTGTCGCGCTGAGGCTGGGAGACGCGACCATCCGCCGCAGCAAGATAAGCAAGGCCAGCTTTTCCAAATTTTGACACCCCAACAGCAACGGGATTCAAATGCCTGAACAACTGGTTCTCTGCGTGGATGCAGGCCTGGGCATCTAGGCCTAGAACAGACTTCGGGAAGTGGCATCCATGCACTTCCGGCAGGCCGTTCAAGGCATGGGAGGCCTTCTCCAAGCCTCCGAAGCCTAGAACGGACTTCCGGAAGTGGCATCCATGCACTTCCGGCAGGCCGTTCAAGGCATGGGAGGCCTTCTCCAGACCTCCTAGGCCTAAAACGGACTTCCGGAAGTGGCATCCACACACTTCCAGCTGGCCGTTTAAGGCCTGGAAAGCCTCCTCCAGGCCTCTGAAGCCTAGAATGGACTTCCGGAAGTGGCATCCACACACTTCCAGTGGGCCATTGAAGGCCTGGGAGGCCTCCTCCAGGCCTCCCAGACCTAGAACGGACTTCCGGAAGTGGTGTGCATTCAGCCGGTTCTCCGAACTCAACAAAATTTAGCTACCGGTTCTGCTGAACCGGTGAGAACCAGCTGAATCCCACCCGAGCCCCAAAGGTTGGCTATCGCAGGGCTTAGGTAATACATGGGAAGGGGGGGGGCTGAGATGGAAACTCATCAAGGAGAGATCCAGCCTAGAAGGAAGGAGGAATTTCCTAACAGGGAGAACAATTAATCCGTGGAACGACTTGCCACCAGAAGTTGTGGCTGCTCCCTCACTGGAGGTTTTTTAAGAAGAAACTGGGCAGCCACTTGTCTGAAACAAGGGTCTCTCCTGCTTGAGCAGGGGGCTGGACTAGAAGACCACCCAGGCCCCTTCCAACTCTGTCATTCTGTGATGGAGCATGTTGTGGAAGCATTGTCTTAAAATAAGGTGTGAACCACCTTTTCTTGCTAAGTCATTCTACCGCAACTCAGCCCAAAATGTCTCTTGCTAAGCGAGACATTTTGCCAAGGGAGCTTTGCCCCACTTTACGACCTTCGTTGTCACAGCTGTTAAGTGAGTCCCCGCAATTGTTAAGTTAGTAACACGGTTGTGTCAGGGAATCTGGCTTCCCCAGTGATGCCAGCAGCGTCCGGGGGGGGGGGGAACCGCGAGACTCGCTTAATAATTGCGATGATTCACTTAACAACAGAGGCGAGGCAGGTCGTAAAATGGGGCCAACTCATTTAACAACTGCCTCGCTTAGAAACAGAAATTTTGGGTTGAATTCTGGTCGTTAAGTCGAGGACTACCTACAATGGGCGGGCTCCATTACAGTCATTGGTCGGGGTGTAGCCTGGACACTTAAGAAAACCATAGCTGAGATCCTCAGGACGATGGGAGTTTACCTGGGAGAGGATAGACGCTGGATGAAGGAGCAAGGTAGAGAAACTCGAGTGCGAATCCTCTCCTTGCCCTCTCCCTGGCCTGTCTCGAACCGCCCGTTTCTGTTCTATCCTCCAGTTACAGCTGGGTGACTTCGTACAAGATCCAGTTTAGCAACGACACTCATCGCTGGCAGCCTTGCAGAAACGGGAGCCAAGAGGTGGTAAGTCCAGGGGCGTCCTGAGCAAGCCACGATGGGCTGCTTCGAGAGTTGTGTGCAGGTGTACGGGGGGGGGGGGGGCGGGTAGGCTCATATATCCTATTCTATTCCATTCCATTCCATATTTTCTATTCTATTCTATTTTCTATTCTATTCCATTCAATTCCATTCCATATTTTCTATTCTATTCTATTCTATTTTCTATTCTATACTCTATTCTATTCTATTCTACTCTACTTATTCTACTCTACATTCTACTCTACTCTATTCTATTCTATACTCTACACTTTACACTATTCTACTCTACACTATTCTACTTTATTCTACTCTATTCTATTCTATACTCTACACTTTACTCTATTCTACTCTACACTATTCTACTTTACTCTACACTCTGCTCTACTCTATTCTAGTCTACTCTGAATTTTACTCTACTCTATTCTACTCTACTTTATTCTACACTCCACTCCACTGTATTTATATTCTGTTCTGTTCTGTTCTATTCTATTCTATTCCTTATTCTATTCTATTCCTTATTCTATTATATTCTGTACTATTCTGTTCTATTCTATTCCTTATTCTATTCTACACTCTATTCTATTCTATTCTATTCTACTTTAACTACTCTACTCTATTCTACTCTATTTTACTCTACACTCTATTCTATCTATACTCTACACTTTACTCTACTCTATTCTACTCTACACTCTACACTGTTCCACTCTACACTCTACTCTACTCTACTCTACTCTACACTACACTACACTCTATTTCTATTCTACTCTATTCTATTCTTTATTCTATTCTATTCTATTCTATTCTATTCCTTATTCTATATTTTGTATTCTATTCTACTCTACTCTATTCTATCCTATCCTATCCTATCCTATCCTGTCCTATCATTATTCTATCTTATCCTATTCATTCTTCCAGATCTTCCCAGCCAACAAGGAACCCGAGACCCCCATCCTCAACCTGCTGCCAGACCCCGTCGTGGCACGCTACATCCGGATCAATCCTCAAACATGGTTTGAGAACGGGACCATCTGCTTAAGGGTCGAAATTCTGGGATGCGCCCTGCCAGGTAGGCCATTAAGGGGATTGGTGTGTGTGTGTGTGTTGGGGGGGGGTTAGACTCTCAGCTACCTGTCCTCACCTTGGTTTCCTGTGGAGTCCAAACTGCCCAGAACCAATACAGGTAGTCCTCGGCTTACAAAAGTTCAGTTAACAACCGTTCAATGATACAATGGCACCGGAAAAAGCGATTTAGGACCGTTTTCCCCCACTGACGACCGTTGCAGTATAGCCACGGTCGCGTGATCAAACTTCAAACGTTTGGCAGGCTGACTCATATTTGCGACAGTGGCCGTGTCCCCGGGGTCATGTGACCAATTTTTGCAACAACAACAACAACAACAACAACAACAATAATAATAATAGTAGTAGTAAAGTTGGAAGGGACCTTGGGGGTCATCCAGTCCAACCCCCTGCTCAGGCAGGAAACCCTATACCATTTCGGACAAATGGCCGTCCAGTCTCTTCTTAAAAACTTCCAGTATTTTTTACAATATTTCTATTCTTATTCTTATTCTTTCCTATTTTTATTTCTATTCTGTTCTGCTCTGTTCTATTCTACTCTATTTCTATTCTTATTCTTATTCTTTCCTATTCTTATTTCTATTCTGCTCGGCTCGGCTCGCCTCCATTCCATTCCCAGTTTTCATTCACGCATCCTGTGTTTCTTTCCAGATCCCAACAACATTTATCCGTGGGAACATATACCTGGCACCAACGATAAATTGGATTTTAGGCATCACAACTACAAAGAGATGAGGAAGGTGCGTTCTTTCTTGTGTGGAGTTCAAGGGTTCAAGCTCTTCATGAATTCTCTTAGAAAAGGATTGTCGAAGTATTCAAGAACCAGGGAAGAATTACGACCAGCTTGCTGGCACAAACTGGGCCAGAATTTGACAGATTCTTCCAATTTAGATATCAATAGATATAATATAAATCCTTGGTAAGGCCACACCTGGAATACAGCATCCAGGTTTGGTCACTCCGTTACAGAAAAGATGCTGAGACTTTGGAAAAAGTGCAAAGAAGAGCAACAAATTTGATTAAGACAAAAGCATACGAAGAACGGTTGCAGGAATTGGGTAAGGCCAGTCTAGAGAAAAAGAATGACCAGGGGGGACAGGATAGCAGTCTTCCAGTATCTCAGGGGCTGCCTCAAAGAAGAGGCAGTCAAGCTCTTCTCCAAAGCCCCTGAAGAAGGCAGGACAAGGACCAACGGATGGAAACTAACCAAAGAGAAAAGCAACCTGGAACTAAGGAGAAACTTCCTGACAGTGAGAACAATTAACCAGTGGAACAACCTGCCTCCAGAGGTTGTGGGTGTTTCATCACTGGAGTTTTGTTTTTTTTAACATTCGCAGTGGTCCACTAAACAACTGTGGCAAGAAAAGTCATAAAATGGGGCAAAACTCACTTGACAACTGTCTCATTTGGCGACAAAAATATTGGGTTGTAAGTCAGGGACTCCTGTAGTTTTTAAAAAAGCAGTTTTGCCTTAAATATTCAGAATGGAATGGAATGGAATGGAATGGAATGGAATAAATATTGGAGAATGGAATAGAATAGAATATAGAAAGAATAGAATAGAATAGAATAGAATAGAATAGAATAGAATAGAATAGAATAGAATAGAATAGAATAGAATAGAATAAATATTGGAGAATGGAATAGAATAGAATATAGAAAGAATAGAATAAAATAGAATAGAATATAGAATAGAATAGAATAAATATTGGAGAATGGAATAGAATAGAATATAGAATAGAATAGAATAGAATAGAATAGAATAGAATTAGGAATGGAAAAATAGAATAGAATAGAATAGAATTAGGAATGGAAGAATAGAATAGAATAGAATAGAATAGAATAGAATAAATATTGGAGAATGGAATAGAATAGAATATAGAATAGAATAGAATAGAATAAATATTGGAGAATGGAATAGAATAGAATATAGAATAGAATAGAATAAATATTGGAGAATAGAATAGAATATAGAATAGAATAGAATAAATATTGGAGAATAGAATAGAATATAGAATAGAATAGAATTGGAAGGGACCTTGGAGGTCTTCTAGTCCAGCCCCCTGCTCAAGCAGGAGAACCTATACCATTTTAGACAAGTGACTGTCTGTTTAAAATGTCTTGATTTTTCAGTGACCAGTTTAAACATCACACCAGCAAATTAACTCCCACGCCCCACCCCTCCCATTTTTATTTTATTTTAACATCCAGATTTTAGATTCCTAGGAGAGAGAAAAACTTGCCTGGGTCATCCCTTTATACCTCTTTCTTCTCCACCCTGAAAGGGAGGGAGGGATCCTAGCCGATCACCATCGATTCTTCAACTTCAGAGGTTTTAATTTATTGAGAAATTTAATTCTCTCCCGGCAGCTGATGAAAAACGTCAGCGACACGTGTCCGGATATCACGAGGATATACAGCATCGGGAAAAGTTACCTGGGCTTGAAAATGTACGTCATGGAGATTTCAGACAACCCCGGGCAGCACGAAGTAGGTGAGCGACATCGCAGGAGGCTCCCTCCGTTTTGCAGGAAGAGAGTTTGATCGGAGTTTGGCTGCGGAAGACGGCAATCGTGGCTTGTTTCCGTTAACCAGCAGGTTCTCTGCCAGTTGGGTCCAAGAATCTATCTAGTTTATCCAGTTTTTCTCAATCTGGGCTAGCTGGGTGGACTTCAACTCCCAGAATTCCCCAGCCGGCCTTGAGATCTAGTTTATCCAGTGTTTCTCAGTCTGGGCTAGCTGGGTGGACTTCAACTCCCAGAATTCCCCAGCCGGCCTTGAGATCTAGTTTATCCAGTGTTTCTCAGTCTGGGCTAGCTGGGTGGACTTCAACTCCCAGAATTCCCCAGCCGGCCTTGAGATCTAGTTTATCCAGTGTTTCTCAGTCTGGGCTAGCTGGGTGGACTTCAACTCCCAGAATTCCCCAGCCGGCCTTGAGATCTAGTTTATCCAGTGTTTCTCAGTCTGGGCTAGCTAGGCGGACTTCAACTCCCAGAATTCCCCAGCTGGCCTCGCGACCTCTCTTGCTTGCTCAGTGTTTCTCCACCTGGGCCAGCGGAAGACGGGTGGACTTCAACTCCCAGAATTCCCTAGCCAGCAAGGAATCCTGGGAGTCGACGTCTCCACCCGTCTCCTACTGCTTGCGCGAGGTTAGGAAACAGGTTGCTGTTCTCCCTGTCCCCAGATTTGGGGGCTCCCCCAAATGGGGACCTTGGATCCCTCCAGAAACCCCCGGGAGGTTATCCCTCTGCCATTGCAGGAGAACCGGAGTTCCGCTACGTGGCCGGCATGCACGGCAACGAGGCGCTGGGCCGGGAGCTGGTGCTCAACCTGATGGAGTATCTCTGCCAGGAATACAGGCAGGGCAACCCTCGCGTCCGGAGGCTGGTCACGGAGACCCGAATCCACCTGATGCCCTCCATGAACCCGGACGGTTACGAGACGGCCTACAAGCTGGTGGGTGGCACCCTCTGTGTGTGTGTGTGTGTGTGTGTGTGTGTGTGTGTGTGTGTGTGTGTGTGTGTTCATTCCCCGGTCCTGTTTAGGAAGCAAACTTTGTCTGAATCGAAAGGGGGGGGGAAGGGTAGCTGGAAGATCTTTCTCGTTTTCTTTTCTTTTCTTTCGTTCTTTCTTTTGCTTTCTTCTTTCTTTCTTTCCTTCCTTCCTTCTTTCCTCTCTTTTTCTTTTCCTTCCTTCCTCCTCCTTTTGTTTTTCTTTGTCTCTTCCTCCCTTTTTCCTTTCCTTCCTTCCTCCCTCTCTTCCCTCCTACTTCCTCCCTCCCTGATTCCTTCCTTTCTCTCTCTCTCTTCTGTTTTCTTTCTTTTTCTTCCTTCCTTCTTCCTTTTGTTCCTCCCTCCTTTCCCCTCCCACCTTCCTCCCTCCTTGCTTCCTTATGTCTCTCCCTTCCTTTCTTTTTCTTTTTCCTTCCTTCCTTCATTCGTCCCTCCCTCCCTTCCTCCTTCCTCACTGCTTCCTTCCTTCCTTCCTTCCTTCCTTCATCTTTCTTTTCCTTCCTTCCTTCCTTCCTTCCTTCCTTCCTTCCTTCCTTCCTTCCCAGTTAAAAACTTACACTTTAGCCCCCACTCTCTTCCTTCCTTCCTCCTTCCTCACTGCTTCCTTCCTTCCTTCCTTCCTTCCTTCCTTCCTTCCTTCCTTCCTTCCTTCCTTCCTTCCTTCCTTCCTTCCTTCCCAGTTAAAAACTTACACTTTAGCCCCCACTCTAACCCCCACTCTGTGGCACCAACAACAGAATCGATCCACTCCGAATGGGTCCCCAGCCCCATTGAACCAAACCAGCCTTCAAAGCTTTGCGGAAAAGGAGCCAGGCGGTCGCCAATCTGATCTCTGGGGAAGGACCTTCCATAGGGAGGGAGCCACCACCGAGAAGGCCCCTTTCCCAGGTCCCTCCAGATGGACTACCTCGGTAGCTGAGACCCACAACACCTTTTGCCTTCCCGCTTTGGGAAGGAGGATATAACTGGGGAGTGGGTTACCGATATCCCCAGGCCGGTCCATCCAGGGGACCCCGAGCAGGCTCTCCATCCCCTCCTTTCTCTGGCGACTCTGCAGGGCTCGGAGCTGTCCGGCTGGGCACTGGGCCGATGGACGTACGAAGGCTTTGATCTCAACCACAACTTTGCCGATCTCAACACGGACCTTTGGGACGCCGAGGACCTCCAGCTGGTCCCCCACCAGTTCCCCAACCACTACATCCCCATCCCGGAGGCGTACACCTTCCCCAATGCCACGGTGAGCCCCACCCCGGTGCCCCCTGGGCGGTGGGTTGCCCGCCATGCCCAGCTCCTTCCATCTGGGCGTCTCTACTCCTCCCCTCCACCCATTTCAAGCCAGGAACTGCAACCGAGCAATTGGACACGGGCAATCCTCGACTTACGACCCAAACATTTCCATTGCTAAGCGAGACAGCATTTCAGTGGATTTCCCTTCTCCTCCCCCCGCCCCATTTTACCACCTCTCTTGCCGCACTGCCGTTGTTAACTTAGTCACAGGTCGTTAAGCGAACCCCGCTCCCCCCACTGACTTTGCTTGTCAGACGGTCGCAAAAGGGGATCGTGTGACCCCGGGGGACGCTGGGACCGTCATAAATATTAGCCAAGCGTCGGAATTTTGATCGTGTCACCCTGGGGAATGCTGCGATGGTTGTAAATGTGAAACTTGGCCCTTAGTGCCGTTGTCAATTCGGTCACTAAGCAAACCATTGTAAGTCGAGGACTAACTACAAAAGCAACCCACGGGGGCCAAACAGGGACAGCAGAAGGATGTGACCCAGGGGCCATAAAATGCTCTATAATAGCGATCTTCAAGCTTGGTTTACTTTAAGACTTGTGGACTTCGACTCCCAGAATTCCTCAGCCAACCATGCTGGCTGAGGAACTCTGGGAGTTGAAGTCCACAAGTCATCAAAGGACCAAGTTTGAAGACCCCTAGTTTAGACTTTAAGAGGAGTGGACTTCAACTCCCAGAATCCTTTAGCCAGCATGCCTGACTGAGGAACTCTGGGAGTTGAAGTCCACAAGTCATCAAAGGGCCGAGTTGGAAGACCCCTGATGTAGACTTTAGGAGGAGTGGACTTCAACTCCCAGAATTCCTCAGCCAGCGTGCCTGGCTGAGGAATTCTGGGAGTTGAAGTCCACCAGTCATCAAAGGACCCAGTTTGAAGACCCCTGATGTAGACTTTGAGAGGAGTGGACCTCAACTCCCAGAATTCCTCAGCCAGCGTGCCTGGCTAAGGAATTCTGGGAGTTGAAGTCCACAAGTCATACAAGGGCCCAGTTTGAAGACCCCTGACATAGACTTTAAGAAGAGTGGACTTCAACTCCCAGAATTCCTCAGCCAGTGTGCCTGGTATGAAGACCCCTGTCTTAAAGCATCCTGGCTGAGGAATTCTGGGAGTTGAAGTCCACAAGTGATCAAAGGGCCCCGTTTGAAGACCCCTGATGTAGACTTTAAGAGGAGTGGACTTCAACTCCCAGAATCCCTCAGCCAGCATGCCTGACTGAGGAACTCTGGGAGTTGAAGTCCACGAGTCATCAAAGGGCCATGTTCGAAGACCCCTGATGTAGACTTTAAGAGGAGTGGACCTCAATTCCAAGAATCCCTTAGCCAGCGTGCCTGGCTAAGGAATTCTGGGAGTTGGAGTCCACAAGTCGTAAAGGGGCCAAGCTTGGAGACCCCTGCCCTAAAGGGAGGGCATCTCTGCTTGGGCTCATCCTGAATGTTTTTTTTTTCCCTGCCAAGGTTGCCCCAGAAACGCGGGCGGTTATCAGCTGGATGCAGCGCTACCCCTTCGTGCTGAGCGCCAACCTGCATGGAGGGGAGCTGGTGGTGACCTACCCCTTCGACATGACCCGCACCTACTGGAAAGCCCAGGAGTTGACCCCCACCGCCGACGACGCCATCTTCCGATGGCTGGCCACCGTCTACGCCACCTCCAACCTGGTGATGGTGGACGACGAACGGCGGATGTGCCACTATGAGGACTTCACGCAGGAGGGCAACATCATCAATGGAGCCAACTGGCACACCGTGCCGGGAAGTAGGTGAACGGGCCGTCCTCCATGGGGACTAGCGGTAAACTAAGCAGACGAGCACTAAGCAAAGGGTTGGAGAAACGGACGGGGCAAAATCCTTGCCGAAGCAGAACTAGAACGCACTGTCTCCCTGTGATTGGCTCAAAGTCACCCAGATGCCTTTCGTGCTAAAGGCAAGACTAGAAATGCCTTCCTCCTGGTTGATTGGCCCAAAGTCAGCCAGCCGGCTTTCGTGCCTAAAGAGGGACTAGAACTCACCGTCTCCTGGTGATTGGCTCAAAGTTACCCAGATAGCTTTCATGCCTAAGGTGGAACTAGAATTCACCGTCTCCTGGTGATTAGTCCAAAGTCACCCAGCCGGCTTTCACACCTAAGGCAGGACTAGAACTCCCAGTCTCCTGGTGATTGGCCCAAAGTCACCCATACAGCTTTCACACCTAAGGCGGGACTAGAACTCACCGTCTCCTGGTGATTGGCCCAAAGTCACCCATACAGCTTTCACACCTAAGGCGGGACTAGAACTCACCGTCTCCTGGTGATTGGCCCAAAGACACCCAGCCAGCTTTCATGCCTAAGGCGGGACTAGAACTCCCCGTCTCCTGGTGATTGGCCCAAAGTCACCCAGCCAGCTTTCATGCCTAAGGCGCAACTAGAACTCACCGTCTCCTGGTGATTGGCCCAAAGTCACCCATACAGCTTTCACACCTAAGGCGGGGACTAGAACTCACCGTCTCCTGGTGATTGGCCCAAAGTCACCCAGCTGGCTTTCACACCTAAGGCGGGACTAGAACTCACCATCTCCTGGTGATTGGCCCAAAGTCACCCAGCCAGCTTTCACACCTAAGGCGGGACTAGAACTCCCAGTCTCCTGATGATTGGCCGAAAGTCACCCATACAGCTTTCACACCTAAGGCAGGACTAGAACTCCCAGTCTCCTGGTGATTGGGCCAAAGTCACCCAGCCGGCATTCACACCTAAGGCGGGACTAGAACTCACCGTCTCCTGGTGATTGGCCCAAAGTCACCCAGCCAGCTTTCATGCCTAAGGCGGGACTAGAACTCCCCGTCTCCTGGTGATTGGGCCAAAGTCACCCAGCCGGCTTTCACGCCTAAGGCGGGACTAGAACTCCCCGTCTCCTGGTGATTGGCCCAAAGTCACCCAGCCAGTGAGGTCTGCTCAGGTGCTCTTCCTTGCAGGTATGAATGACTTCAGCTACCTGCACACCAACTGCTTTGAGGTGACCATCGAGCTCTCCTGCGACAAATTCCCACACGAATCGGAGCTGCCCCAGGAGTGGGAGAACAACAAGGAATCCCTGTTGCTGTACATGGAACAGGTGAGGATCGCCGGTCCCTTCCCCCGGGACTCCATTCGGGATCCTGTGCCAAGATCCAAACTCTGATCAATCCTTTGGGAGATCCGGCCACGGGGGTCATCTCAGCAGCCCGGTCCTTGCCTGTCACCGGATATCTCCTTCCAGATCCACCGAGGGATTAAGGGGATCGTCCGGGATAAAGAGACGGAGCGAGGCATCGCCGATGCCATCATTTCCGTGGACGGCATCAACCATGACATCAGGACAGGTACCAAAAGCCGTGGGGCAGCCAGCCCCCATGACACGGCTCCCCAGGAACCCCTCTTTAATTTACTAATACAGAAGAATATTTGGAGCTCGTGGTTGAATTGAGGGGGCCCTTGGTGCTCTCTGAGCGGGGGCAGTTCCCTTGCAGACATTTCATGACCCAACTAGGTCATGGCATCAGTGCTATTCAACATTACTGATGATGTTACCTAACAGCTGGAAGAAAACTGCACCAAGGACTCCACAGTCCCTCCTCCTCCTCCTCCTCCACCACCATCACCACCACCACCGCCTCTCTGCAAACCCTACTCCCTTCTACCGGTAGC